>CM043112.1:54405482-54982509 GCA_023701765.1 Hylyphantes graminicola | reverse complement strand
TTTACCATCGTTTTATTAGCCAGTTTTTAAAAAAATATTTTAAAAGTCAACAAATTTCGTTGAGGTTAGGGGGGATAGGTACATATATATTCCGGCTTGTATGCTTGCAAGTTTGTGCGTTATTAATTCTCGTTAAAAATGATTGACTTACCTTACCTGTAAAGAAACTTTTTTAATAATGGAGTACTATTACCACGGGCTAATCGGACTTTTTTACTAACTGAAAATGAAATAAACTAAATGACACACTTAAACCAGTTTATAAACATTGTTACTTCTCTTTCAGAGGGAACTAGTCATAGATTAATTTTCGACAAATCTTTACAAGTGAAGCAGCTAAGCGTGGTGGAAGCGCACGGCATTCTTCTATTGCGAGCTGACAAAGGTAAGTGTGATACATTCAGGAATAATTTTGATTCCCATAAACTTAGAAAGTAGCAGAACGCTACAAAAGTAATTTTTAACCATTCCCGAAGTGCGGTAACACAACTATCGACGGAATCATTCGTATAAAAAAATGTTCAAGCATTTAATATATCGATAAAAGCTGGTTTTACCATTTTTATTTGATAAGTTTAAAAGCTGGATTGTTTAAATTTCTGGCAGGCAGAAGTATTTTATAACTTTAAAAAACACAGTTTTTTTTGAACTCTTAAAATCGCATTTTTTTGTCTTAATTTAAAACAGCGAAATTGGATTTAAAATCGCGCTTTGTATTTTTGTAGGGATTGTAAATCGATATTTTGCTAATTCTAATTTTTGATTCCAAAGTGCATGTTATGAGCTATGGAAAAATTTTCATTTCAAGTGATTTACACTATTTAAACAAAGATTCCTAATGAGAAATGCATTTTCGACAATAAAGGAGTGAGAATTAACTCAGACTGAATAAAATCACTCGTTTGGAGTGATTTGAACTGCGGAGGTTCTACAAAACAAAGGAATAATTCCTATAGAGAAGTTCGACACTACAATGAGTGAAAGTTAACTCCGATTAATCGCTCGTTGTTTTAAGAGTGTACGGCTGCTACGTGCTCAATCTGTTACTTCGAAAATACTAGAAAATTTTTTTTCACTTTGCATTTAAAGTCATTTATATTTTGTTACAATATTTCATTTAGATAAAACTTGTAAAATTCGACCAAAGAAAACCCTTCATTTTTAACAACTTTTTTAAAACTGTCATTTCTACAAGTTACGAAACAAGAAAATAATCTATGGATTTTTTCATAAAGTATCCTTCTTTTTTTGCAGGTCGTGACAGTCGTATCCACGTATTCCGATTGTCAGACTTTGAAGGAGAACTCAACGAGAGTCTTATACGCACCAAAGCCGATGTCAAAGACCATAAAATTGAAAGAACCAAAGGTAAGTTTCATAATAGCGTACTTTTTGCCTGAATCTAATAAAAGAAATAGCCCTACCACAGTGAATTTACTTTAAATAAGACACTCGTTTTGCTGAAGAGGTCAAACCAGCCATGGGGTTTGGGTGCCTAATACGTGAATTGTACAATTTGTGTAGTTTTGACCACTTGCACAACTTTTTGTATCCTTCCACGGGAACGAAATTTACTACAGGATAGTATTAGAAGTACTCACTCCACGGTGTATTGAGCTCATCCTGGCTTTACTGCAAAGTATTTTTGATTTCCTTGTACAGGCTGCCTGCTCTACGCCTTGGGTAGGGTGGCAGTCATTTACGCATGGTCGTGGCTATCGGAAAGAAGCTAGTCATCCTGCTATAAGCAAGACATTCTAACACTATAAGTTCTAATAAAATTTAAGAAACAGAATCTATTCACCATGCAAATGATTTGTGGTAACCTACTAGTTCAGTATGACCTGGCTTAGCAGTAAAACGTAAATTATGTTTGATTTCCTTGTACAGGCTGCCAGCTCTACGCCCTGTGTAGGCCGGGTTGTAGCCACTTACGCATGGTCGTGGCTATCGGGAAGAAGCTAGTCATTCTGCAGTGGAGGCATTCTGCAGCTTGGACGACTTGGTGCGCGGCATCAGACACAGACACCGTGGACGGATTTCAGTTTACTAAAGTAAGTACGGACACACAGTTTTAAAGATATTTAGACGATTTTAATGTTAAAAAAATCATTTGTCTTTATCTATTAAATGACATCAATTTGGTAGCGGCTAAACCCCAACACCTTTTATTAATTGAAGGTACCGCCACACGCATATAAGGCAAACAGCAAAAAAAAAAATCGTTAATGATTCAAATTACAAACTTTTTCTTCCAGACACTTCCGAGCAATTCGATTCGATAACAGCCAATACCACCTAGATTAGAAGGCCGGCGAACTAAATGCTTGACGTCAATTTAGTGGACCGATTCTGTGTTTGACCAATGATCATTCGGACTAGATCTTGTATTTAGAATAAAAATTTTAAGATAAATGAATCAAGATGCGACGTCATCTTAAAATACGACGTTATTGGTCAACAAATCGAAATTGGTCTTCTAGTGTGACGTTGTGTTGCTTAGTTCTTCGGCCTTCTAATCTAGGTGGTATTGTAACAGCGCAGCCACTTACCGTCCCTTGTCGAAACTACAGGGTTACTGTCTTGCTTGAAGTTTTCTGTGCAATGTACATTTTTATATTATAAGCACAATTGTTATACTAGAACGAAATTTCTGGCTTAAAACCGTTATAAATAGTATGTTGCAGAATATGCTAGAGTCTGATGGAGCCAGACCAGTTACAAATAGTTCGTTGTTAAGAAGTCCAAGACGAGAAGATTGCTAAAAATATCCTTTCTAGAGAGTTTCATGCAATCCAAAAGATACCTAGGAGTAGTTGCCTAATGTTGATATTCATGATACTTCATTCCTTCGCAGAAAGTGCAGCATTTGATGTGCTTGCCGAGTTTTGAAAATACAGTCTGAGTACGTCAACATAAATTTTGTTAACAATGCAATGCACTACAACTGATTCAAAGGTATTACAGCGAGGACTTTGTAGTTAAGATTTTAGAATATTTTATATACTTCTGTTCATTTAGGAAATCTCGCTGCCCGACACCCCCCAGCTGATAACTCTGGTGGACAGCCCCGTGTCCGGTTTCGACAACCAGATCTGCGTGGGCTACAAGCACCAGTTCGATCTAGTTAACGAGAAGACGGGCGAGGCACAGAGGCTGCACATTGTGGAGGGGAACAAGGTAGGGACTCTTACATTATATTAACCTTAAAAACACATTTAATAATTTTACTAACTTTCTTTGATAAATAATTTATCTAGTTATAGCTAATTCCATGCAACTGTAGTGTAAGTCACGATTTAAGAGGAAATTAAAAGTTTTTTAATAAAAAAAAATTATATAAAGTAGATTACATTATTGAGCTATAATAAGTGTTATAGATCAACTATTAAATATTTTTTTAATTAATGTTAAAAGTTTTAGTGATAATCACTTTTTACAAACGTGTACTTACAAAACAGACAGGGTAATTTTGCATGGAATTACCCTTATATTTAGTCCGTTTTAGTGAATTAAAGTATAAATAAATATTTTTGCATGGCATGTTTTCTTTAACAATAGTCTAACAAACCATGCGGTATAATAAAGTACCATTTGCGCGAAATAACGGTTGCTATACGCACTTACCTGCTGTAAGTCTTTTCATAAGAAAAACTTTACACGTGAAAATTGTAAACTTTTTAGGATTTGCCGTTTAGAAAAAAAGGCGTATACCCGCCGGTTTTCGATTTATTTTCTAATAAACTGGTTTGAATTTTGAAAACAAGCACTTCTTTATAAACCAAATTTCCTATATTTCAGAAAAATTATACTTCACCTTTAAATATTGTATCAGAAAACTTGAAATACAGGTTGATTTTCGGAATGATTATTTTTTCCAGCTTAAAAAATTAATCGCATTTAATTACGATTTGGTTCAGTTGTTTAATTTAAAGTCTAATTTGATTTATTAAGTGTTGGGTAAACATGAGAGTTCTCTGCCAGAGTAGGGATAAGGAAGAACGAGGATATGGAAAACTTCTTAAGCTTCGTGCACATCGTCTGTGACTCAAGAAAAATTAATATAACATCCAACACAGTAATTTTTAACAACAAATTGACGTCATTTGTTATACATTTTAGGGTCATCTCATTGCTGCAATAGATGTCTACGAAGATGACGAGGCAGAGCTATTGCTTTGTTACAATCGTAAGTTCACATCAATATTTATGTCTGCACTGTAAAAAAATGTATATTGTTTTACAAAAAAAATTAAGCTGGCGTGCCAGAAAAATACCGTTTAATTTACAGAGAAATCGGTATATTTTACAAGAATAATTTTTAATTTGAAAGCAAAATGTTTCCTTTCTACTTCTAACCGATAAAATGTACAGAAAACGAAATTCTAGTTAATATCATTCATAAAGATTAGAAAAAGAAATTACGGTGTGTATGTGTCTCAAAACAAGCAAGGATTAAAAAATAAGACAAATTGTTTAACAATTGTTTTTTCTTTTTAGACATGACACATTTCCAGAAACTTTTTGAAGAAGGCACAAGCGAGTTCGATTTCCAATGGAATGCTGTACCTGAAGCTATTGGTAAGTAATTATTTTTGTTGGTCCAAAAATGTCACGACAACCAACAAAGATGGAAGTTTTTCGAAAATTCGGAAAATCAGCAACAGTTCGGATAATTGGAGTTCTAATAATTGAGTTTTACTGTAGGTTAGAAATATTTATAAGTTGCCAATAGTATAAATATCCTTTTATTACATATATTTTTTTACTACAAAAATCATATTACGTTGTTTCGTGCAGTGTGTGCTTTTCCATACGTGATGGCCTTCACCTCGGATAATATCGAGATTCGCCTGGTGATCAACGGAAACCTAGTTCAAAGCATGGTCATGCCCAGTCTGAAGCTCATCACAGCCAAGGTAAGAGAAATTTTTGGTGGTAAAGTTAAAGGCAGTATCTACAGAAAAAACCTGACCATTTTATTTCATGAAAAACTGATAATTTTTGTAGATACTTCCATTAACCAGTAGAAATTTAATTCATAATCCTTTTACTCTAAAGACAATGGATGATTCGAAGGGGAGCATGGTTTTTTAGATAGAAACAGTTTGATGTAGCTGTGACGTCAACATTGGCGTGGCTGTTGTAGGCTGACCGAATAATTATCTGCTGGGTGGTTTGTTTGCGGACAACGTTTGACGTAGCTCTAACGACATCGTGTTTTGGTCGTTAACTTTGAGCTAAAAATTATCTAAGATATGCAGCTTGTTGAAAATTGTGCATTTTTCAAACAACCGGCATTTTTTCTAAAACATTAAATCAGCATCTTCTGTAGTCCTTTCCTTGGACAACGTGCTATGAACAACCCAAGAACAACGATTGGTATATTTTGATGTAAATAAGCATTAACCTCTGCAGTACCATGTTTCTAACAGAAATCCCCTTCTATATCAATGTAGAAACTTCATTCAAGAAGACAAATCTTTCTAAATGCGAAATCTCTATCATTCGTGCAAGACTGGTTTGGAATCGGCGCATAAGAATTTTCTGAAAGTCATGTGTAGGTTTCAAAACCATATTGATTTTTTTTTAAAAAATGGCATCTTCTCTTTTCAGGGTGATATTATCTTTGCCACGACAGCTCCCGAAAGTTTTCAGGTTCGCCGGGAAAGAGTCAAAGTGGACAAGATGGACCGAGATCCCAGTATATCACCACTTCCTTCACCGCATTGTAAGTACTATATGTAACCTCTTTTTTCAGGTTTTTTACCAATGCTTACTGAATAGAAATATACCGTGTCAAATCTTCACTTTTCTTTTACTGAATTCCACGGGCCCGATCATTTGCCAAACATATAACCGATATAAAATGTAGTCAAAAAGTCCGACGTATAATAAATAGATGCTGCCCGCATAAAAACCGGGTTCAAGAGAAGACAAAAACGGCAAAAGTTTAAATACAAAGCAGCTCTTCTTTGTGTGAAATAGGCCAAGAAATTTCTAAATAAAACGAATTCTTTGCACTTGATTATTACGACACAATGTTCCGATTAAATTGAAACCTTCAATGGACAATTTGAACGGAATGGAGTGTTAGTACACTCTAAAAAATGAATGCTCAAAAACGAAGAAATTTTCCTTAATTTTAACAATTCCATTACTGGAAAATGCTGCGAGTTTTCGTTTCCTCAAGTGAGAAATTTGAATCGCATTTTTATGAGGATTTATGCCGTCTAATCTAAGAAATATTTTCGTCTTTTTGAGCACAGTACAATATAGATTCCGCTTCCTCAAAATACGATATACTAATCGTCAAATCACATGTAAAAAAATTCCCTTACTCAAAAGTCACAGCGATAGTTTGACGAAACATTGTCAAAACTAACAATGAGGCTTAGGATTATGAATCGTCAAAATAAAGTGTTATTTCAGAGTTAGGTAGAAAAACTGTTTTACTAGATAAAGACATAATATTTTCTTGTTTAAAATTTAAAATTTTGCGATTTAAGACAACGTTTGACGTAAATATGGACATTAACATGCGTGACCGAGTTCAACATTAATGAAGAAAAAAAATGAAAAAATCCAACAGCTCTTTTTGATTACTTATTTTTTCTTCGTTTAGCTTACTGGAGGAAGTGACGATAGGCTCGTTCATTTTGAATATCCAAAAGTCCCTCAAAATGCAAGTGAAAGACAAAACAATCCGACGTTCGACGATAACGAATTCCATGTAATGGAGTGCAAAAATATTTCCTCACGCCGCTCGGTTGTTTAAACCGTTTTACTGCTATGCGCAATCGTCCGATGACTGTGGTTCAAGACTACGACGCCCGTCCAATCGTGTAGTTGACGTAATGCGACGAAATTTCTGCAAATTAAAAAACCGATTGAATTGTATTGCTCTATGCAGTGGTTCCCAACCTTTCTGTACTGCAATGTTTCTTTAAAGTTGACTAACACATATCGCCCCCTTTAATTTTATAATTTGTCCATTATAAATTTGAGTTTAAGTAACTAATAAAGCAATTTTATAATTTTTCAAACACTTACTACCATATATAAAAACAACAAAGCAGCTTTATGGTTTCTGTTAAATAAAATCGATTTTTTTTTTCTCTTTTATTTAGTTTTTCAAAGAATGAAAGTGAAATAATTAACTAAGATCTTTAAACTCAACCTTGGAAAATTTAAGAGATTGACATTAAAATTAAAGAAAAAAATGAATGTTGAAAGCTTTTTTATTCATTTTTTTCGTTTTTTTATATCAATTATTATTTTTTCCAACTCATACGCAAGTCTTTGAGGCAAATATCCAATTGATTTCTTTGTTTGGTGAGGAGTGGATAACAGAACTGACCCTTTTTTAACTAAATATATTGACGGAACGAGATGAGAAGTAGTTTAAGCTTTTTACCACAGTTAAGGATCAGTGTAAATAAGTTTCACGCAGGCTACCCATAACCTCTCTGCTTGAAATGAGTCGCTCACTGTCATACTTCAGATCTACAAACTCCGTCTGCAAAGAGTTATCAAGGTTATCCACAACCCACAGATTCAAAAAGGAATGGATCGACAATAGAATCAGGAATTTCTAACATGGTCAAATCTTCAAATCTTGTAAGAATGTCAGTTAGAAACTTGTCATGGGATAAAAAAAAATTAGAATGGTTTTACTGTACTAAATACAGTATATTTTAATTTTCCCCTTTGAATACTCATCGCCCCCCTATCGCCCCCAAACTATTATGCCCCCTTGATAACACAAATCGCCCACTTGGGGCGATCGACAGATGGGCACTCTCTATAAAAGTGATTCACAATGGTTCAAAATCATTCCTAACATTTCTAATTTTCTCTTCTAATTATGTGTGGCAATGTTTTGAATATGAAAATATTCGATTGATGAAACAAATAAAATTTAAAATGGAAACCAGCGTACTAGATCTATTCTGACTAGCTTCCAACGACTAAGGCTACCTCTTCGATGTGGCTTGTTGTTCTATTTTTTCCCCTTTAATTTATCGCCGAACGCTAAAAGTAACCCTATTAGCAACTTTTCATCGACCGATAATCGAATATTTCATCGTTCGCTGGTAAGGCGATGAGAATTCCATTATCGGATTTTAATCGAAAATTGTCCGTTACATCGATAACTCCTCGGTTATGTCCACTCGATCGTCCAGCCTACGATGAGTTTTTCCAATGAGATTCCGATCAAAAACCGATGTCGAATCGATGACTTTAATCGATAACATTTCGTTCACCGATTGCCGATGTCGTCTCGTGCACTTTCGGACTACGGATGCGATCACCGTTGAGTTTTCGCCAAATCCGATGAACGATCGATGACCGATCGTGCAAATTTCGAGTAACAATGCTACTAGTGAAACGGCCGTCCGCGTATTGTGCGAAATAAACAAAAGATTAACAGCATGACATCGACACACCATCACTTACAGCACTAAACAACTTTCCAAAACTCCCTTAACCCAACTAACCCCAACCCCATCTCTTTTACAGCTAGACGGTCTAAGCCCGGACGCAGGCAACCGCCTGCGTGCTGAAGACACCGGATCGCGCCCTAGCCGCAGCGCTTCATCGTCCCCGCTTCCCCAACTGCCTACAGCGCTCCACAGACAGGCGTCCCCGACTAGAAGCCTCAATCGCGACCACATACACTCAGCAAGTTCGGATTCGGGCTTGGGGAAGAGCCTGGGTTCGACTCCGCCTCACAGTCCCTTCGTGGCTGCTTTGTCTGAGCTGGAATAAGTTGTTTTTTGCTGCTTAATGGTTATAGTAAAATTGGATATTATACACTCTAAAAACAAACGAGTGAATTTAACTCAGTCTGAGTTAATTTTCACTCCTTTCTGTGTCGAAAATGCACTTCTCCTATTTGGGTGGATTGTTTGCTCTTTTTGTTTTAGAGTTAAAACTCCGATAGGGATCGACGCCAAACGATGATTTAAAACTCAGCTGAGTTAATTTTTCACTCCTTCCAGTGTCGAAAATGCACTTATCCTTATGAGTGGATTTCACTCTTTTGTTTTAAGAGTGTATGGGGCTAAAAGGGCTAGTGTGATGTTAAACTGCTAAATGTTCTCGGGAGAACCTATGGGATGTTTGCTATTGTTATGTATGGCTTGGCTTATACCTCTTTCACTCCTACATGGAGCATAGGGCCTCCGTCATGGTCCGCCACCTCACCCTGTTGGCAGCAACTTTCTTAATCTCTCCTCATGACTTGTAGAGTTCTTTAACTTCCTTGTCGATTGTTTTCACCCGCCAGCGATTGTATTTTGCTTCCTGCTTTTTTTTGCCTTGGGGATTCCATTCTAAAGCTTCCTTTACTATTTGCTTATTTAAACTCGGAGGTAAAAAAAATCCTCAAAACGAACAACAATATGACGATTCATTATTTTAGAAGCAAACTAACGACTTTTTAAATCAGCGCCCTCTGACGGGTGTATCGTTTTCCGGAACAGCTTTTTGGGTGGTTTTGCGATATAAAATCAGGAACGGTTGAACCGAAAACTGGTTTTCAGTTCCAGTAACCAGAAAACACTGGATATCATAATCAGAACCATTTAATCTGAAAACCAGTTTATTTCTGAACACCGAACATTCTTTGAGAGTAGTTGTGCTGCAATCATCAACCCTTTTTACGGTATATTTGTTTTCTGAAAAACTGGTGATGGTAGGGGCAACTTACTGTAACACTAACCCTTTTAAGCCACTGATTTACATATAACCACTAAAATGACTAAGGCGTTCTGAAAATTCCATTATTTACTATTGTCCAATGCAATATTTTCGTGTTTCAAATGAAAAAGACTGAAGTCATTTTTGAAGATACGATACTGCCGCTGAAATGACCAAGGCAGAGTTTGTGTGAGTTGACAGAAATGGATTTTATGGATTTAAAACAGAATTTAGTTCTAAGTGACTTTTTTGACGTTTTTTTTTTGTTGTTGATTTTGCCTTAGTGAATATAGCTTTGGTGACATTCCACACTCTGCTTTTCCAGGGCACGCATTAGCAATTTCGCTACCTAAGCACTTTGTTGACGCGTAACTTGTAAGTATTCGGTAAATCTATTCCTATAACAAGTACGGCCGTGTTTTCAAATGATCTCGTTTTAAATGATATAGGTTTAAAGAAATTGTCTAAATTCCCTGTACAAATCTATCTTTCTCCACGAACGGCAGTTAAAAGCTTATTTCGTGGGGAAATTATCGACAAACTTTCTTTGAAAACTTTTCTGGAAGAATTTTTCTAAAACAGACAACCTTCCTAGACGTAAATGTATCTATAAAGAGGTGTTTTAATGTAGGTGGCTAAAATCAAATCCATATTTCTATTTATGTCAACTAATGAAACGAGGTAAACGTGTACCTTGCCAAAGGTACTTTTATTCGTTAGTTGTAATTATCAAAGCGTTAAACATACCCATTAATTTATTTAAACTTATTAGGCTTGATACATCTGTGATAAATTTGATTTTTTTTTCTGAAATTGGCTAGTATCTTAACACACATCTGCGCTAAAAATTCAACTTTCAAAAACACATAAATATCGAAATGTCTTTATTTTGTCATTATTGAATTATACCAATTATTGATATAAAATTCATTTCTTTCTCATAATTTGAACTACCTCATAATAAGTTGTTAGAAATTGAGAGTTCAACATCAGTTGAGGGTCGAGGGTTAGAGCCTCCATCGGAAGGGGTTATGTCGTAACCGGATGCGACGTACTCGGGTTGGCTACGTGAATGAGTACGGTTTCTAGTCTCTAAAACCGCACTTTTAATATTTATTTATTTTTCGCGCTAAAACTCTATTAGTTATTTCGTTTCGCCACATATAGATAGCGCCACGAGCGTACTTTTTAAATATTTTTCACGTTAAAATCTTTTTACTTCATTTCCCTACCAATTGATAGTGACACGAGCACTTTTCTCACATTGCTCTCACGAGTACGTCATAACCAGAGTACGGCACATACGGTTACTTCATAACCCCTTTCTGTGGAGGGTCTGACCCTCTACTCTCCACTGATGTTGAACTCTCAATTTCTATCACTCTCATATCAATGGAAATTACGTTCATGTATTTATATCCAATACAATACAAAATATTTTATTGTATCCCACGTTTCTAACCATATTAACTTTAAGTACTTTACTTAAGCAGCTAGAAAATTCATTTTAAAAAAATTATTTTGTTTAAATTATATTCAAGTCAATTTTAACGTTCTTTTTTTACTCACATTGTATATGGGGCTTTCTAACCAGTTTATGATTAGAAACTTGCTGTAAAGACTAAATCTACCAACACTGAGACTTTTCAAATGTCAAATCATGTCAGTAGTGAGAAGATTCGTGAAATAAACAACGTAATTTCGGTGCAATTAGTTTAATAATCAGCTAATAAACTATTTGTCCCAATAATCTTCTTCATAAGCTCAACACCTTTTGCAGGTCAAGGCTGACTCGCTGATCTTCTTCCAGTTGTACCATATTAGCGCAATGGCTCTCCATCGGTTGACTTCTATTAGATTGGAGGTCACTTTCAACATCATCTAACCATCGTGTGGGTGGTCGTGCTCTGCGTCTAGTACCTTCAATTTTAGAAAAAGTTAGTTTTTGGTGGGGAAATCATCGCGACATCTATACAGATGGCCCAGCTACCTTGTTCGGTATGCTATTACAGTTCCCATAATATCGGTCCCTCCAAATTTGCCACAATACTACTTTGCTTATTTCATGAACCTTCTCATGTATCAAGCGCAAAGTTGAAGTTACTTTCTGAACATGTCAAAGTGTATGTGACATTAACCCAAAATGGTCAATCTAGTCCTGTGCTCCAAATGTTATTCCAGACATCCGACAAAGCAATATTTATGTAAGCTAATTTGTAAATAGCAACCTCTAAAAGCAACTGCAATCGCTTATGCACAAACTTTCTATGCAAGTAATTTCATATGCTTTTTTACACAACCACTATTCTTCACTGCTTGTAAGATAGTCTGATATATTTGATGTTCAAACTTTGGTGTTATTAACCTTCACTTTAAACTGCAGTTTCCAAAATGGTTGACACGGCGTTCAAGGTATCATTTTCTTTCTCTTAAAAAGGCAAGCATTTACATTTTAATGATGGTTGACAAAAAAAATGAATGTGTGAACATAATATTTGTGATTTTAAGTTTGTGGCGGTTCATCACACATGCAACCTCAATATGCAATCAACAACTAGATGGCGCTGATTTGCAAGCCACGTCCCTACCACTATTCATGATTACAACGTTAGTAGTAGCCGAGGTAACTCATCTTCACCTTGAGGATCCTTTAGGTAAACAGTGGGTTACTGAGGCTGCTACAAGTTAATCTAAATAAACAAAATATAAGGTGAATGAAAACCATATTGCCTAACCATTTAAGTGGGATGAATTAAGTTTCACTAAAAAAAGAATTTATAAAACTTAGCGTTTTTATTCGAAAATGAGGTTTTTAATTGGCATAAAGGCACCGTTGATGTTTTAATCTAATACTTATAAATATTTATTGTTTTCTTAAAGGTAATAATTTTTTCCGTAAGAATTTAATATATTTATATTGAGTTCATGTAAAAACAATAAGTGTTATCAAAAATGTTTTTAATAATTTCTAGAAGTGAAGAATCCAGAAGTGTAAATGAACGTTTTTTTTTTTTTTTTAATTTACTATATATTGAGATTGATGAATAATTTTTGAGATTATTATATGCTTTTAATAAACGGATGAATACTTTTTTGTAAAAAATATTGATTGCTTTTTAGGAAGGATTCAATACTTTTTCTCCGTTAAGGAATACTTTGCCGAAAGTACAAAAAATGCTTTAATTTCCTCTTAAAAATTTTTAAAAAAAGGTTTTATTAGTTTCGAAGAAAATTAATTATTTAAAATTGTTTTTAGATAGTAAAAAGTTTTCACTGATACTTTTATTAGCACTATTTTAACTTCACCTACGACGCCGTGAACCTAATTTTGGAAACTCTGTACTTAGATGTTTCTTTCGCTTAACAATAGCATCATTTAATGTTATATATGTAAAGCTTATGTTGTTTCAATGTTACCAAACATTGAAGGAAAACTTTAAAGTAGTTTTAGAAAGCAAATATTCTTTATACTGAACGTGCATCGTAATGTCTTTCATGAATTTCTAAAAATTGCCCAGAACGGGCCATTGTATCTTGTAACATGTATACTTAAAACATGTGACTTTTTTCTGCTTCAATCTAGATGTTAATATGTGATGTTGTAATACTTTATTGTTACTTAATAGATAGGAAATTTACTATTCATTCATAATTTATAACAATGATGTAAAGAAACATGGTTACATTACTTAAAAATTTCTTTAAAATGTTGAATAGTATTATGTTGTATATATCCCTTGTTACATTGCTTGAATGCTTTAAGGAACCTTTGTTGTATATTATTTAGACTCACCTTTCTATTGTTGAAGTTAATTATTTCGTTGTTGAAAATCTTTTATTGTTTTAATATTTTTCATTCTTTTAAAAGATCTATTCAGTTGTGTTTTAAATTATTTGTTATATTGATTAAATCATGTGTTCCATCATTGAATTCATTGCATCATTGCATTGAATTAATTCCATCAATTAAATTATTTTGTCAATTGTTTATATTCAGAGTTGTATTGTTTAAAGCCTTTCATTCACAGGGTAGAAATTTGAAAAGTTACTTCAAAACAAAAACAAAAAAATTGCGGTTTAGGGCTTTTTTGAAACTTACAACAATGTATATTCTCAATCATTTTTATATGCTTTTTTTTTTTTTTTTTTTTTTGTTTTTTTTTTTTTTTTTTTTTTTTTTTTTTTTTTTTTTTTTTTTTTTTTTTTTTTTTAAAAAAGCTTTATTTTATGTAAGGTGAATGAGCCGCTGGGTCCTGGTCCTCCAAAGCAAAGTGCATCTTGTTAATCCAAAGGAAGAAAAACTATTTTCTCTGCCACATTTCTCCGGATGTATTGAATATTTTTACAAACTGATTTTTTATGTGATAAATGTAGCTGACTTTACCTAACGTTACCACTTTTTGGAATTAAGTCGAATTTTTTAAAAATAAAGGCCCCGCCAGATAAGACGGTGGAAAAAAGCCCCCAATTCCAATCGGGCTAATTTTTTTTCTGAAATACCTCATAGTATGGACAACTTCTCAGCCAAGTTTCAGCTCAAAAATGTGACGCATTTTGAGTACAAATTAAAGAAGTTTTTTTTTATCTCTTTTAAAATTGAATATCCCAGAGTATATTTGTAAATTCAAAAACTACTCATAGATTTTTAGAGATCATTGAGTATAATCTCAGAAAAATCCGCTCATAAATCTGATCGAGCGATTCATACTTAAAAATGCCATTTTTATTTTTCACAAAAAAAATTTCATGCCAAAATCGTTTTGGTCACAACTTTACGGATTTTTGTCTCATACATATTCATCTATTATCAATCTTATAATATAATATTTTTTTCAGAATTTTATTTTTAAAATTATTGGACGATAGTTAAAAAAAAAATAAAATATTCTTAAAACCTGACTTTTCGCACTACTTACTCGGTAGATGGCACTCTTACAAAGGCGGGGAAAATTCAAATCTGTGAGAATTATCTTTTCGGACTAAAAGAATTAGCATAGAATTTAGAAAGTAAGCAGATCTGCCTCTTAGGGGGAAGTGAAGCATTTGTTAACTTATCCCATAAGGCTGTTCGCAAGCTATGCCACAAGGCATGCCATAGCACCAGATGGCACCATGAATAATTCGACTAATAAAAGATATATATTCAATATTAACTAATTAAAATTTTTACAATGTTTCGCTAGCATAGATTTTTATAACTGCTATGCTATTGAAATTTCTGTAAGGGCATGAGGTATATACTCACATAAGAAGCAGTTAAAAGCAGTTTTTTTATTGTATGAACTCTTAGAAAAAACATTTTTGTGAATCAGTAACCGTTATTGCATTGCGAAAACGACGAAATGTGGATTCTCACGCACACTCATTGCGTTTGTACGGGATTGCGCAACTCGGTGGTCATGCTTATTTCTAAATCTCGGATTTTAGAGCAAAAAAATCAGGCTTAAAGAAGTTATTTTTTTTAAAACTATCGTCCAATAAATTTAAAAACTGAAAAAAAAATATATTATAGATGATAATGAGAGAATATGGTAGAGACAAAATCCTAAGTTTGAACCAAACGATTTTGGCATGAAATTTTTTTTAGAAAAATAAAAATTGCATTTTTAAGAATGAGCGCTCGAGGTGATCAGATAGGTATGAGCGGATTTTTCTGGAGAATACTAACACAATGATATCTAAAAACTCATGAGAAGTTTTTGGATTATCAAATAAGACATATGCGAGGGAATAATCAATTTAAAAAAAAAAAAACTTTAATTTTTTAACTACAAAATGCGTCATATTTTTGCGCTGAAACTTGGCTGAGAAGTTGTCCAAACTATGAGGGTATTTTCGAGAAAAAAAATTAGCCCTATGGAATGGGGCATTTTCCAACCGTCTTATCTGGCGAGGGCCTTTGAATAAATAAGTTTGACAAAATTATTCAGAAGCAATTTAAAAAATGGGATTATAAGAGACCTGTAGGGAGTTAATCTCTAAGTTTATTATTAAAAAAACAGCTTGCAAAAATAATTCACATACAGCCGGAAACGTGGTAGAGAAAATATATATATATATATAATATCATATATATATATATATATAATATATATAATATAGATATATATATATTATATATAAATATATATATATATAATATATAAAAATATAAATATATATATAAAATATAATATATATATATATATATTTTTTTTTCATTTGATTTACGTTGAGGTGCTTGAGTTTGGAGACCCCCGGACCAGCGCGCCCATTCCCCCTTGTTATTTTTAGTTTTACTCTTAATACAGTAATATAAAGTCTTTTCTTGCACTATCTATGCAATTAATTGCATGATTTTGTGTGAAATATGAAGAATAAGACGAGGAAGTTATTCCGCTACTCTTAAAGTTTCTGCGCCCTTTATTTCAAAAGTTCTGTTTTTTTTTTTAAGTTGGTTTTATAGACTTAACATGGAACCAAATATTTTAAAAATATCTTTCTGGTCTTGAGAAATAATAAACTAATGTTAAGTATAAAGCAAGTAGGCTCAATTTTCAAAATTGTAATTTAAATGTATATGCAAACTTGGCTACATTGCCTATGAATTTGCGAAAAATATGAAAACTAATCTGAAGAGACAGATAACTGGATTCCTATGACACGGATGCAATTGAACGTGATGTTTTTAATGGATATATTTATATCAAAATAATTATCGATGCTTGTGAATGACGAAATATATTATGGTGGTTTTGGACTGAATGAAATAAGAAAAAAATATCCAGGAAGGTTGATAATTATTGTTTAGACTATATTCTTAAAATTTCCTTGATAGTTCTACTGTTTACTGTAGTTTAATAAAGTTTATTAAATGCTCGAATTTTGAAACAATGAATAGCATTACTGTGCAAAATGTGTATTTCATCTGTTAATTAATGGGGTTGTTTCGCTGAGGATCTGGCAATATTCCCGCAGTCTTGTTTTCCTTCCTCTCAAATTACGTTTGTTTAGGTTAAGTTGGTTGGTAGACCTATATTCAGGTTAGTGTGCTAAACAGCGCACAAACCTGATTATCTCTACCAACCAATCAACCGAAAAAAAAGTAATTCGGGAGAAAGGAAAACAAGGCCGCGGAGCTATTGCCAGATCCCCCGTAAAACAATCCCATTCCGATTATCTGGTTTTTGTTTCACTTATCACAAATCATTGTTGTAAAATTAACAATCTTGCATAGTAATTTCTTGTACTAATGTTCTACATTAAACAAATATTTGCTCAAAACACAAGCATCAAGCATAACTAAAGTATGAATTAAAATTCATAAAAAATTATTACTGTAAACATTTTTGTGTCAGTGTTCTGTAAAAAGAGTAGCTATTTATAAGAATGAAAAATACAAAATGTTTAGGAAGTATAGACCTTTGGCTGTTGAAAAAGTACTTGTATTTTCAATGTGTGTGGTGAAATCAGATATCATTTCTATTGCTGATGTCCTGTAACTCTGTAGAAATCGACCTATGTGTAATGTTATTGAATGAAACACAGGCCTTTTTTCGACTGAGTTGCAGATGTATAATTGCATTGGGCATTCTTGGTGCATTTAAATATTTACTAATATATAGAAATTTATAATAAAAAATACATTTTATAAAATGTTAAAGTATTTCTAAATGTAAATTGTATAATGTGGCATTTTAGCTTTTTGCCAAATTTTGATTGCTTATAAAACGAAGTTTAAAATTGCTGTTTCAACGATCGAATAAGCATTAACAGGTTGTAATCTTCAAGTTTCTTTTTCAAATTTGTATTTTGAAACATTAAATTTTTTTCGCGAAATTGCGAAATAATATATAGGAATTAATTTTTAGTTTTAAAAAATGGCGAGTAGAGAAAAATTTTTGAAATCGCTTTGCATGAAGTTTCAAACCTGAGAATATATATTTGAATAACTGAGTTTGTGAATATGTTCTAAGTCATTTCAAAGTATCAAAGTGTCCAATGAGGTTGAAAATAACTATTAAAATGTTTTCTTACTTAACTAATAAACATTTTATTATAAGTTTGTTATTTTATTTTGAATATTTTTTACGATTTGTTTTTTTACCACGCTTTTTAAATTGCTTAAATAATTGAAATTAATTATCAAAATGTTATATAAATTAGTTCTACATTTGCCCTTTAGGGAATTATGCCGGAAAAAGATTTTATTAAATGTAAATATTTTGCCAATCTAAGCTTTGTGCAAAATTTTAAAAACTTGTGCTATGCATATAAAAGAGCATTCGTAATTTTCCTAAACTATTCATCCTCAACCCCCCTATCATCAAAAATTTATTAAAATATGCTGAAATCAAAATCATTTAATTTTCTCACAACGCTTTTAACTAAAAATGGATATAAAACGGGGTTTTTTTTAATCAAACTAATAAATAGTAGATATAAACAAATTCTATGTGCTACGTTCTCCTTGTTCGATGTTTAAATTGTATACTTAATAGGACATAATGTACGGGTGTTCCAAAATTGACCGGAAATGTATAGGGAGCAATTCCTAAATATTTACCCGGCCCCCGCCAATAAAAAGCGGCTAAATAATTGGCTTCACTTTCGGTCGTTCAAGAAAGCTTGTACTTGTGTAGTGGGTGATCAATTGGATTTTTACTATTTTTCGGAGGGATTGGGTAAATATTTCGTAATTGCATCGTTTCTATTTCCGGTCAATTTTGAAACACCCTGTAATAATTACATTTAGAATATATGACCAATTAAATATTCATTAAAACAGCATATTCTTATACAGCTGTGTAGGACTATCCTAATACCTTCACCTCCATAATAAACACATTAAATGCTATTATAAAGCTTAACGCTATTTCAAAGTCTCGTATAGCCATGAGGAAATTTTTAACGCAAATATAAAGACGCTTACCGCTATTATAAAGACGCTTACCGCTATTATAAAGACGCTTACCGCTATTATAAAGACGCTTACCGCTATTATAAAGACGCTTACCGCTATTATAAAGACGCTTACAGCTAATATAAAGACCGCTAATATGAATACCCTAACTTTTATAATAAATACGCTTACTGCTATTATAAAGACGCTTAACGCTGAAAAAAGGTGCCTAGCTTAACGCCGCCGTTACAAATTATCTTACAGATAGTGCGAAAACCCTCAACACAAATATAGATACGCTTACCGCTATATTGTAAACGCGCTTACCGTTTTCTTGGAATTTTAAAGACGCTTTGCAATTAATACAAATGTGATATTTTGTGCTTAATTTTTAATAATATGTGTAAATGTTGCTGAAAAGTTCGCAGTAATTATTAAGACGCTTATAGCTAACATTGTGATACTCCCTGAATAGTTAGAAAACTAACCACATTTAAAATACATTTTTACAGCATTAATGTGCAAATTTATTCGAACGCTTAATGTGTGTGATCGTGCATTAAGAATGGTTATTTTTTAGGAAATTGCCTTGGCCGATAGAAGAAGATCCAAATATCAGTTTTCAGCCTTCATTACAAATTTTGTAATTTTTCCTCAATTAAGCTCAAAATCTTCTAAAATACGCATTGTTGTAGAATTTTAGCTTTGTTAGGGTGCTTACTGTGACGTCATTGTGCATTTAGAGAATTAAATTTTATAGTCTAGTAACGCATGCATTAGAAAATTCATTGCAAGCATATAATGCTTAAAGTGCTATTAAAAATTCGTACATATAAAGTACATACGATAAGGCTGTTCCAGATTATACCTTTTGCAAACTGTAGTTATATTATATGCTTAACCTCTTGGTGACTGGCGTCCCCCATTTGGAGACATTTTGTTTTAAAACCATCCCCACAAACAATTTAACACGTTTAATTAGTTCCGAAATTGTCAACTTTGTCCCTATAGAAAGAAGATCCAGAATATCCAGTTTTTCAGCCTTTGATTACAGGTATCGGTCATATCTATTTCTATAAAAAATGAAGTTGAACGAGGGTCAATACGATATTAGAGTTCTTAAAAATTATTTTAGTGTTTTTTTTCAAACTTTTCAAAAAGTTCTTTTAGAAGTTAATTTTAAAATCATTTTGCTCTAAAAACATTGTTAAAATAATCTATTAACTGCAAATAAGTGATAAGGCCTTTTTTGTTGTATTTATATAGCACCAAAAAATGTTGTATTTTTAGAGTTTAAGGAGTGTCCCTAGTAACTAGTAAACATAATTTTTAAAAATAAAATTCTTTGCAAAACATGCTTTAGCATATATTTATATGAAAAGTATATTTAGATCATATTACATACAGCAATATACGTGTAGCACATATAGCAATATACGTGTAGGATTTTGCTCGGATCTTAAGAGGCTAAAGCATCGTTGAATACATGTCAAATCTACTGGAATATGCTTTTTGGTCTTTTTCAGCTTTACTAGAATGCTTACTGTGATGTGTAAATGTGCTTAGAACGTCAAGTGTTAATGGTTAATCGCGCATAGAACTTCATCGCGCTTGCATGCAATGCTTGAAGCACTTTTCGAAAATTAAAAGAAATTATTAAATGCATATTGCACTGCTATTCATCTTTAGATAAAGAGAAGCTCACTGTGTTGCGATTACTCTTTTAGAATTTCAATTATCTATTGTTGAAGAGTATGTATTTTACAAAGTTCACCTTTGGCATAATGCTTAACACGCTATTGAAATTTGCTCATAAAACTGATTCTAAGCTTAAGAATTCTGCAACATTTTTAGATTGTTTACTATATGTAGTGGTTGAGTTTATAGAATTCGACAAAATTCATAATTTTGGTGCAAGATCACAGTATATTATTGTAACGGTTATTGTGTTGCGGCGATTTTCTAGTGTTGTGCCAATTGTTGCAGTGTTATAGATATTGTTGTAGTGTTGTGGTGATTGTTGCAGTGTTGTGAGGATAGTTGCAGTCATAGAGTTAGGAAGAAGTAGAGGGGTCTATCAGTTCAAATGGTTTGAAGCAGGGCTGTCAAGTTTTTCAAGCTACTGCGCATAACATACCGACACTGAGGTATCCCAAGATGCACGGCTTTAGCTTTTTTTGAGCTACTGCCCATGGCATAGTAACTGAAACTGGCACCGAGGAATCCAAAGATGCACCGCTCTAGCCTGCTTTTGTGCGTTACGGCGCACATACATGGTCCCACTTTATTCTCTTTCGTAGTATACTAGTTGTGTTGGGAGGATAATTGCACTGTTTTAATGATTGTTGCCGTATTGGAATAATTGTTATAGAATTGTGGTGATTTCTGCAGTGTTGTGGCGATTGTTTCAGCGTTATGGCGATTGTTTCAGCGTTGTGGCGATTGTTGCAGTATTGTGGCAATTGTTGCAGTATTGTGGCAATTGTTTCAGTGTTGTGGCGATTGTTTCAGCGTTTTGGCGATTGTTTCAGCGTTGTGGCAATTGTTTCAGCGTTGTGGCGATTGTTTCAGCGTTATGGGGATTGTTGCAGAATTGTGGATATTATTGCATTGTTGTGGTTGTGCGCTTATAATGCCAATTGTTTTTATTATAGTGAATCGTGTTTGCTAAATTTGTAGTAGCTAATACTGAAATTCTTTGAAAACACTAGTTCGTTTCATTGTAACAACATGGTCTTACTTAAAGCATGCAATGCAGTACGAAAATATTGCGTAGTTTTGTGGCTTCAGCTTTCATAGAATGCTTACTGTGAAGTTGTGGTTGCTGTGGCTGCTCGTTTAGAATGTTTATTGTATTTCTAAAGCACGCTTGAATAAGAAAATTTACAGAAACTTTAAAAAAAAAGCTTTAAAACACTGCAGTTCTGATAGACAGGTTAAATTAGAATGCTTTGACAATGCCTTTCATCAAAATTTGTTGTGGATTAGTTATTTGTGATATTTGTTTTTTGTTTTGTGGCTTCAGCTTTGTTAGAATGCTTAGTGTGGTGATTGTGGCTGTTGTGGCAGCGTAGTTGCGAATTTAGAATGGTTATTGGTAATGGTGAATCACGCTTGCACTGCAATTTTTGCACAGAGCTTTATTACAAATGACTTTTAAAAAAATTATGAACACGATTTGTGTAATTAATAGAAGATGCTAAACAGCAATGTTTTAGAATGTTTATTCCAAAAAGGTGACATATAAAGGGTGACACAGGGTATTATTAGACAAAAATCAATCAACCTTCTGCCATAGCTCCCACATTCATGTGTTATTCGAACCAGTATTTTTTTTCGTAATGACTATTAGATATATCTATCGGGCAATTTTTGAGAATTGTGGGTTTTCACTTCGCAGTTTCCCACGGATACAGGTCAATGGAGACTATTTCCTTCCCCTTCAGGGACATGTCTAAATTGTGGAGGTGGCGCGTGATAGATGGCAGCATCTGTCACGTGTCTGTGTGTTGTGTCTGTCTTACTTGACGAAGGTTCATAAGTGGGTCTCTGAAAAAAAGCACTCAAGCCTGAAAATATGTCTACCAACCAACCAAATTTTGAGAAAATGGACTATTATAATCCCAACAATAATAATCAGAGTATTGTTGGATATGCATTTAACAAATTGTTGGTTTGTTAGACGCACTAAATTATGCTGCAATATTATAGTTGGGCCCTGTCCAATAATCAACCCAATTTTCCGTATCGAATAATTACCCCGATTTAATCGAGAGATTAGAGGGGGGGGGGGATTTTAAACTTTTCAGCTTATATAGAATGCTTACTGTATTGTGCTGTGTTGTACCTGTAGTCGGTAGATGATTTTGAATCGCGCTTGTATACAGATGCTGCAATAGTTAGGAAATGATATATTTTAAGCGCTGATATTTTACAGCTAAATATAAACTTTTCAATCGAGTTTTATTCATTATATTTCCATACAAATATTGACGGCAAACAGGTAAAGGCAAATAAAAGATTTTTTTTATTGTTATATTGATCAACGAATATATAATAATAATTAAGTAATAATTCTCGAAGAAAGAAATATTTTATTATAATAAAATAGTCTTTTTAACATAATAAAATTAAAATTGTTTTATTTTTTACAATATTATTTCTTTTTTAAAGTCATTGATAACTCATATCTAATAACTTGAAAGTGTACACATTTATGTTTATTTTTATCTTGATGTTAAAATCATACCGAAGTGATGAAAAAAAAATTTACATTCATTTGAATTTGGAAAATCACTTATAATCTGACTAAATAAAATGTTGAATAGCTAAGAATTATTTATTAATACATCAAACATATTTGTTTCCATTAAATGATAGATTTAATATTCCAAACAAACCTAAATACTTAGTTTTAACTGTTAGTTTTTAATACAGTGTCTTTCAGTGTCTTTTGCGTTCTGCTACTTTCTATCGGTTCAAAAGGTTTGAAGCAGGACTGCCAGGTTTTTCAAGCTACTGCGCAGAACATACTGGCACTGGGGTTTCTCACGATTCATTGCTTTAGCGGTTTTTTTAGCTACTGCGCATAACATAGTAACCGAAACTGGCACCTGAGGTACCCCAAGATGCACCGCTCTAGCCTGCTTCTTTTGTGCGTTACTGCGCACATGCATGGACCGCTCTATTCTCTTTCCTAACTCTATGCAATTTGTGATATAGTAGTTATAATACACAATATAGAATTAAAAACCTACTTTTTTCTTTAAGTAACAATGCAATTACAATAAAAACAACCAGTAAATTTCACCTTACAAACTTTCACTACTTTGATTCAGCATATTTTATACCCATTACCCATAATTCCTTGTATGTGAATCACGTGACCGTCTCCTCCCTTGTGACGTCTTTCAAAGTACCTGTACATATCATTGAATTATCATCTACAATTTCTCTAACAAAAATGGCAACACCCTTATACCTGTGCTTTATGCAAACGATTTCGCGTTGAAACGAACGAAGTGTTTTCAATCGGTGTCCTAAATGTACACGCTTTTGCGATATCAAATATCTTAAATTGTGTGTATAAAATATTATATATCATACATATATTGTCGGTATACTCTCTGTGTAAAAATATTTGTGGCTGTTTTCAATTCTTTGATTGTTCTCCTTGTAAATATTATAAATATGCATTGAATTATTATATACATGAAATTTATGAATGTACCTGTCATATTTTCATATTAAAAATGTTTTCAACCTGCTATGTGGGATTGTTTCTTTCACTAGTGTTCAAGTCTTTCTTTGCAGTTAACTTTTTTTATGCAAAAGGTGGAAAAGTAATAGATTTTAAAATTCACTTTAAAAAATTGATGCGTACTGCATTTTGACAAAGTTAATGAATAAGCAAATTGTTAAAAACTTGCAAATTATTTCCTTAGAATATAATTTTTTACTGGCTCATTTTATTAGTTGTCTAATATTCTTTTAAAGTTCATTCAGTCTGCAAAACATCTCTTTTTAATTTATTTATTTAATTTATTTAAACCTAAGTAAATTGGTTGATGGAATTGGATAAGACCCGAGTAGGGAGAGTGTATGTTAAACATAAACATGCCTCAAAGTCCTAAAGCTGCGTACGATGTTGTCCTTAACGGTTGCATAGAGTGATTCTGCCGGCTCGTCACTTGTCTCTGGTTCGAAATTATGACGCCCGTCACCCATAGCCCTCGTGTAGCTCTAGAGTGACGATAATTCAAACTAACTCATCATACATTAACCCTTTAAGCCCCAGTGATATCATATGAACTCATCATGTTTCTGATCATAATTTAAAAAAATAATAGGGCTGACATCTATTGGGATTAATAAAAAATAGTTTCTAATGGGAAAAAGTTTGAAGAATCGAATGATGTGCTTTTTGATATCATAAATGGCTATAAAAGATCAGAAAAAAATCTAAAATGATGATGCCAAATTATCATTGGGACTGAAAGGGTTAACAGATCTGCTCCACCAACATCAATTTTGCACAACATTGCTGAAACAACCGCAATTTACAGCTCCCATGACGCTCCATGATTTTACTACCTTTTTGCAGACAAAACACCCGGATACTATGATATATTGTTGATGAAATTTAAAAATAGATAAAAGTTGATGACATCTTTCCTAGAAGGAGTAATGTCTTTTTTGATGGATACTTATGCTGTGTACTTTTTGAGATTTTGTATTGACGTTACTTATTGCAAAATCTTAAGTGTTAAAGTTATTTCTAGAAAATAGCTGTTTTAACGCATGTTTAACAAAGGTCATCGTCAGTCACATAAACTTAAAGCAGTAGTTCTGAAAACGCAAAATTATGTTCGAAAATTATTTAAAAATGTAAAAATTTTTGACCTTCTACAAAATATTTAAACTAGTAACATGTACACTCTTAAAACGAACGATTTTAACTCAGTCTGATTGATTTTCACTCCTCCAGTCTGGAAAATGCACTTCTTTTGGAGTGGATCCTTTGTGTATTAAACCTCCGACAGGATCGCTCCAAACGAGTGATTTTAACTCAGTCTGAGATAATATTCACTCCTTTCCATTGTCGATAATGCACTTCTCCTTCTGGAGTGGATTTCACTCTTTTGTTTTAGGAGTGTAGTACAAATATTTTCGAGCAAAAATATAGTCAAATGTATATTAGTCCTTTTATATAAATATTTTGCCTACGCAAACGTAAAACTTCCGTACTAAGAACTAACAATTATTATATAAAACTATTTTTAAAAAATATTATTTAAAAAAACAGATTATACAAAAGACCTTACGATTGTTTTCACAAAAACATGAATATAACTGCTGTTATCTTCATATTTTCATGTTCTTTGATAACTCTATTTTTGTCTTATGCAAAAATAAAATGTCTTTTCTTAGAAGATTTCTGTAGAAAGAAGGAGAAAGAAATAAAATAAATATATTATGATGTCGATGTTGAAATTTCACGCACACACAAGAGTGGATAGCTTAAAACTGTTTTAGAAAGTAAATATTCCAGGTGTCTATGTCTTTTCTAGCGAGTTCGGAAATAATTGAAACATAAGATGAGCAATTTTTCTACAACATAAAAATCAACATTTTCAAGGTTTCAATCACAAATTTAAAAAACTAAGGGTGTCATGGCGACACTTTCACAATTACCACTAAATAAATTAAACTAACTTCCTGACACTATAGTTCATACTGGACCATGGCCTCTCTAACAATGCGACTTGCTTTTATGATGTGAATAATGTCGTTCCCTCCAAATAATCTAGCCACTTCAAAATTGTATAGCCTTCTCCAAACATCACCTTCACTAAACAAACTAATTTATTTGAAAATACTTGTATAATATGTTACCTGTATGGAAATTTTAATTACTCAAAAACAAAAAAAAAAGTTTTATGCTGCAGCTACCCTTTGCATGCGCGATTTTCACAAAAACCTTATTTTGACGTACTGGTACTGTGGAAACATGTGTACCAAATTTAAAGCTCGTAGCTCTTTCAGTTCAAGCTGTAGAGTGGTTTTAAACAGACGAACCATTATTTGAAACACACTTTTTAAGAATCAGAACCTTCCAAAGCGTGTAGAAAACACAAAATCTCCGTTTCGGGTTTTCGACCACATCGCAAAACTTTCATTACATTATACAATAGAACCTTGATTATTCGCCTCTCATTTATCCGGATATCTCTGTTAACCGATCATCCGTGATGAATCAATAAAAAATTACTCTCGCAAGGTTATTCTCAATTGAAAAGAAGCAAATTCCAAAACCAATTTTGAAATTGGGAAACTCCGTTGATTTTGGGATAAAACTGCGAACTAAAAATTATTTCTGGTAACAATATTACATTTTGCGGAAACTCAGGGAAAATTCTAAAATCGTGAGATTCCAAGTGCTATCTGTTATAAAACGAAAAATAAGCTATTTTCCCAGACGACTGTTCGGAAATGTAATAAAAAAAAAGAATAAAAATTAAAAGTAATTTTAAGCACTTTCCCTGTTTGAGATTAAGCCACAATTTCAGAGTTAACTTTGCACTAACATCAAATCTTTACAGCTGCTAAAACCCAGGGTGGATTACCATTTAATTTGAAAATGTCTATTATACGGCCTTAAGGTAGGCGAGTACCCAAAATTCTAAAATTTTTACTATTACTTTAATATTTTCCAAATTTGGCATAGTGATTTCAAATATAATGAATAATACTATTTAGGCACTTTTTTATTTAAATACAATTTATTTATTTTAAACGGTGTTTTTCTACTAAAAAAAGAGGTTTACGCTAACAAGTCATCCTACAAACATTAATTATGTGTTAAATTCTTCGTTTTGAACTGATGCATGCAATTACCCTCTATTTACAAGAAAAGAAGTTATTAAGAAAAATTTTATAAATTAGCCACACAAAAAAAAGATTTTTTCGATTAACTTACACTTAGACATTAAAAAAAAAACTTGTATATTTACACCAGATGTTAGAGGTTCATGGCACAGATATATATTGAAATATCATCTGTAAAAAAATTCAAGTAAGTTAATGTAAAACTTTTTATTAGGAGTGTTGGCGTAAACCCCTTTTTTAGTTGAAAAACACCGTTTAAAATAAATCAATTATATTTAAATAAAAAAAATTGTCCAAAAAGTATTGTTCCTTATATTTGAAACCACTATGCTAAATTTAGAAAAGATTAAAGTAATATCAAAAAATTTAGAATTTTGGGTACTCGCCTACCTTAATTCTGTCGCAATTAGAACGGATAATCAAGGTTCTAATGGATTTCGTATTAGGTAATTCAAAGTAATAAAGGCGTCCTTTTCGCAACGTTGATGAAATTAAACAAAAATGTGTTTTATCTATTTGTATATTATTGCAAAAATGCAACAATTTTTTTAGTTTTATGCTCTAGGCATTTCATATAAAATCTTGGAATGGTGTGAGGCTGGGAGCAAAGACTATTAAGGCAGTCGCCTTGCATACTTAGGGCCCAAGGTTCGGGTCCGGGAATCGCCAAAATAACTGCCGGCCAATACGGCCCGCTTAGCCAAAAAAAAGTCAGACGAATAATGCCCCGTGTAGTGGAAGTGCACGTTAAATGTGTTCCAAAGTCCCAATGTTGCGTACGATGTCATCCTTAGCGGTTGCGTTGGGTGCCTACTTATGCGTCGGCTCGTCACTTTACTGATGTGGTTATAAATTACGACGCCCGTCCCAATAGTCTTCGTGTAGCTCTAGTGCCACGATAATTCAAACTAACCTAACCTTTTCGCAATGTTGATGAAGTTCAACAAAAATGTATCTCATCTACTTGTACATTGCTGCAGCATTTTTTTTTTTAAATTTTATGCTGGAAGCATTTCATACACACGCTTTTTTAGAATGACCTAACTACTCTCGTCCATGAGTAACTTATTCCAATTAAGAAGTGTCGAAATTTGTTTTTAACTAGGTAATCACGGTGTGTTATTCTCAGTGAATGTCATCAGATCCTACAAACACAAAAAAAAATTCTGAAGAATGTCCAAAAAGATTACCTAAAAAGAAAAACCCATTAAATTTAATCTTCAAGGTAGTTCGTCTTGTCCAACTGCTCATCTGCAAAGGAAATAGATCTGACTCACAAACAACAACAAACCGGTCAAATAGTCTTTTGTCCACAGAACGTAAATGTCGTTCCCACTATTTAACTTGGGAAAGTAGTTGACCTTTTCATAATATTGTCAACTAAAACCATGTTCATGGCCTAATATTCTGCATTGTTAAAAAGATTTTGGGCTGGGTTTCACCTTAAGTTATGGTTCCTGGTAGATGCAATGGCTATGTGGTGAAATTTTCACCATATTACCGGCATTTGGTTGTACAATTTATGTTGCTATTATTGTTTGGAAAACCTGAAAAATGGTTCATAAGAATACAGAAAATATGGTATAACATTTCACCACTGCAGCTACGAGGAACAATTGTAGTGAAACCTGGCGTCATATTTGTAAAAGTTCAGTAAAAATACAATTTGGGGTAGGAAATTATTTGAAAAGTAAAGCTTGAATACAATTTTACCAAGAAACTTTAAGGATTGGATTGACGCGTTTCTTGTAACAGTTACTGTTTTAGGTAACGTTTACTGTTAGGTAACAGTTACTGTTTAGGTACTAAGTTACTTTTAGAGGTAACAAAGTAACAAAAAAAAATTTGGTTACTTTTGCGTTAATACTCGCACCGCTCTTCACAGGCATTTTGAGCACAGGCATTTTCATCTGGGCTTAAACTTATTATTTAAAATGCAACTTTTCACAGAATTACATTTTCGTTCTTAGCTTTTATTAGGAGCGCTTACATGAGCCATCGAATCCATGGATTGAAACTCAGCAATTTTTTCCTCTTAGGGATTTTCGCCCAGAAAGAAAAGGGCAGGGTTCATTGGGGGGTTTCGCAAACCCTCTAGAGAAGGAGGGTTTGATGTTTCATACCATGGATTCGGCCACATACTATCATTTGAGCTAGAAATCCTGCTCGACCTCTTTATCGCCTTATGGGGATTTTGGCATTCCATGGATTCGATGGCCCATGTAAACGCGCCTATTGTCACTATTTATTTAACCACGGTTCTCTTTGAAGAAGGGTAAAAAGGTTAAATTACATTTTTTCTCGGAACTAAATTTCCAAGAGTAACTGTAATTTGTTATTTTCCGCAGTAACTGTAACTAGTTACTTTTCAAAAAAAGCAGCTATAATAGTTTTTTTATTAAAAAAATAGCTGTGTTTGTAACAGAGTTACTTTTTAAAAATAGTTTTTCTTTTAAATTCCTGGTTCAAACAAAAGATATCCATTTCGACAAACAGATCGCATCAAAGGATTTAACTTTAATATTTCCAATGGGGTCAAGGAAAATTAAGCTGGCGGAATACTATTTGTTTATAGTAGTATATCATTGGTACTATAATTTACTGAATAACAGACAGACGGACGGAAAAGTTTACGATGTAAATACCTACTCTCAATTTATTTTAACATCATTCATTTTTTTTAAAGGAGAGTAGGTTGAATAATGGGGGAGAAACAACCCGTATACAGGCATAATCTGTTGGTCTTATTTGTTTGTAAAGCAAATTTTGGTTTGTTAGTTAAGTTTAATAAGGCACAAGATATCCTTTGGGTAAATTAATAGGCGTCGGCTCGTCATTTGACTATGGTTCCAAATTATGACACCCAAATCGCCAATAGTGATATTGTAGCTCTGGTGCGAAGATAACTCAACTCAAATCAAATAAAATCTGGTAAATAAATTATTCAGTAACGGAGAAAAAAAGCTTTTTTTCCCTTTTTTGTCAATTGTTTTATTTACCTCGTGCAGACGCACAGCCATTCCACTTCAATTCACACAGTGCCGGATGCAAAGATCCAAGGCTCCTAGGCACTTGACATTTGGGGCCCTCCAACCATCTCGAAGCTATTTTGGAAATTTAGAAAATTAAATTCTCTAGTAGAGAAATTATAATTTTTATCAGACTTTAATAAACAACAGAATAATACAGTAAACAAATGCAAAATTTGTCGACCAACAACAGGCCAGAGGCTCAGCAAGGATGGTCCAAAATAAATCTAATACTTTACCAGTTTCCAATGACTATCAAGATTCTTCTTAAAATCTTCTACTCTCTCTATGTATTATTATAGTTATTCTTCTCTCTCTATGTATTATTATAGTTAGGGTGCTGGCCTTTGGAGCTGCTGGGGTCGGGTTCGAATCCCGGTCAGGCATGGATGTTTGTGAGCGTCAATAAATGTTGTTATTTGTCTATGTGTTATTCCTTTCTTTGTGACTGTAAAAATTCTTTCCGTGTCTGTCCCACTTGACGAAAGCTTATAAGCGGTTCTCTGAGCAAGCACACAAGTTGGAATATATATGTACCATAACATGCCATACCATAACACAATCCTTTCTATCCTCACAGTGGGATAAAAACCTAAGCTCTCCGATAAGCGTGGGGGGCCTTGCCACACAGACCCCTCGATTTTATCAAAAACCCACCACCAACACAACAAGACTAAAACCCCTGACCACTTACACACTTTCTGTACTGCCATTAGAGTATCTTAACTTCGCAAGGTTTTTCAGGGAATTTTAGTTTTAGGAAAGCAGCTCTGATTGACAAAGTCTGTTTGCATCTTGATAAAAGAGTTGATAAGGGAAAAAGACATTGCCAGGATAGGACGAAGTACTTAAACCGCTGTAAATGCGTCCTAGGACCTTTTCGAGTTCTGATACATGTATTGTACACATCCACGTAGTTTACTTTTGTGACAAGATTTCGGCTAAATGAACTAAATATTTCTGAATTTTATTGATTTATTTAGTGATTTTTAAGTTACATCGTAGTTTTTTGTGGTGATAGTGTTCAGGAGAGATGGTGCATAGATGGCACCGTGCAGCGGTTTTGATCGGGATATTTATACAAGGTAAAAATATTTGTATTTTTTCAATTATAATATTTATTTTCTGAATATTTTTACTACTCTGTATTTCTTTTTTATGTCAAAATTACGCACCTCAATTTAAGAGACAATCACTATTAGATTTGGGACAAGTGTATTTTCCCGTCAACCATTTTCACCAATCATGATATATAAGTATAATTTATAATAAATATATTAATTTATTTAAACATAATAATAATTAATATAAAAACACTCATAATAAAAAAAAAGTAAATACCAACGAATAAACGCATAATCCATATATAAAAATGGTCCACTGGACAATGCACAAGTATCATAGATTTATTTTATCGATTTAATTTTTTACAAGTCGATTAAGATTATTTACTTCGATCTACTTCTTATCTATATGTGATTAGTAAACCGAAGGTAAACCGAAGCCGAAACATCTGTTTCCTTTGATCCCAAGTCTTTCTGAAATCTATCTAAAATTCAAGTTAATTCCTTGTGATATATTTTTAAAAACTTAAATGCATTTTAAAAAAATTAACACAATTTAAGAACTGTTTTTAAACTGATTGAATCAAATTATCAATTTCAAATTATATTTTAAGTGTGTTTAGAAAAGCAATGAGGTCAGAGAAGTCAGAGCATCTACACGCTTAAAACAAACACTCCTAATTTAACTCAGTCTGAGTGGATTTCACTCCTCCAGACTGGAAAATGCACTTCTAATTTTGGAGTGGATCCTTTGTGTGTTAAACCTCCGACAGGATCACTCCAAACGAGTGATTTTAACTCAGTCTGAGTAAATATGCATGCCTTTACGGTGTCGAAAATGCACTTCTCCAACTGGAGTGGATTTCACTCTTTTGTTTTAAGAGTGTAGTGAACACAATCAAAACAACCTTAAAATACTCTAACCAAAACTGAAAATCGTTTTTTTTAGATATATAAAAAGTTGATTGAGTTTTACGAACCCAGCGGTTGGGGGGGGGGGGGGGGGTCACCTTAAAATCTTAAGACACGAGGAAAATCCTACACGTATATTCTTATATATAATCGAAACATACTTTTCATACAAATATATGTTTGAAAGTATGTTTTGCAAGGGAATTTTTTAAAAATTAAGTTTTATAGTTACTGAGAGACACGCCATAAGAACTAAAAATACACATTTTTTTTTGCTATAAATGTAAAAAAAAAAAAAAGGCCATGTCGCTTATTTGTACTTAACGTTTACACTAACGTTGTTTTTAATGCAAAATGCCTTTAAAATTAACTACTAAAAGAACTTTTTGAAAAGTTTGACAAAAAAAAATATTTTTTTTTAAGAACTCTATTATTGACCCTCGTTTAACTTCTTTTTTATTTAAATAAATGACTGATACCTGTAATCAAAAGCTGAAAACTGATATTTGGATCTTCTTCAATCGAACCAGGTCAATTTCGGAACTAATTAACGTGTTTTGTTTGTGGGGAAGTTTTAAAAAATGTTCCAGAATGGGGACGCCTGGTCGCAAAAGGTTAATAACGGCGACTTGTAAATTATGCAAACTAATGCAATTATGCTAATCGATTATCCTAATCACTGGTCAGCACCTTATCAGGATATTATAAACACAATATCTATGCTGATGTCATCATTTTTTTTATTTGGATGTTTGACAGAAACCGTGCCCTTCTCTTTATGAAGTGCTAACTCAACATTTGTACATAAATTAATTGGTTCTCATATTCTCGTTTGTATGCATTAAAATTGAAAAGCAATTATTAGAAAAATATATTTAATTTTGAATTACTATTATAGAATGGAGTCAAGTAAATTTTACAAAGTACAATAATAAATATGAAATCTATAAAAGTATGAAATTATATAATTATAAAAATCAATAAAATATACTAAATTCAATAAAAATATACAAAAATCATTAAGAAATGTACAAAAATCAATAAAAAATACACAAAATTCAAAAAAATATATAAAAATATCAATAAAAAATACACAAAAATCATAATATAAAAAATATAAACAATACAGTATAAAAATATATATAAAAAAATAAAGTTTAAAAAAAGTAAAGTTTAAAAAAAGTAAAGTTTAAAAAAAGTAAAGTTTAAAAAAAAGAAATATAAATAATAAATAATTTTGCTTGAACGGGCGTGTTTTGGGTCGCGTGTGGCAACAGAAATGCTGAATAAAAAATATTAAGTCTTTCGCGAACCTCAATTAGTGAGTCAATGTCACGAATGAAAGCTAGAAGGAAATGAGTCATTTGAAACAAGCCAATCGCTGTCTTACATATTTAACTCAAGTCAAGTTTATTTTTCATACTTATGTATCATTTTCGCTAGAGCTGAAATTTCTTTCGAATTAAAATTTGTCATAAACATATGCTTACAACAATGAGGAGTGGTATTTCTATAGGGAAATCGGTTCACTTTTTGTCTCTTTAGGTTTTAATTGCAAAATTCGCTCCGACGACGATTTAATGACGATTTCTATACAAAAGGAATAAGATTTCTAAAATTTTGTTCTGTTTTTTTAAATAGTTTTGGCTGACCGATGATAGTGAGTCAGGACTTCTTCCTTTATATTTGTATATTACTTACCTAATTTTTCTGTTTTTATGTCTTATGGTAGTAATGGAGTTAAAAGCAGGGCATGTTCTTCCAGAAGGCCCGAGCCCTAGCACCCTTAAATTTCAGTTTCTATAATGATAAATGCTGTAAATCCCCAAAATATCAGTAAACTAAAAAAAACTTCTGATACTCCACTTTGTTTTTCGCTTAGTTTTGGCTAAGATATTGACCTAACGCGATTGTTTTGATCGATGTTTATACACTCTAAAAAATGAATGCTCAAAAACGACGAAATTTTCCTTAATTTTGACTATTCCTTTACTGGCAAATGCTCCGAGTTTTCGTTTCCTCAAAGTGAGGAAATTTGAATCGTCATTTTTATGAGGATTTGAATGTCGTCTAATCTAAAGAAATATTTCGTCATTTTTGAGCATGTGACTACAACAATGAGATTCAGTTTCCTCAAAATCAAGATACAGAATCGTCAAATCACGATCGTAAAAGTGAGGATTCGTAGTTTACTCCAAAGTCAAGTGATAGTTTGACGAAACAATCCTCAAAATTAACGAAATGAGGCTTGAGGTTTCATGAATCGTCAAAAATGAAAGTGTTATTTCTAAGAGTGTAAGGAAGCCTATAAAATTGTAGCAAACATTTGATACATCAGTCTATAGCATCATCATTACTGGAAATCATTCACAGATTTTTCAGTAAAGGTGCCCCCAAAATAGATTGTGCACTACAGTCTGACATTTCTTAGAACAGGCCCCGGTTAAAAGAATAAAGTTATTCCCAAATATTCTTATTTTTCTTAGACTCCTTGCCAACCTAAGTTGGATAAATAGAAATATGCTAAGGAGATGATCCTTCCGCGCATGTAAAGAGCTCCTTAAATTATGCGTGAATCCACCCACAAAACATGTTTAAAACAAATTAATTTCTTTATGGTCTAACAGATTTGAATATTGTTTGAGAAAAAAATGGCAATTTTATCTGAAAGAAAAGTGTATTTTGGTTAAATTGTATTTAGATCACTTTGTATGTAAATATTACTTTACAAGACATTCCAACTAACGGACCAATCGCGCTTTTCCTGTCTTTTTACTCTTTGTTTTTACCCAAGTTAGGTTGGCACGGAGTGTATGAGGCACATTTCGCATAATAATTCTGAGCAGCATCACGGTAAAATAACCAAATTGTCACCAGTTTATTCCTTCAAAATCTATAGTGACCGTTCTATATCATTTGAAGCAAGTAGAAAATAGTTAACAAATTAAGTTTAAAACAGTTTTTGTAATTAATTATGTCACTCTCTCATATAGAAAAAAGAGTCATTCTGAGAGATTATATTATCAAAAATAGAGTTTTTCCAAGATTAAGTTTTCAATTACCTCACTAGTTTATGTAATAACCTGTACTTCAAAGAAATTTAAAAAAATATTCAAGCAATTTTAACCACAAAATGACGTTTCACATCCATTCTTATATAATTAACAACAACACAATTTTTCACAATATAATAAATACAAACAATATAACTTACTTTTTACTTAGAATGTAAGTGTAGTATTACATATGTCAGTGATTATATGACCACTAATTGATATTATACAACCTTAATAATAATTATCAATCTTTCTAGCTTTCACAAGATAGTCGTTCTTATGAGTAATTTACATTTTAATCTTTCCGTTTGAGTGGTTGCTTTTTACTTTCAACTACTTACTCTAAAATGAAAGGTAATGAAAGTATTACGATGAGTCGAAAATTCAAAATGAATATTTTGTGTTTTTAACACGTTTTTGAGGGAGCTGATTCCATATATGTAGATTTTGAACACAAGTCCTCCTATCTGTCCGAAATCACTCTACAGCTCGAACTAAAAGAGATACGGGCTTTAAACTTGGTACACGAGTTCAAAGTTTGTCGGTCCAGTTCCCAGTGTTAATCCATTACTGACTTTTGTGAATACCATTAACAAATTCATTAGCGATTAAAAATGATAACTTTAAGTTTTTTTAATTTGTTATTCTTGCAACTTAATTTGTAGTGTAGGTTTTCATTTGCTTATAATTTTATTTATTTTGATTTTTAACTTAAGCAGAAAACTCATTTTCGAGTGGCACACTTTCTATCGCCAATCTCTATTTTGGATTAAGTTTGGACAGTTCTTTAAGCATTTATTATCCCTTTACACCCATTACATTATCCCTTTTACATAGTACTGTCACCACGTTATTACGTATCTGTATTTTCAACCATTAAAGGTTATCACACGATTCCGCGAATTTCATACATTAAACTTATCACAAATTCCCATTTTAGATCCATTACATGTTATCATCCAGAAAACACGTTTTATATCCAAAAAAAAGTACATTGCTCCAAGCACTTAAAACTGACATAAAAGCCCATGTTTTTGCATACACGTGTTTCCACAAGCATTTGAATACTTTGTATTGCATTTCTAACTCTCATGTGATTAGTAATGCATTTTAAGTACTTTGTGTACCGTTCACTTCACACTGGCCTATACTCAATGAAACTCAAATCTAGGGACCATAAATCTTTAGCTTATCGCGCCTTCTACATTGCTAGGTCTCCCAAGGTTACTGCTGTGTTGACTGTACCACAATCAAACGATTCAGAATAAAACTGAGCTACGTCTGCAGTAGCTGGGCACGGGTAGCCTGGTGGGTTTAATAGCTGTCCATCACGCTAACAGTCAGCGCACTGTACCGATTGTGGGTTTCATTCTCACCTTTGCTCTGGATGTATTCTTTCTCTGTGTGTCAGTAAAAATTCTGTCTGTGTTTGTCTTACTTGACGAGGGTTTAAAACCCTTTAAGACTGGCGGTCAGATGGCGCTGATTTAAAATTATGAGACTAAATTTGGAGTTTTATCGAGAAAAAAAATGCGTTAAACAGCCTCAATACCAGCAACTCCTTAAAAACAAAGTCATTTTTTACACAAATAACGAATGGCACAAGTCAATTGCTTCAATATCGATATTTTTGAAGAGCTTGAACATTCTTTTTTTTTAACCGCATGATAGTGATAGCTCGGTCGGAAAGGGATAAGCTGGTATCTGATCAAGCACACAAACCAGAAAATATATGTACCCATCTACCTATCTTCACTACCCGAATTTTGTTGTTTCTTGTTTAGGTTACGTATTAATTTCAGCTTTCATTTCTGCATTTCATTCGATCGGTTATACGATTGGTGGTTTGTTTCGACGTGACTTGATTCTCCAATAGTAGCTCGGGAAGAATTTATTTACACTCAAAGTGGTTGGTTGATACATGTATTTCCGCCTATAGTCAGTTAATCAGTTCCTTAATCAGAGACCCGCTTATAAACCTTATTCAAGTAAGACAGACACAGGCAGAATTTTTACTGACAAAAAAAAGAGAGAAATTACATACAGGGCAAAGGCAGGAATCAAACCCGCACCCAGTACAGATTTGCACTCAAATATTTGGTTGTTCAGCTGTTGCCACTCAAGAGCTGAAACTTGAATTTAGGTCTGTGTAGCTGTAGTGCAACTATTGCAAATGTTTTTTTAAAAAAATTAAACCAAGGTAATGTTTTGTTTCTGTGTATGATATTGCGATAAGACGTAGCATTGGGACCATGGTTAAAAATTATAAGACCAAAAACGTCCCTGTGGCTTTGGGCTGGCCTATGTATTTTCCGGCTTATTGCGTGATTGCTTAGACCCGCTTGTAAACCCTCGTCAAGTAAGACAGATACAGACAAAAAAATTTTGCTGACACATAGAGAGAAAGTACTTCCAGGGAGAAAGCGGGAATCGAACCCGCACCCGGTACAGTGCACAGACTGTTAGCGTAATGGGCAGCGATCAAGCCTACCAGGCCACCCGGGCCCCCCTGTGGATGAAGAGCAAAGTCAACCTTATCAAACAAAACCTGAATTTAACTGAAAATTGACAAAACAACGACTTGGCCCCCGGGTGGCTGTGAGGTGTAAGCGACGAGCCTCACACCGAGAAGGTTCTTGGTTCTGTCCTTGGCCTAGATACTATAGAATAGACGTATTCTTGCTGGTAGAAAAAATCCTATAAAATTCCCCGGGGTGCCCGAGTACACTGCGATACGTGCTCGTTAAATCTGTTTTGTCGAAAGTCCCGACGGCGTTAGCGTACGATGTCGCTCGAAGTTCCGTTGGGTGCCGCTCACGTGTCGACTTCGTCACTTGACCAGGGTTTTAAATTGCGAAGCGTAATTGGCTTTGTTAAAACTCCTAAAGGAGGCTAGAAATAGGCAGCCGGAAACCGATTACATTACCCATTACAACGACTTGTTTCATTATGGCACGGACTATTAATTCTGGAACACTTCTATCCACTATGACTGTCTACCCAGAGCGAGGCTTATCGCACGTTGCAGTTTGTGAGGAATTATCACGAGAGCGAATCTTTAACTCGTTACAATGCAGATAAGAAAGAGGATGTGAAGGTATTTTCCGAAAATGCGCTCGAAAGTAACTCGTATTTTTTGCACCAAAAAGACATTTCTGGCGTTTGAGACGTAATGTTAACTCAAACTTGTGTATGGTAATGACAACGATCTATAATATATACCGGATGGACTGCATCATATTAAGAAAACACGACCTATTCCAGATATCCTGAAGACAACTATTTGGCACGATTTCCAATTTTGGCAGGGGTTGAGGCGTAAATCAACGAAGGTTGCTTACACAGTTTATATCAGTTGTCCAAACACCACATAAACGTAGAGAAAAAAAAATCTAGCACAAAATGAAGCTGTGTAAATGGTCTGGTGCACTTTTAAACTGACAGGATCCAAATATTTTATGCCGATTTCGATTTATCTTTTAGGTAGCGTTCCAGCTCAGGTGTAGTCCCTTTCATTTTACCCCCTTACTAAAATTCTGAGGTATTTTTAAGGTATTAATAAGGTTTCTCTTCTTAGGTATTTTGGAGGTATTTTAGAGGTATTGAGTTGAGGTATTTTCAGCTACTAAATGGTGCAGAAAAAAACCTCTGATGTATTAAGAAAAAACCTCTGTTGAAGGTTTCTCACAAATACATAGATGTATTATTTAGAAACCTTCAACAGAGGTTTTTTTTTAATACATCAGAGGTTTTTTCCTGCACCATTTAGTAGCTGAAAATACCTTAATCCAATACCTCGAAAATACCTTAAATATACCTCTGATGAAAAACCTCGAAGGTTTTCCTAAAATACCTTTTAATGAGGTATTTTAAATAAACCAAAAAGGTTTTCCAAAATACCTTTCAATGAGGTATTTTAAACAAACGTAAAGGTTTTCTTAAAATACCTTGCAATAGTTGAGGAGTAGAATGTTATTGTCTTGCCCATGGAAATGCCAGTGCCCCGAAGACGTTAGTCGCCTTTTAACACAAGCAAATACAGATACGACCATAGAGACACGTTACATATAATGAACAAGACAACAATCGATGTTTTTACTTACCGGGAATCGAACCGAGGACTAACAAGCTGGGATTCAGACGCTTTAACCACTAGACTAGACTGAGATGGTTTTGAACATTAGTGTTAGGCATTTAAGGGTTGCACATGTTTTTAAATAAAGTATGCGACCTGTACTCACGAAAGCCTACTAAATTATACAGAGAGAGTTATTTTACCGTTAAAATATGTTATACATTTTAAAGATATTAATTAGTTATGATTAAAACCATTTTTTTTAGTTTTTACTCGTTAGTGCTGCCATCTATAGTTTATTTAAAATTTCTAAAATTTTGCTTTAATTATAACTAATTAATATTTTTTTTAAATTATACTTTTTAATTATGTAAATGACATTCTTTTGTATTTTTTGTAAGTTTTCTAAGGTACATGTCATCAGAGAGGTGTTTCTTTGTAGTTATTTAAAAACAGAGCCCAACGTTTTCCCATTAGAATAGAAGTTGAATAATTGTAATTTTTTATAAAACTTGGTGCTTTCAAACTTTTCTTCTATACTTTTAAGGAACTTTGAAAAGATGTTTTTAGAAAATATATAAATAGCTTAAACAGTTATAAATATATCTTATTTAGAGTATTTGATTGTATCTTAATAAACATGTTTAACTGGTATTTTGAGGTTTTATTTAAATATTCTGAAAAATATATTTATAATTGGGTGAAAAAAATCCGACTTTTACATTATAATTTCAATATCAGACGCGTGCAAAAAGTTAGACTTTTTGAAACAGTGAAAAAAGGTAATTTTTGTCGCCCAATAAAGCAGTGAATAAAAAGCTTTTTTCACTATTTTCATACGATGTCAACATTTCAAGCTAAAAGTTCTATTTCATAATATTAATAAAACCAAAGAATATGACTCAAAATTTAATATGGATGCTATCAAACAATTTTGCATGAAATCTCATGCAAAATTGTTTGATAGCATCCTTATTAAATTTTGAGTCATATTCTTTGGTTCCTACTAAAATGAATAGAAAAATATTAGAACAAACCAAGAGCCCAAGATATTTGTATTTAAAAATAATGCAAAGAAAATGGGAGATGCTTTATCTGTAATACATTTGAACCACAAAATATTGCATAGTTGCTTTTAAAGTCTATTGTAATTGTTACTTAATCAGCCAGTAAGAATCTTATAACTTTCACTCTATTGCATTATTAGAGTTGTAAGTATGGATGTCGGGGCCATAAAATATGTAACATATTATGTGTATGCATGTGAAATAACTTTTAAAGATAAATTAATTTGCATTCACATAAAGGTTCTACCCAAATTATGTTTATAAAACTATAGTTTCTAAAAATACATTAATTTAATTTCATAAAAAAAAATCTTCGCAATGACTTCGATAATAGTTTTAAAAAATAGTACGTGTTTCAATACCATGCTATCCCTACAATAGTTATTTATGCAGCAAGTGTGAAAAGTAACAGTTTTTAAAACTAGGGGATTACCTCGCTCGTGAAATAATGACACGTGTTTTAAAAAGTTTACTTTTCGCACGTGGTTCATGCAATATTTTTTATAATTGTGTGAAAAAAAATCATTGGTCCAAAAATATTTCACGCGCATTACTATCTTCAAAAAACTTTAAAAAAAAAAGCAGATCGATAAATATCTGGATTTTATTAATATTATGAAATAGAACTTTTAGCTTGAAATGTTGGCATCTTATGAAAATAGTGAAAAAAAATTTTATTCGCTGCTTTATTGGGTGACAAAGAGTACTTTTTTCACTGTTTCAAAAAGTCCAACTTTTTGCACGCGTCTGACATTGAAATTATAATGTAAAAGTAGGATTTTTTTCACGCAATTATAAATATACTTTTCAGAATATTTAAATAAAACCTCAAAATACATGTAGTATTAAAGAGGTATTCCTCTGAATAACTTAAAATACCAAAGGTATTTATTAAAAACCTCGCTAAACTACATAAATACCAAATTATTCCGAGGTTTACAAGTTTTAAAAATAAAACCTCAAAATACCTGTAGTATTCAGGAGGTATTCATATATATATATACCTTAAAATACCATAAGTATTTATTAGAAACCTATATAAACTATATGAATACCAAATGACTCCGAGGTATAAAGGTTTTAAAAAATAAAACCTCAAAATACCTGAAGTATTCAGGAGGTATTCCTTTAAATACCTTAAAATACCATAAGTATTTATTAGAAACCTAAATAAACTATATGAATACCAAATTATTCCGAGGTATATAGGTTTTAAAAAATAAAACCTCAAAATACCTGTAGTATTCAGGAGGTATTTATCTGCATACCTTAAAACACCATAGGTTTTTATTAGAAACCTCGCGAAACTTGTAAAATACCTAAAGCTTCAGAAGTTTCTCTAGGTATTTAAAAATAAAACCTTAAAAATACCTTCGGTCAGGTATTATTCCAAGAGGTATTATTACTGAAAACCTCAAAAATACCTTTTAATACCATGAATACCTAGTTTAAACCTCCAAAAAACCTCTAAAATACCTTAAATTTTAGTAAGGGCCGCCAATACCCCTCGTGTAGTTCTAGTGCGACCTTATCTCAAACCTAACCAAACTGACCTAGAAATAGCCTGTGCAACTAAATTAAGTCCTTATGAATGATACCTCTTGTGAGTACACGTTAAACATGCTCCAAAATTACAACGCCGAGTACGATATCGCCCTTAGAAAAGTTGCGTTAGGCGACTGCTGAAATGTCGGCTCTACACTTGACTACGTGCGTTTACATTAGCCATTGAATCCATGGATTGAGGAGCAAACTCAGCGATATTTCCCTCTTGGGGTTTTTCTCCCAGGCAGAACCGGAATCGCAGGGTTCATTGGGGGGTTTCGCAAACCCTCCAATGGAGGAGTGTTTAGTGTTTCATACCATGGATTCGGCCACAGACTATCATTTGGGTTAGAAATCCAACCCGACCTCTATTTTCCCCTAATGAGGATTTTGGCATTCCATGGATTCGATGGCTCATGTAAACGCTCCTACTGTAGCTCTACATTCTGATACCCGTCGCCAATAACCCTCGAGTAGATCTAGTGCTACGCTAACTCAAACAGACTGACTGACTAAATGATGACACCCGTCGAAAATAACCCCCGTCTAGCTCTAGTGCAATAATAATTCAACCTAAACCTTTTAAAATATTAAATTTTGATTGATGGCATTAAACTAGGGTCTTGATGTTTTCTGAAGGTGAAATTTTCAGTTTCTTTCTGCACCCCGTTGTTTGATGTCGGCTAAAATGCTGAACAATTTGTTTTAAATTTACACTAACCCCGGGTTTTAATCGGGATTTTGTTATTGTTGTGTTTGACAATATACAGATATGATTTGCACAACTACAGTCACGTTGATTTTACTCCTGTCTTCAAAAGGTACGCAATAGTTTTTATTTTCCAATCTGTTTGTATTGCTGAAATTTAAATCGAATTTTTAAAAAAATCTAAGGTCAATTCAATGTAAAAACCAGCGACGAGTCTTCAAATCGTAATGATACTGAAGTAAAATAGCAATAATGAAATAAAACTTATTTTATATATTTTTTTAAAAGCAGAAAGTGAGCTTTTGAACAATGAAGCTTTTAGCGATTTCTAACTAAGCTAATATACTGCTTTCTAAGCGACAAAATTCTACTTCATAAACTGCTTCAATACATGTGAAATTACTTTCACGAAGTAGTATTTCCAATTTCTACTTCGTTGTTTGTATAAAATAATGTTTATTGGAACAACACTCTTAAAACGAACGAGCGATTTTAACTCAGTCCGAGTTAATTTTCCCTCCTCTAGTCTAGAAAATGCACTTCTCCTAGAGGAGTGGATCCTTTGTGTTACACCTCCGACAGGATCACTCCATACGAGTGATTTTAACTCAGTCTGAGTTAATATTCACTCCTTTCCACTGTCGAAAATGCACTTCTCCTACTGGAGTGGATTTCACTCTTTTGTTTTAAGAGTGTACGCATCACTGAAATTTAAATCGAATTTTAAAAATCTGAGTTGCTATTCAATGTAACAACCAGCGATTAATCTTTAAATCGTAATAATACTGAAGTAAAATAGCAATATTGCAATAAGACGGCATTTAAAAAAAATAAGAAAATGAGCTTTTAGACAATGAAGCTTTTAACTATTTCTAACTAAGCTAATAATGCTTCCCAAGTGAAAAAATAGCTACTTCATAAACTGCTTCATGTGGAATTACTTTCAAGTAGTAAAATTTTCAATTTCTACTTCATTGTTCGATGCACCTAAAATAAAGTTTATTGATATCACGCATTAAACTTAGGTTTTGTTTAGTTTATATCGATGATGGATAAAATATTTATATAATTGGTATTAATTACAAAATAAGAGTTGGTTTTATTTTTGTCTTCAAGACATTAGAAATGTTTTCATTTTGACAATCGTAGGACAATATCCCGCATATTTTAAAATGTTGCAAATAAAACTGAAAATGGTTAGTCTTAATAGACTAGATGTTTAACATTTGGTCAATACTAAAGCTTCAAGAATTATTTAATAAATAAAAACTTTTTAATTGGTATTTTTGGTGTAGATGCAATCCTACTGCAACAAATTATATTATACTGCTGTTTAATTCTAATACTCTGCTGTTAAATACTATTATTCTGCTATTCAATTCTATTATGCAGCTGTTTAATTATATTATGCAGCTGTCTGACTCTGTTATACAGCTGCTCAATCATATTATACAGCTGCTCAAGCATATTATACAGCTGCTCAAGCATATTATACAGCTGCTCAAGCATATTATACAGCTGCTCAAGCATATTGTTAAGGTGTTCAATTATATACACAGCTGATCAATTCTATTATACAGCTGATCAATTCTATTATACAGATCCTCAATTCTATTATACAGATACTCAATTCTATTATACAGCCGTTCTATTATTATATACAGCTAATTGTATTATACAGCAGCGCTAAATTTTATAATATCTGTTAAATACCCTCAAAATTTGAACTTTTACATATTTACATGCATCTAACTCTTAAATTCTTAACGGTTGCGTTGGGTGCCTATTCAGGTGTTGGCTCGTCACCTGACTGTGGTTCTAAAATACGACGCCCGTCGCCAATAGCCCTCGTGTAGCTCTAGTGCGACGATAATTAAAACCAAACTAACTCTTAAATTCATCTTGATTGTATTCAATATTTCATATATGCTTTTTAAGTATTTACACTAAACCAATTTTCTTTTTCCAGTTGTCTACGGAGCCGACAATACAACAACAGTTTCGGATGTCGATGACCCTTGCTCGGGGGTTGAAACAGGGGTGGTATCAAACCCAGACAACTGTGCCTCATACTTCGTCTGCGAGTCTGGGATAGCAGAGTTGGTCAGCTGTTCCGAAGGACTTCTGTTCAATAGACTTAAAAGGACATGTGACTATAGCGACTCGGTAGACTGCGATGCAAGTGAGTATTCTATTTTACTGAATTCACCAACTTGGATTTCCTTCATTTGTAAAATTCTATTATACATCATTAAATTTTATTATGAATTTGTCTAAATCTATTAAACTGAGGTTCAATTCTGTTATACTGAGGTTCAATTCTAGTATACTGCTGTTCAATTCTATTATACTGATGTTCAAATCTATTATACTGATGTTCAAATCTATTATATTGAGGTTCAATTCTATTATGCAGCTGTTCGATACTATTATGCAGCTGTTAAATTCTATAATACAAATATTATATTCAGCCCTCAAACGACCCTCATCCGCTCTTTAAATCTTACATGTTGTTTTAGATTATCAATTATATTTAGTCAATTCCACGATAATTTTGTCGGTGATAAATGAAAATTATCCATTGTTAATTAATTAGGAATTCACAATTGGTGATAAATAAATGGTAATTAAGCTTTGTTCATTACTTGATAACCTTAACTTCTTCGCTCCAGAGGTGTGGCCTTGGTAGAATTCCCTTCACAACTCTTAATGCTAACTTTTCTATTATGAACTACAATGTTCTAGCTTTCCAAAAATACCCATACCGAACTGCTGCATTATTAATTGATTTAATAAATGACGTACCAAGAGGGTGAAGCACATTTCGTTGAAAAAAGTTTTTCAAAGCTTAGTTTATACGATATTTTGGATTAAAACAAAATTTCGAATGAAATAATAATAATCGCAATAGCGGAGTTTGGAGCAAATTTTGGAGCAGCAAAAATTCAACTTTGGAGCACAAACTAGATACATTTCTGCAGAGAAATTTAAACATTGAAGCAAAAATAAGAGTAATTGTTGCCGATAAAGACTACAAATTAATAAATAATTAGAAATAAAAAGCATATTATGCAAATTAAGGCACTCGCTGGCGAAATTAGAAAAAAATTCCCTTCATTCCCCGAACTTTACTTGGCGTCATTATAACTTGCAAATAAAAATACATTACCTTCTCCGTAGGCGACGATAACTTGAGTACCCAGACTCGAATGGTAACTCCGACTACCGAGAAAGAATGCGAGACCCCGACCTGTACCTGTGTCTACCCCAGCGACACCGACTGCTCAGAGTACATTCGCTGCGACAAGGGGATTGCCTATAGAGAAAAATGCCCGGACGGACTCTTCATGAATCCTGAGAAACTGTCGTGTGACTATGAGAAGAACGTTGAGTGTGGTGAGTAACATATTTTGTGTATAAAAAAAACGTCCCCAGTTTTGTATTTTATATATTAATGACGATGTAAATGAAAAGGTGCGATACCACTTGTGTTACCAATAATAATTTAAAAACCCAACATATAATATGCAAAAGGAAAGTTAAAAGATGTGAAAAAAGCTTTCAGTCGTTTCAAGGCTTAAACGTAAGTCCCATCTTCAGTACATAAAAGCGATGAATGAAAACAAAAAAACAAATGCTAACGGGCCATTGTAAAAACACAAAAAAATTAAAAACATATGTTGCCACAAAAAACTTTGATTGGAAACTAAACAAACCATGTTGATTAAAATCTTTAAAAAACGGAAAAAAACGAAATACTAATATAAGAACAGATGTGGTATGCCTCCCAGAAATCTATGTCTAAACGGGAAAGATATTTTTGTATTATGGTAGCTGATTTAAAATCGAAAAAATGGTTTGTAATTAAAAGAATGTCGAATGTGTATGCTTTTTTAGATCTTTTACATTTTCATTTGCATCTTAAACGTGGTTGTTTGTTTTTAAAGTTTTAGGATTAATGACACTAATACATTCTTTTAATCCTTTTGCCACAGCTATAACCACGGTAGCTCCTACCACAACAGAAGCGGGCCCTTCGTCTGACAGCACCAACATCGACACGGACGAATCCAAAGAGCAGCCATCAGTATCGAACATAAACACTGAAGCAACTCCCACTACTCAGTCACTGACATCTACGACCACATCCAGCGATACTGTTACGACGGCTGAGGAAGAAAATACGTCACTTACTGAGATTGAGACTAACACGTCTACTGACAGTCCACTAGATACTCCAAAAGTACCGTCATCTACAGTTTCTGCAACAACCACAGAGATTATCCCAAATGACAGTAATGCTGAAGCGACACCTGAGGAAGAAAATACGTCTTTTATTGGGCTTGAGACTACCGCATCTACTGACAATCCGCTGTTGACTCCGGAAGTACCGATAACTACAGTTGCTGCAACAACTACAGAGATTATCTCAAATGACAACGAGTCTGTCACGACGCCTGAGGAAGAAGATTCATCGTTTGCCGACATAGAGACGGAGCATGAGAATAACGCTTCTACTGATAGTCTACTGACTTCAGAATTGCTGGCATCCACAGTTGCACCAACTACAGAGGCAATTCACAGCAGCAGCGACGACGTAACAACACCCGAGGAAGAAAATACACCTGTTACTGTCTCGGACACAACGCATGAAACTAGCGCTGTGAAGGTATCTACTGCCAGTGCACAGGCGTCAGTGGTGACAGAAGTAACAACTGTTACGGATTCGGATGTTGGAATGTCTATGTCAACGGATGAAACATCTAATCCAGTACCTTCTATGACTGAACGAATTACAGTTAGGGAAACTGATATTACTCCAAGTTCTCTGGTAGATTCGACAACCGATTCTAGTTTTACAGATTCAGAAGAAGTACTGATTACAACTGATGCAAGTACGTCAACGACAAAACCATCTAGTCCTGTGTCCGTTGAACCATCACCATCTGCTGATATTGTAGCTGTAAGTTTAGTTCCTAATCACACAGCACGGGAACCTGAGGAATTCACTGAGGTCACATCAGAAGAAACTATTTCTAGCTCGACTTCCAATACTTCAGAAACTATTGATATTTCCGAAGACGATGAATTTGAAGACTTATCTGAAATTACTTCGACAGACACTGGTTCGCCTGAAGATTCTACAACCATACAGGTTGAATCTACTTCAGTACCAACAACTGATGAATCAACATCAGCTCCTGATTCCACTCTAAAACCAATAACCGTGAGTGAAAAACTTACTGAGGTTTCAACTGCTGTACCGGAAAACTTCACGGATAAGCAAACAGTATCTGAAAACCCTACTGAAGATTCAACAGCAGTACCTGAAAACCCTAGTGAGAGGTTGACATCAATACCTGAAAAACTTACTGAGCTTCCAACTGCAGTACCGGAAAACTCCACGGATAAACAAACAGTATCAGAAAACCCTACTGAGCTTCCAACTGCAGTACCGGAAAACTCCACGGATAAACAAACAGTATCTGAAAACCCTACTGAGGAATCAACAGCAGTACCTGAAAACCCTACTGAGGAATCAACAGCAGTACCTGAAAACCCTAGTGAAAAACCAACATCAATACCTGAAAACCTTACTACAGTTCCAACTGTAATAACCGAAAGCGTTTCAGAAAGTCTAACTGAAATATCTGAAAACTCTACTGATTTATTTTCAGAATTCACTGATGATGACGAGTCGACTTTATTAGATACTTCATCTCTAATGACAGTAACAAATTCAATTAACGAAGAAACAACCACAATGACATCCTTAACGACCATGATTGACAAAGTACCAACAACTGAACAAACTTTAGCAAGTACTGTACAAAGGGTAACTTCCGATGAAACGGTTACAACAGCTTCTGCAGATCAAACATTTACCACTGGAGATCCAACAACTCTGCATACAGCATCATCAACGGACGTAGAAAAATCAACAATGGCAAATGCTTCGCCATTAACGAATGACGATCTGCTGTTTACAGAATTATCGTCCACGGAAAGTGAAATGACGAAAACTACTGATGAAATTTTAACACTAGTATCCACGACTGAAGGTATGAAGACTTCAAGTGTACCAACAACATCAGAAATGGGCAAGGAAACAACAATTGGAGCCACCACTTCCATGCATTTTGAAGAAACAACTGAAAATTATTCTGCAACTGAAGAGTTATTTACGGAAAATCCTTCTTCGACTGTTAAAACAACTGAATCGCTACCTTCTTCAATGGACAAATTAGATATTTCCATCGATGATGAAACCAGTGTCTCCATGTCTTCTACTGACCAATACACAACTACAGCAACCGTAACAGTTTCAAAAGACAACCAGCAAACTACTGTTGAAGCTGGATCTACAATAACTGAAGAAAAACCTCATTCTGCCACGGAGAACGAACTGACAACTGAAGGGGTTCCACTCGCAACTGATGTCAAACTTCTCTCAACTGAAGGCGATTCTGCTACGGATAGAACAGAAAATTCACCAACATCTACCTTTCAAGATAGTACAACTGAATCCGAAATTTCTTCACTCCACCCTAGATCTATACCTGACACTTTAACCTCAACATCGTCCTTAAATCCTTTAGGTTCCACTACAGAAGATTTATTTTCCATTTCCGATTCTTCTGATTACGATGAACTTACATCTACAGATTTATTGTCCGTTAGTGAATCGGATGATGAGTTCACGACAAAAATTTTGCCTGTTTCAGAAGACCAAAAAAGTTCATCTACACACGTGCCAACCGAAGAAAACCTAGCTTCAACACCTGAGCAAAATGAAACTGATTATATTATTACATTGAGTCCAGAAACTGTTTCAGATTCTTCTACGGTAGGGCAAACAACTGAAACAATGAATGTTGAGGATATAAACGCAACTGATGAAGACGAAATCACCAACATAGATTTCACAGCTTCAGAGTCAACATCTGAAGATGAAACTTCCGAAGTAACAACTATGTCTGAGGAAATAATAACTGATAAAAGTACGTATGAAGATTTAACACCAGTGGGTTCAACCACTGAATATTCATTTCTATCTAGTTCTACTGATGAATATCCAAACACTGCTACAGCTAAGTATGAAGAACCACTGTCTGTAGCTACTTCAGAAAAATCAACTACTGAGGCATCTACATCTGAAGTTCCAATTGAAACATCACTATCTGAAGAGACAACTTCTAAATTAAATCCAACAGAGAAGCCAATTTTTTATACGTCCACATCAACTGAAAATTTAAGTTCTGAGGAAAACAGTACACCATATGCCACTACAGAATCAACAACCACCGAATTATCTTCAGAATCCTCCTCGGTACCTGAAATAACTTCAGAGTCGTCTACAGCGTCAGAAAATATTTCAGAATCATCTGCAACAATTGATATTACATCCAAAGACTCTACAGAATCTTACCTAACTTCCAGCATTTCTACATTACCTGAACTAACATCTGACATATCCAATGAAATTGAACTTACCACTGACCCTTTCGATTTATCTGAACTTATCACTGACCCTTTCGATTTATCTGAACTTACCACTGACCCTTTCGATTTATCTGAACTTACCACTGACCCTTTCGATTTATCTGAACTTACCACTGACCCTTTCGATTTATCTGAACTTACCTCTGATGCATTTTCACTTTCTGAGCTTATATCTGACGAATCCACACTATCTGGACAGACCTCGGACTCAGCAACACCATCCAAACTAACATATGACACGTCTACTGTATCGAAACAGACCACTGACGTATCCAAAGAATCGGAGATGACCACCGACGCTTACACAGAATCCGAACCGACCTCTAACGCAGCTGAACTTACCCTTGGTACCTCCACGGTAACAGAATCTACCACTGGATTTTCCACAATATCAGAATCAGCCTCTGAAGAGATCACAGTGCCTAGTGCCTCTACGGTGTCGGAGCTGACCTCTGGTACCTCTACAGTGTCGGAGCTGACCTCTGGTACCTCTACAGTGTCGGAGATGACCCCTGGTACCTTTATAGTGTCGATGACCCCTGGTACCTCTACAGTGTCGGAGATGACTTCTGGTACCTCTAAAGTGTCGGAGATGACCCCGGGTACCTCTACAGTGTCGGAGCTGACCTCTGGTACCTCTACAGTGTCGGAGCTGACCTCTGGTACCTCTACAGTGTCGGAGCTGACCTCTGGTGCCTCTACGGTGTCGGAGGTGACCTCTGGTACCTCTACAGTGTCGGAGATGACTTCTGGTACCTCTACAGTTTCGGAGATGACCCCGGGTACCTCTACAGTGTCGGAGCTGACCTCTGGTACCTCTACAGTGTCGGAGCTGACCCCTGGTACCTCTACAGTGTCGGAGACGACCCCTGGTACCTCTACAGTGTCGGAGACGACCCCTGGTACCTCTACAGTGTCGGAGACGACCCCGGGTACCTCTACAGTGTCGGAGACGACCGCGGGTACCTCTACAGTGTCGGAGATGACCCTTGGTACCTCTACAGTGTCGGAGATGACCTCTGGTACCTCTACAGTGTCGGAGATGACCTCTGATCCATCTATAGTGACGGAAATGACCTCTGATGTGCCTGCGGAGTCAGAGATGACCTCTGGTACCTCCACAGAGTCGGATCTTATCTATGATGCCTCTTCAGTGTCGGTGCTGATTTCGACTTCTGATGCCTCCACAATACCGGAGATGACCTCTGATGTGTCTACAGTATCGGAAGAGACTTCAGATTCCTTTAAAGTATCCGAATATACAGAATCAACTTCAAAAGTTTCTCCTTCATTTGATGAAACAACTTCTGAGCATCATACAACAACTACAATTTCAATAATTGACCCTTCGTTGCCCCGTGAAGAGCCAACTTCCGAGTTCCCTTCGACTCTTGACGAAAAAACATCAGAGTCTCATATGACTCCTAAAGAGCCTACTTCACCATCTGATTCACCAACTGAAGAACTTTATTCAACAGTTCAAATAAATACCTCGGAAGAAATAACTACCGATCCCTTTTCTGAACTTCCAACAACTGACTCCTTAACTTCTGACTATCCATCGTTGTATACTTCTTCGACGTCTGATGATATCACAGAACACACATATTCGATATCCGAAGATCCAACATACGAACCCTTTTCAATTTCTGAAGAATCAACTTACGAACCTACTTCTATATCCGAGGAACCAACTTACGAGATATCCTCCATATCAGAGGAACCAACATTTGAGCTCTCTTCAATATCTGAGGAACCAAACATTATTTCTTCGACTTCCGAAATGTTAACGTCCGATATTTTGACATCTGACTTTCCAACGTCCGAGTCATCAACATCTGAAGTTCCAACGTCCGATTCTTCTGCTACTGAAATGCCAACGTCCGAGTCATCAACATCTGAAGTGCCAACGTCCGAGCCTTCGACATCTGAAGTGCCAACGTCCGAGCCTTCGACATCTGAAGTGCCAACGTCCGAGCCTTCGACATCTGAAGTGCCAACGTCCGAGTCTTCGACATCCGAAGTGCCAACGTCCGAGTCTTCGACATCCGAAGTGCCAACGTCCGAGTCTTCGACATCCGAAGTGCCAACGTCCGAGTCTTCGACATCCGAAGTGCCAACGTCCGAGTCTTCGACATCCGAAGTGCCAACGTCCGAGTCTTCGACGTCCGAAGTGCCAACGTCCGAGTCTTCGACATCCGAAGTGCCAACGTCCGAGTCTTCGACATCCGAAGTGCCAACGTCCGAGTCTTCGACATCCGAAGTGCCAACGTCCGAGTCTTCGACATCCGAAGTGCCAACCTCCGAGTCTTCGACATCCGAAGTGCCAACCTCCGAGTCTTCGACATCCGAAGTGCCAACCTCCGAGTCTTCGACATCCGAAGTGCCAACCTCCGAGTCTTCGACATCCGAAGCGCCAACCTCCGAGTCTTCGACATCCGAAGCGCCAACCTCCGAGTCTTCGACATCCGAAGTGCCAACCTCCGAGTCTTCGACATCCGAAGTGCCAACCTCCGAGTCTTCGACATCCGAAGTGCCAACCTCCGAGTCTTCGACATCCGAAGTGCCAACCTCCGAGTCTTCGACATCCGAAGCGCCAACCTCCGAGTCTTCGACATCCGAAGCGCCAACCTCCGAGTCTTCGACATCCGAAGTGCCAACCTCCGAGTCTTCGACATCCGAAGTGCCAACCTCCGAGTCTTCGACATCCGAAGTGCCAACCTCCGAGTCTTCGACATCCGAAGTGCCAACCTCCGAGTCTTCGACATCCGAAGTGCCAACCTCCGAGTCTTCGACATCCGAAGCGCCAACCTCCGAGTCTTCGACATCCGAAGCGCCAACCTCCGAGTCTTCGACATCCGAAGCGCCAACCTCCGAGTCTTCGACATCCGAAGTGCCAACCTCCGAGTCTTCGACATCCGAAGTGCCAACCTCCGAGTCTTCGACATCCGAAGTGCCAACCTCCGAGTCTTCGACATCCGAAGTGCCAACCTCCGAGTCTTCGACATCCGAAGCGCCAACCTCCGAGTCTTCGACATCCGAAGCGCCAACCTCCGAGTCTTCGACATCCGAAGCGCCAACCTCCGAGTCTTCGACATCCGAAGTGCCAACCTCCGAGTCTTCGACATCCGAAGTGCCAACCTCCGATTCTTCGACATCCGAAGTGCCAACCTCCGAGTCTTCGACATCCGAAGTGCCGACGTCCAGGACATCAACTTTCGATTTTCCGACGTCCGAATCAAATGAATGCCCTGATGGAGATGGGTTTTTCGTAGACGATGATGATTGTAGCTCATACATTCAGTGTTATCAAGGAAAATCTTCCAAAAAGATCTGCCCCCTGGGACTCTATTACAATCCCTCAAAAAGAACGTGTGATACAGAAAATGCTTGTGGTAAGTGTTTTGCTTTAACATTATGTCATTATGCTTAAATATATTTTAATCAACTTTTTCAAAACCAATAAAAAATTTACAAATGTAAAAATCATAAAACAGAATCAATTATTGAAAATAAAACATTGGTCCCAGGTCCGGGCATCGCCGAAATAACTGCCGACCTATAAACGGTCCGTGCAGCCCAAAAATGCCTGATAAAAATAACACTATGTGTAGAGGAAGTGCACTTTAAATATTCATTTAAGTTCTGTCGCCGTGTACGATGTTGCCCAAAGTTGCGTTGAATGCCTACTCGTGTCCCATCGTCACTTGACTGTAAGTTCTAAATTACGAATCCCGTCTCCAATAGCCCTCGTAGCACTAGTGTGACAAGAATTCAACCTAATTTAATAATTTCAATTTGCTACAGGTGACGAAATCATCAATCCCACTGCCAGGAATCTCGACATCGAGTGCGACTGCGAAAACTGCCTCTACCCCGACACCGACAACTGCTCCAGGTACTACCTGTGCCTCGGCGGAGTCGCCTACGACGAGTACTGCAGCAACGGACTCCTATTCAACCCCAGGTCCCTGACATGCGACTACGAGGACGAAGTTGTGTGCAGTCGAATGTCAACGGATTGTAGTACAATGAACAATGGGGATGTGCCTATTAATGGGAAGTGTGCAGGTTACATGCATTGCGTGGCTGGTGTGGCGTATGAGAAGGAGTGTCCGGCAGGGTTGCATTTTGCGGACGCTAGTGGGATGTGCGAGGACCCGTGCGAGGCTGGTTGTGATCCAAGTATTGGTGAGTAAACTTTTGGATGTTTTAGTCTTAAGAATAACATTAGACAGTTATTTTAAGTAAAACTATTACTCACTAAAGTAAGTGGAATTGTACACACCAAGAAGTTACTGAAGCGTCTTTTCTGCGCATCTAGGGCATTCCTTAAAGAGGAAAATTTAGTGGGACAGCCAGCCTATCAATTAATTTTATTTTACCTAATTTTCAATTCATAGAGTGGTAGTTATGCCGATCAATTAGAATTGAAGAGTACACTGGAAGAATCGCTTGATATCTTTAGAGTCTTTCCGTAATTGTGTCTGCTTGGCGGACATTGGTGACCGGAAACCTTTTTTTTCTGTTGGTTCTTCATTCGCGGTATAAACGTGTGACTCGTATCCACTGATCTCTGGCGTGAATCAGGGTTGCCGCGAAAGATTAACAAAGCGAATGACCGGTTTCTTTACATCAGTTTCGACAATTTCTCGCTATCATCCCCAAATAGGCTATTAAGAAAAGACTTCTGCGAATTAAAGTGGTTCTTCCCGTGTATTCTTCAAATGACATCAGTAACAGTTGTTTTAAATAAAACTATCTGAGGGATACTAAAGTTAGTAGATTTGCTTAACCTATAAGTCACTCATAAATCACGCTCCGGGCATAGCACTAAAACATACGAAGTAGAATTTAGCAGCGTCAATGGGAAGCGTCCTTTTTACACATCTAAGACATCCAAAGAAAAGGGGAGGGCATAAGTGGGAGATGAAATAGCTATGAGGCCGTTATAACAATATGACTTTTAAAGGAGTATTTCAAACGAGTTTAATGTGATTTTTTAATTAACACAATAGAAGTTATGTTTAAAAATTATGATACATTTTTAATCCATGTCATATATTTAATCCATGCCTAAATCATAAGAGACTAGTTATTATTATCAAACAACATAAGGTCTTAGTGTGAACATCTTTGATAACTAATCTAATATTATCTTATACAATTAATTTTTATTCATTTTTTTTCACTTCTTGTAGATTGCTCTGTCAATACCACTACAACCACGCAGTCTGTGATATGCGAAGATCCGAACGGATTCTACCCTAACCCAAAAGACTGTCGTACATTTTACAAGTGTACAAAGGGTTTTCCAGCACTGGCCCATTGTGTGGAAAACGAACACTTCAATCCTGTAGAGAAGATCTGCCAAGAACCATGCCAGGCCATGTGCAATCTCACAATCGGTAGGAAATACACCAGTTGATTCAATTATCATGATTACTATAAATTGTAAATTACTAATTCAATCTTAAGAAGGAAACTCTAAAAAAATGAGTTCCTTGATGTATTTTTTTTTTTTTTGGTTTTGTTTTTAGAACAATATTCCCGAAATCATATTGCTCAAATTAAAATTTCGAGATCATGCATGTTTAATGTCTTCAAGTTTGTGAGACTAGTATACGCAATAAAAAAATGAGCCTTTGACTTAACTTAGTGAAAGTCTGGTTTTTAAACTTCGCAAACATTGCTTTATCCAATCATACAATTAATTTCTAAAGGTGATGTACTATATTTAGCTTTAACGTATTATTCTTTTTTGTCTCGCTTTTCATATAAGAAGTGTGTGTGGGTCGGCTAAAATAATTCATAATTACTAGTAAGTAAAATTATTATTTAATTGTTTGGAAAAATATTTGTAAGATAAAATTTTGAATTAAAGATATGCGAATTTCCAAATGTTCATTCTCTTAATAGATGAGAAAATAGTATTCTTTGTTTAATTATTATATTGCAATGAGTGAAAATATTCATTTGCTAATAGAAAATCTATTGGGTTTCAATGGCGGACTCTCTAACTCTCTACCCATTACTACGTAACCTCTTACTATTAATAGTGACTGCATTATCTGTTGTCACTACATTATGGTAATTTTAGATGCATCTCATTTTTTAATTTATTTTTTATAGATTGTCCAAACATAACTAGCCCTTCCACCGAACAAACAACCCCACCAGTCACCACATCAGAAACTTCACCAGAGATTCTCACCAAACCCACTGACAAAACAACAGACCCCACAACTCCAGATGAAACCTATGCCACTTCCGCCACAACACAAGCCGAAATTACTTCAACAGAACACATCACGACACCTCAAGAGACTAAAGAACCCTCTACAACAACAGACATCGACAACGGAACAACTAAAAGATCGACAACAACTTTTGATGATGGAACCACCAAAGACTCATCAACAACCATTGCGGAACTATCCTCCACTTCAGAAGATGTATCCACCACGGATAACTCGTTTACCGTCACCAATACTGGTGTGCCTAGTTCCGGAGATTTGATAATATCTTCTGCAGGAACAACTTCGACTGTGGAGTCAACAACTGAAGCAGTTCTTTGTAAGCATCCCAATGGAGCATTCCCAAAACCAGGAGACTGCCATGCTTTTTACTTGTGCATCTTGGGTCATCCGCATGTTATGAGCTGTGGGGATATGCATTTCAGTCCTGTTACAAGACACTGCGAGCGGCCCTGCAATGCTCAATGTGATCCGACTCTTGGTAAGTATTAATGATATAATTTAACCTTTATTTGACTTCACGCGATGTAGAAACTACAATGCTTTCTTACAAACGTCTAGGATCGTTACTTACTCTGACATGCATGTTTGCAAGCTACTGGAAAAAGTAGATCCTGGTCTAGATAAAAAAAAACGTATCATGAAACTTGCACCAAAGCTAAACGCGCATAGAGCTGTTCCAATCACGTAACCTGACAAGCTGGTCCCGTAACAACTTTTTTTAAACAAAATTTTATAGAGGGCCGTTTTTGGCTAATTAGTCCCTTAGACTTCGACTTAAAATCGCTCTAAATGAATAATATCTCGAAAAATAGGGATCGTAAAACAAATCTTTAGCTGCAGAAGTTGTCGCACTCTTAAATGCGTTAAAACTTTTGTATTGACAATTTTCTTCTAAAATCAATAAAATTTGAAATCGGGCAAAAAAATAAAAATATTCGAACTAAGTTGAAAGTGTATAAGTACGGATTAGTGTCTGAACGTTGTCATAAGAATCCTGTACTAAGTTTTAATAATTATATCGACTGGTTTTGTCCTCCAGCAGCTAAACGTAAAGAAATGGACCGGTGAAGGCGTACAAAATGTCCTGTGATAACACCTCATACAACATAAAACTTGCCATAACTATGTAAAATCAATTCTTATTCAGGTTTAACCTTTTACAGATTGTTCTACAAAAGAAGAACCAGAGTCTTCATCCCGCATGCCTCTGACCATATGTCCCAAGAGAGACATCATACCTAAATCAGGACACTGCGAGTACTATTACGATTGTACAACTGGCATCAGGCGCAAACATAGATGTCCCAGAGGTCTGGAGTTCAACCCATCCAAGAGAACTTGCGACATACCTAGAATATCTGGCTGTGGTAAGTTTTTTCATTTTCAAAAAATTTAAAAACCGATATCGTATACCATATACGTTTACGGTAAAGATACTGTAAACGTATAGGGTACACTTTATAATAAAACTATATAGTATGCGCATATATAGTATACAATTGAATTATTTATTAGTTAGGTAATTTTTTACCGGTTAATTGGTTAGTTAGGTAAGATCCAAAAGGATCTGTGCGACGAAACCAGAGTTCAAAAAAATTCCCAAATCCTCAAAATTTACTTTAAAGGTGCGGTATCAATCTACTCTAAATTGCTAGAAAAAAAATTATAATTCTGTAGTGCTGTTCCCTCTAAAAACAGTACCAAGCGAGTCTCAAATACAATTTTTTGAGAGTTTATGGTTTGTCATATGTGCTGTTTATCTTTTAACAGGAAGTTATTTAACAAATCGACCAATCATTGCACTGGAAAATATTAAATAATGGTAATCCTTACAGGACAACCCCCAAGGCTTCTACCAATCCCGGACCTGTACTACCATTGCGAATGCGACGACTGCCTAGTCCCCTCACACCAGAGCTGCCTCGAGTACTTCCTGTGCCTCAACAGTACCGCGTACCGAATGAGGTGTTCTGGTGGTCTGCTGTTCGACAAGGAACTCAACACTTGCAACTACGCCTCACAGGTCATATGCGACGATTCTGATGATTCAGCTGAAGATGAAAAGAGAAGACCTCCTTCTTCAACTACCAGACCTCCTTCTTCGACTACTAGACCTCCTCCAACTACTACTAGACCTCCCCCTCCATCAAGTACAACTAGACCTCAACCTCCAATTACCACAACACCTCCACCCCCTTCAAGTACAACCAGGCGACCACCTCCGTCTTCAACACGAAAGCGTCCAGCCTCAACAGTGAGACCAACCGTCAGATCAACCGTAACTCAGACTCCCACTATAAGGCCTACGCCTACTGTAAGACCAACTAAAACTGTGACTAACACAGTGAGGCCTACTGTAACTCCGCGTCCTACCGTAAGACCGACTCCTACTCAGAGACCTACTGCAGAAGATCAGACAGTGTCGCCTAGCCCGAAGCATCACAGGTGTCAGAGACCGAATGGCATGTTTAGGAATCCGGATGACTGTGGTAGTTTCATCCACTGTGCCAACTGGTGGCCGTACGTCAAGACTTGTCCTGATGGTCTGCATTTCAGTATTCAGACTCGGAGATGTGAATATCCATGCGAAGCGAAGTGTGATAAAAGTTTGCGTAAGTGAAGTTCTTTTATTATTATTGTTTAACATGAAACTGATTTGAATAACTTAGTGGTAGAACGTGCCATGTGGGGAAAAAGTGAAAACGAGAAAATTATCTTAAAAGTTTTTAGAATGAGCCGAGATCCGTTAAAATCGCTACTTGCAAAGATAAAAATATATTTAACTTAAGGGGTCTAAGGAGTCTTAAAAATGTGCAAAGAAGGAACTACAAAGCATAGTTTTGATCTTTCATGTAATTTTTTAACTACTCAATATACAAGTATAATTTTTTTATATGTAATTCTACAAGATTTATTTAATATGAAACAAATTTTAAAATTTATGAAACTTTAGCCAAAACTAAAATAAATGATATTAAACATAAAGCTATTTGAACACATTGTGATTAGGCTTGCGCGGCAAATTGTGAGGTCAAAGTTGAAGACATGACCAAGAGAATGACTTTATATTGTACAAATATGTACAAACAAAGACTTATACCTAAATTCTCAGCTCAATTTTAATTAGAATTTATTTTAAGAACTTTTTTCTAAAAAAAATTATAATTTTTTTTGAATTTTGATTTTAAAAAATTTTAAAAATTATTTCTAATTAAAATAGAGCTGAGAATTTAGGTATAAGTTCTAGTTTGTACATATTTGTACAATATAAAGTCATTTTCTTGGTCATGTCTTCAATTTTGACCTCACAATTTGCCGCGCAAGCCTAATCACAATGTGTTCAAATAGCTTTATGTTTAATATCATTTATTTTAGTTTTGGCTAAAGTTTCATAAATTTTAAAATTTGTTTCATATTAAATAAATCTTGTAGAATTACATAGAAAAAAAATTATACTTGTATATTGAGTAGTTAAAAAATTACCTGAAAGATCAAACTATGCTTTGTAGTTCCTTCTTTGCACATTTTTAAGACTCCTTAGACCCCTTAAAGTTCATGGAAAAGGGGAAACTTGCTACCTTTATAAGGCAGGAAATAACATGTTCATAAATATACTGCACTTGTGCTCCTAAATTGTGAAACGATGAAACTGTTTTTGAATGAAATTTGGATCATCAAGTTAAACAATTTTTCTATTCTTCAGATTGTACCACCACAGAACGCCCACGAGACCCAATCTGCACCTGCACCAACTGCCTCCTGCCCAACCCTGAAAGCTGCACCAAGTACTACAAATGCGACCAAGACGGTCAGTCCAGCCGTCAGACTTGTCCGAGAGGTCAGACTTTTGACTCTGGACGAAAGGTGGGTTTTCATTTAGTCTTTGATAACTTATATTATCATTTCAGAATTACGGTTGCGTGGTTAAATTATAATTTTTCTGATGACAACAAGCAAATCAAAAATGCGAATAAAACATTTTGGTTGGTACGTTACAGCGGGCAGACCGCTAGCGTAATGATCTGCGATGGAAACCACTTCGCCATACGGGCCCCAAACAAACTTTTATTTTTCAAGAATATTCCAGATAATTATTGCTAGAGGCACTCTTCAAGATACAAATGAATTTTCACATCTAAGCAAATAAATATGCAGAATAAGAGAATATTGTAATAATAAAATTATAAAAAATGCAGTAATGTTTTAACTCAAATTTAAAATAAACAATAATTATTTGGAATTTAGTTATTTTGTAATAATTTATAAAAAATATGCAATCGCGCGCGCTCACCCTTTGCTTAAGATAGTTACAAAATAATGCTGTCATCTATGTGTAATGGTTGTCTCTACAGGTCTGTGACTGGGCACACAGAGTGGACTGTGACAGCAGCCAAATTTGTCCGACTAGGAATGGACTGTTTCCGGTCAAAGGGGAGTGTCACAAGTTTTTCCACTGCGCGAATGGGATCCCGTATGTGAAGGAGTGTCCGGCTAACCTGCATTTTGATCCGGTTGGAAGGAGGTGTGAGTGGCCGTCTGGGAAATGTGGTGAGTAAATTTTCGTAACGAACGTTTTTCCTTGAAATTTTGAGGGCTGGGGAGCCCAGTCGGTTAGGAACTCGCCTCGCATGCGAAAGGTCCCAGGTTCGGGTCCGGGCATCGCCAAGAAAACTGCCGACCTATAAATGGAACGTGCAGTCAAAAATGTCCGACAAATAATACCCCTTGTAAGGGAGTGCACGTTAAACATCCTTCAAAGTCCTAACGCTGCGTACGATGTCGCCCTTAACGGTTGCGTTGGGTGCCTATTCAGGTTTGGCTCGTCACCTGACTGTGGTTCTAAAATACGACGCCCGTCGCCAATAGCCCTCGTGTAGCTCTAGTGCGACGATAATTCAAACCTAACCTAACCGGATATATCGCGCCTTGTATCATGTCTCCCAATTTTTTCAATATACACTCTTAAAACAAACGAGCGATTTTAACTCAGTCGGAGTTAATTTTCACTCCTCCAGTGCCGAAAATGCATTTCCCCTATCGGAGTGGATACTTGGTTTGTTAAACCTCCGACAGGATCAGTCCAAACGAGTGATTTTAACTCGGTTTGAGTTAATATTCACTCCTTTCCAGTGTCGAAAATGCACTTCTTCTACAGGAGTAGATTTCACTCTTATGTTTTAAGAGTGTAATTGGTATGATATTTATCAAGTCGCTCGTTATATCGCGCATTCGGTTATATCACGGTTTTGTGCTTGTCTCCCGGAAAGTGCGATATAACGAGGGGTTGCTGTAAATCAGCTCTTGCGAAAGAGGTTCGTCACTTGACTGTTGTTCTAAATTATGACTCGCGTCTCCAATAGCCCTCGTGTAGCTCTATAGTGCGGCGATATTTCAACTCGACTCTGTTTGGGTTTCCAAATCAAAGGCAAATGCTTGTTCCAGTTAAGAATGCTGCTAAATTAGAAACAGGGATCAAATTCCAGGATTAACTATTACTTTACATCTTGATAGCCACTATATTTCAACCAACAGCGAAAAAACTTTTTATGGATATCTCTGACAAATGTAAGACATACAGGGTGTTCCAAAATTGACCGGAATTGTATAGGACGCAATTCCTAAATATTTACCCGGCCCCCGCCAATGAAAAACGGCTAACTAATTGGCCGCCCTTTCGGTCGTGCATGAAATCTTGCACTTGTGCTACACAAGAATGTAGAACTTTTAGTTTGGTTCAGTTGAATTTACATCTGATAAAAATTACAGGTTCAACTAGTTTTCAAAAAAAAAAATTTTAGGAGGCTGTTCATTTTGATAGGTTGTTGCATTATTGTTTAAAAAAAACTTGATGTTGACCATCAGTCTATACATAACAATTATTGTATTTTGCTTATTTATGCTGGGTAGGTATGCACATATACCAGTGGTTCCCAACCAGGGGGCGATCGCCCCCAAGTGGGCGATTCGTGTTATCAAGGGGACACTAAATATTTTGGGGGCGATAGGGGTGCGATGAGTATTCAAAGGGGGAAATTAAAATATACTGCACTGTAGTACAGTAAAACCATTCTATTTTTTTTTATCACCGTGACAAGTTTCAAATTTACATTCTTACAAAATTTGAAGATTTGACCAAGTTAGAAATTCCTGATTCTATTGTCGATCCATTCTCTTTTGAATCTGTGGCTTGTGGATAACCTTGATAACTCTTTGCAGACGGAGTTTGTAGATCTGAAGTATGATTGTGAGGCGAAACTCATTTCAAGCATAGAGGTTATGAGTTAGTTCTGTTCGGATTATCGTCGCACTAGAGCTACACGAGGGCTATTGGCGAAAGGCGTCGTATTTTAGAACCACAGTCAAGTGACGAGCCGACACCTGAATAGGAACCTAACGCAGCCGTTAAGGGCGAGAGGTTATGAGTTAGTCTGCGTGAAACTTATTTACACTGATCCCCTTAACTGTGGTAAAAAGCTGAACTACTTCTCAACTCGTTCCTTCAATATATTTAGTTAAAAAATGATTATTTCTGTTATCCAGCTCCTCACCAAACAAAGAAATCTATTGGATATTTGCCTCAAAGACTTGCGTATGAGCTTGAAAAAATAATAATTGATAAAAAAAAATGAAAAAAATTGTCCAACATTCATTTTTTTCTTTAATTTTCATTGTCAACTCTCTTAAACTTTCCAGAATTGAGTTTAAAGATCTTAAATAATTATTTTACTTTCATTCTTTGAAAAAAATAGAAAAAACATTTTTTCCGATTTTATTTAAGAGTATAACCGGATAAAGCTGCTTTGGCTGTTTTTATGTATGGTAGTTAGTGTTTGAAATTATAAAATTGCTTTATTAGTTACACTTTAACTCAAATTATAATTGGACAAATTATAAAAATTAAAGGGGGCGATATGTGTTAGTCAACTTAAAGAAGGGGGCGATGTTACAGAAAAGGTTGGGAACCACTGACATATACAATACAGGGTGGTTATAAAATAACGCTCGCTATTCGGGGTGGTCTGTAGCTTTAATGAATAATCCAAATGCAGAAGACTTTGAGACACTAATCAAGAAGGGGGGAAAGAATGGAATCATAAAAAACAAACTCGTCTCTTGACCAGGGTTCTAAATTAAGAGGCGTAATTGGATGCGTTGGCCGTAATTAGTCATAATTGGCTACGCCGCGTAATTTAGTACCTTGGTCAAGAGACGAATTTCTTTTTATTATTCCATTCTTTTTCGAAGAAAATAAACTCGTCTCTTGACCAGGGTTCTAAATTACGAGGCGTAATTAGCTGTGTTGGCCATAATTGACGACGCCTCGTAACTTAGAACCCTGGTCAAGAGACGAGTTTGTTATTTATGATTATTCTTTTGTGTGATTATTTTTTAAGATTCTATCTTTTTTATGATTCCATTCTTTCCCCCCCCCCTTCTTGATTAGTAAGTGTCTCAAATTTTGAAGCATTTGGACTATTCATTCAAGCTACAGACCACTCCGAATAGCGAGCGTTATTTTTTAACCACCCTGTATATTCCGGTGTGTGTGCATGATCAGAGACCCGCTTATAAGATTTCGTCAAGTAAGACAGCCACAGAAGGATTTTTTACTGACAGAGAAAGGAAGTACACCCAGGGCAAAGGCGGAAATTGAACCCGCACTCATTACAGCGCGCGGACTGCTAGCGTTATGGCCTGCGATCCAAACCACTCGGCTTATCGATCCCCGCATGACACCCTAAATTGTCTCCGTGTTGGTAGATGGTGCGGTTGGTAGGTTCAGTCTCTACCCTACTATAGAACTATTTGGTTCCAACACATGCACATTTCGACAAACTACATTTCTATCGCAAAACGTTTAGCTCCTTCCAATTTTCAAACATCCAGCTCGAATTTGAAACACACCAAATTATTTAAATCAAAATCCAAACACAAAAATTCCATTTTCGTAGTTACTAATCATTTTTAGTAGTATTAGAAACTGTGATGTAACAGAATCTGCAAATTGTAAAATTACTAGGCAATATGTCGATACAATCAAACCAAACTCAAAACAAATGCATCCCTTCGTCAACACATTCTCGTGCTGCCCTAGTTCAAGTGTGCAACCACGACCAAAACGAGTGATCAATTGGCTTTTTACTATTTTTCGGAGGGACCGGCTCAATATTTCGTAATTGCAACAATTCCTATTCCGGTCAATTTTGAAACACCCTGTAAGTTGATCGAGGGACCTTCTAATCTGATGTAAAGGTTTGGCACACTTTGAAGAAAAAAGATACATATAAGGATATTAGTAATAAAAAAAAACTTCGGGGATAAAAGACCCTGTACCTGCCTGGTTAGAGAAATGAATAACCTGTTCATTGACACAAAAATCAATTTATACTTCATTTTTTTTTTAGTCTTCTTCTAAGAACTTCAAAGGGGGCTGGGGAGCCCAGTCGGTTAAGCACTCGCTTAGCATGCGGAAGGTCCCAGGTTCGGGTCCGGGCACCGCCAAAATAGCTGCCGACCTATAAACGGCCCGTGCAGCCAAAAATGTCCGACGAATAATACCCCGTGTAAGGGAGTGCACGTTAAATATCCTTCAAAGTCCTAACGCTGCGTACGATGTCGCCCTTAACGGTTGCGTTGGGTGCCTATTCAGGTGTGGCTCGTCACCTGACTGTGGTTCTAAAATACGACGCCCGTCGCCAATAGCCCTCGTGTAGCTCTAGTGCGACGATAATTCAAAACCAAAAACCAAAAGAACTTCAAATATCGTCGCTTAAGTTCCCACTTGTGCTATCTAACTGTTGTGAAAGGATCGCATTCACTGTAAGGTAACCCTTGGCGCGATTTTTTCGGATTCGGCGATAAATAATTTTGTGTGGCAACCGTCTGACTTCGACTGATTCGAATTCTTTAAGGGTAATAGGAGTCTTAAAAATGTGCAAAGAAGGTACAGCTGTGGAAATAAAAAAGTACCCACTTGAGGTTATTTCCTCCGTTATTCATCCTAAAGAATCGGACCTTTTTGACATTGTGAACAATTAACATTCTGAGTTAATTGCATGACACAAAATTTGCATAAGGGGCCATCTTCATATTAAAAATGTTACTAACTTTAAAATTTCCAATAGCAACACCCCTTTTTGAATCCATATTTCAAATCTCTGACCTATGTTAATACGAAATGCCAAATTTTGTTAGTTTTTAAGCATTATTAGAGGAGTTACAGACGTGCAAAGTTTAGGTTCCATAATGTTAAATGAGTTGCACATAAAAAACTATCCCGATCTATAAATAATTAAGATAATGAAACGAATTTTTTACTGAAAAGAAATTATAATAACCCAAACAAAATGCATTCAATATTGGGGTATTTAAAACAATTTTTATATTTTTAAATAATTATTATATTGATTTTTAAAAAAAATATGAATGGAAGCCCCTTAATATTTTTAAAGAAATAAATTTAAGACAAGAAGTTTAAGCGAAATCCCAATTTTTAAAATTTTTTATTCATAATTTGCTGAGTAAATCACAAAATACTTTATAATTACCCTTTAGGGGACTGTTTATAAGATTACGTGTGTAAATGATAAATAAAGACGGCTTTGCATGCATGCTTGCATGTCATTTTAGAGTTGGTCCCCAAAAGGTCCACAAGTGATTCGATTCAATAACTCGTCAAATATTCATCCAAATGTAACAAAAACTTAGATTTAAGGGTTTTCAAGAGTGCTTAACATTTCTAAGTTATTAAAATTGGGTGTTGCTATTGGAAATTTCAAAGATCGTAATATTTTTAATATGAAGACGGCCCCTTATGCAAATTTTGTATCGTGCAATTAACTCAGAATGTTAATTGTACACAATCTCAAAAAGGTCCGATTCTATAGGGTGACTAACGGATGAAATAACCTCAAGTGGGTACTTTTTTATTTCCCCAGCTGTACTACAAAGCATAATTTGATCTTTCATGTAATTTTTTAACTACTCAATATATAAGTATAATTTTTTGATTTGTAATTCTACGCGATTTATTTAATATAAAACTAATTTTAAAATTTATAAAGCTTTAACCAAAACTTAAAAAAAATGATATTAAACATAAAGCTGTTTCAACACATTGGGATTAGTCTTGCGCGGCAAATTTTGAGGTCAAAATTGAAAAAATGACCAAGAAAATGACTTTATATTGCACAAATATGTACAAACTAGGACTTACACCTAAATTCTCAGCTCAATTTTAATTAGAAATTATTTTAAGAACTTTTTTCTAAAAAAAATTATAAAAATTTTTAAATTTTAATTTTTAAAAAAAAAATTTCTAATTAAAATTGAGATGAGAATTTAGGTATAAGTCTTTGTTTGTACATATTTGTACAATATAAAGTCATTTTTTTGGTCATTTTTTCAATTTTGACCTCAAAATTTGCCGCGCAAGCCTAATCCCAATGTGCTAAAATAGCTTTATGTTTAATATCATTTATTTTAGTTTTGGCTAAAGTTTCATAAATTTTAAAACTTGTTTTATAATAAATAAATCTTGTGGAATTACATAAAAAAAATTATACTTATATATTGAGTAGTTAAAAAATTACATGAAAGATTAAAGTAAACTTTGTAGTTCCTTCTTTGCACATTTTTAAGAGTCCTATGACCCCTTAAAGGGTCTAAGGAGTCTTAAAAATGTGCAAAGAAGGAACTACAAAGCATAGTTTGATCTTTCATGTAATTTTTTAACTACTCAATATACAAGTATAATTTTTTTATATGTAATTCTACAAGATTTATTTAATATGAAACAAATTTTAAAATTTATGAAACTTTAGCCAAAACTAAAATAAATGAACACATTGTGATTAGGCTTGCGCGGCAAATTGTGAGGTCAAAATTGAAGACATGACCAAGAAAATGACTTTATATTGTACAAATATGTACAAACTAGAACTTATACCTAAATTCTCAGCTCAATTTTAATTAGAAATAATTTTTACAAATTTTTTAAATCAAAATTCAAAAGTTTTTATAATTTTTTTTAGAAAAAAGTTCTTAAAATAAATTCTAATTAAAATTGAGCTGAGAATTTAGGTATAAGTCTTTGTTTGTACATATTTGTACAATATAAAGTCATTTTCTTGGTCATGTCTTCAATTTTGACCTCACAATTTGCCGCGCAAGCCTAATCACAATGTGTTCAAATAGCTTTATGTTTAATATCACTTATTTTAGTTTTGGTTAAAGTTTCATAAATTTTAAAATTTGTTTCATATTAAATAAATCTTGTAGAACTACATATAAAAAAATTATACTTGTATATAGAGTAGTTAAAAAATTACATGAAAGATCAAACTATGCTTTGTAGTTCCTTCTTTGCACATTTTTTAAGACTCCTTAGACCCCTTAAATGGACTAACAAGATTTTCGGCTCTCCATCGTGTAGCTCTAATGCGACGATATTTCAAACCTATCCTATCATTTGGGATGGGTTTTTGGCGCAATTTCGGAAAGTTCGCCAAGGGGTACTCTTTAGTAAATTTCTAGCGTTTTGCAAAGTCAGATAGCACAAGTGGGAACTTAACTGACGATATAGGGTGAGGCAAATAAAAGTGGCCCCGGTTTAGAAATAGGAATACGTTAAAATGCTTGGCGCTTGGCGAGAAAAACTCTCGAAGCCGCCTGAAACCTGTTTTTGCATTGGTTGGATCGGATTAGCTTCACATTAGAGCTACTCATAGACTAGTGGCGAGTTCAGATCTTAGTTCGTAATGTATGAAGACGTCCCATAATGCAAATTTGATGTCCTGCAATCAATTTCGAATGTTAACAAAAACAAAAGGCCCTATTATCTAGGATAAATAACGGTCGAAATAATCACTGGTGGGAACTCTTTTTTTTATCAGCTCTACAAACCTTGTTTGTATTTCATTTCAACTAGCTTCTCAAACCATAGCGTAGTTGCCGGCAAATAAGTCGCCAAACGTTTGTTTGGGCTTAATATTGAAGCGATCAATTGCTTCAGTTAGCAAACCTGTTTCTGTATTGGTTTTTGACTTGGTAACATTTCTGTCGTATTCTTATCTCCACGTTGGGTACACTTTTAGTTGCCTCACCCTGGATTTACCTCTTACAGATCCCTCTTCCGAAAAAGACCCATCGGAGGACAACGAACCAACGACACCTGCACCCGAGTGGCGATGTCCCAAGAGCTTCGGTTTCTTCCGCAGCAATGACAGCTGCAGCCGATTCTACATCTGCAGCAAAGGAGAAGCGCAGCTGAAGGAGTGTCCGAAAGATCTGGTCTTCAATTCCAAGTACCAAACTTGCGACTGGCCACAGAACGTTAACTGTAAGAGAATTATTTTTTTCGCTTAGTCTTAAACTCGGATTTCTATATAATTTTTTTTTATTTTTTTAATATCCGTCTGTGTCATTGATGATTAAATGAATAACTTCTCTGCATTGTACTGCTACTTATGTATGCAGCAACGTAAAAGCACAGCCGAAGCAATTCAATTAACTTGTCTTCAATTCGAAGTACACTGTTAAAAATGCGTGGCGTTTGGTTTCACTAAAAATATGGTTCCTAGTAAATGCAACGGCTGGGCATGAAAAAATGTTTTATTATATTTTCGGTATTCCATTAAATTTTTCAGATTTCGGAACATAAAACTGAAAAAAGGTTCAACAACCTAATACCGAAATTATTATTAAAAAAAACTTTCAGCACACAGCGGTTGCACCACTACTAAGAACCATTATTATGGTTAAATCTGACTCCAAATATTAAAGTTTCTAAAATAGCGACTGGACTGCATATTTGGAAGGAAATTGGCGTTTTTATTTCGAATCTTACCCCTTTGTGTGTCAAAATCAGGTTCTTTTATATATTGCATTTAGATTTATTTCCAATATTTGTATTCTTTAATATTACTTTTCCAAAATTTTTATCGTGGACATTTCATGGACGAATAGAACAAAACTAAAATTCGGACCTAAAACGAATCTTTAATGTATCATCTTTATTGTCCATTTCCAACTTTGTTTTTAATTTTTTTTTGTGAGAGAAGAAAAATACAAAAGTTGAAATGATTTAACACTAATTTTTCCTCGCCAAAGGTAACAAAAACGAGCGACACTACCAAAGACGTTGCCGCCGATTCGATCGCCAAGTCAAGTGTCCCGCCAACCGTGGCAGCCTGCCCCATCCTCACTGTGACATGTTCTTCGACTGTTCAGTCGGTAAGGCATGCGCGAAGAGATGTCCGGACGGCCTCTACTATAACAACCAGACAGCGATGTGTGATCTGCCCACCAATGTCAAGTGCCAGAAACGTAAGTTGTTGTGCATATTTTATTTATAAATTAGCTTATTAATTTAAATATGCATTGACATTGCAGCTTAGCTCAAAATCTATTGTTGGCAATATTCTGTTAGCTGCTCAATAGAGGACGATTTTTCAGATTTTTGGCTGTTTTGGATATTGCTTGTGGTTTACACTGAGCTTAAAATTTGATTTCCAAAGAGTCTAATAAAAATGCTATTTGGATTCGTCTAACACCAGAGCACTATAAAATATGTGTTATAACTGTAACTTTTTTTTTAATTTACAGTGACGTTATGATGGTTTTTGTATATGTAAAGTAACTGACTGCCTTCCCTTGAAAGCTTTACCTACGACATAAGTAATTTATAGATAATTTTGATCTACTAAATCTGTCAACATCCAAATGCCGTAAAACCTCAAAGGACCCCGTTCGGTAAGACACTCACCTTGCAGGCGATAGATTCTAAGTACGGTCGGCGAGCATTACCAAAATGCCTGCCAACCTTTAAAAAAAAGGAATGTGCAGTTAAAAAGTGCGACTAATAATACCCCGTTCAGAGGGAGTGCACTTTAAATGCTCTCAAGTCCCGGCGCTGCATACGATGTCGCCTTTGCCCTTAAAAAAATTGTATTTATGTCAGCACGTAACTTCTCTCTCTCTCTCTCTCTCTCTCTATCTCTATCTATCTATCTCTCTCTCTCTCACACACACACATAACCATCGCGTGTAGTTCTAGTGCAACGATTATTCAATCTAACCCTGATAATCTCGATCGCTTTTCCAAATAAATGCACTACCAACAATATAGCCAGTGTGCAGCTTTTGTTCGACGTTAACCCATATTAGACGTACTCTAACATACAATTTGGGCTGGGGAGCCCAGTCGGTTAGGCCCTTCGCCTAGCATGCGAAAGGTCCCACGTTTGGGACCGGGCATCGCCAACATTACTGCCAACATATAGACGGCCCGTGCAGTCATAAATGTGCGACGAGTGTCCGATCCCCGTGTAGAGGAAGTACACGTTAAATGTCCTTCAAACTCCTAACCCTGCATACGATGTCGCACTTAACGGTTGCGTTGGGTGCCTACTCAGGTGCCGGCTCATCACTTGAGTGTGGTTTTGAAATACGAATCCCGTCGCCAATAGCCCTTGTGTAGCTCTAGTGCCACGATAATTCAAACCTAACCTAACCAAATAAATGCACTACTAACAATAGCTCGTGTGCAGCTTTTGTTGGACGTTAAAGCACTTATCAGACGGTAGGAACGTAGCTCATCGAAAAAATTTTGGTTCAGCAAAACGTCACACAAGACGACAGCTACGTCACGCGTGACATCACAGGCTTAAAAGCGGTACTATCGCGGTATTGGAGGAGGAGGTACAAGGAGGAGGCTCGGTCATGACGTCACGTCAGAACTTCGTTTTTGATTGGAGCAGCCGTTCGCTCAGCGAAAAAGTACCGGATTTTTTCACGTCGACTCGAAAAAACTCAGCCAACAAAAGCTGCTCAAAAAACCTGTTTTTGAAACGGCGTAGGCACGTCGCTGAGCGAATGAGCTCTCGGGTGATAAGGCCTTAACTCAACCATATTAAACGTACTCTAACATACAATTCCTTCCTATTCCAGGGGATGGCAGCCAGTATAGTCTAAAGAGCTTCGCCGAGCAGTGTCGCCAGGAGAAGACGGGACAAATTCGGGACCCTGCCATGGAGAGCTGCTTCTACAGGTGCCAGAGGACCAGGGTGGTACGGGGCTGCTGCGCAAAGAACAGGGTCTTCAACGAAACCAAGGACCTCTGCGAGTGGAAAAGGGGCTCTGGAATCCACTGAAGAAGTAAGCTTACGTCTGTTTCTACAGGGTGAGGCAAACAAAACCGGCCCCGAGGTGGAGATGAGAATACGACAGAAATGTTGCCAAGTCAAAAACCAATACAAAAACGGGTTTGCTTACTGAAGCTTTTGATCGCTTCAATATTAAGCCCAAACAAACGCTTGGCGACTTGTTTGCCGGCAACTACGCTATGGTTAGAAAAGCTAGTTGAAATGAAATATAAACAAGGTTTGTATGGCTGATCAAGAAAGTTCCCACTTGTGATTATTTATCCTAGAGAATCAGACCTTTCTGTTTTTGATAATACAACACATTCTAAATTGATTGCAAGACACAAAATTTGCATTATGGAACGTCTTTATACAATACAAACAAAGATCTGAGCTCAGTCATTAGTCTATGAGTAGCTCTAATGTGAAGCTAATCCGATCCAACCAATGCAAAAATAGGTTTCAGGTGGCTTCAAGATTTTTTCTCGCCAAGCATTTCTACGTATTCCCATCTCTAGATCGGGGCCGGTTTTGTTTGCCTCAACCTGTACAAGTAGAGTACTAAGGGTAAAAACATAGTGGAGCGGCGAGTCAAGAGTCAAGCGGCGAGTCAGGCGGCGCGTTTTTTATTCAAGATGCTAGCATCGCTTCCCATGCACATAGTAGAGCGGCGGGAACTGCTGCGAAGAGAGCTTCATGTCATGAATATAGTCAGCAATATGCTCTCTTTTTGACATTAATTAAAGTTTGCTTGATAGAAAAATTGTTTCTTGCCCTACCAAAATGCTACCAATATTATACAGTATAAAAAAACGTATATGTACAATTATTTTCTACTCCTACTTCCTTAAACAGTTTGTCCAATGTGTACTGACTGATTGTGATGGTCATTTAGCTGTTGATTCACAATTCCGTATCGACAGAATGAGCAACTCCAGGTTCATTTGGTGTAATTAAATACTTTCACCTTAAAATCAAGAAAAATTCACAAACAGACAGTACCACCTGCACTGGAAGCCCCAAGTCGAGTGGAGCAGCGCTTCAAAGAAATCGTTGGAGATTTTACGAGCGGCGAGTCAAGATTCATGTCGATGCATGCAGCGCTGCTTGCCGCCCCACTATGTGCGCGTCAACTTGAATGTACGGAAGATTTAAAAACGCGCCTCTTGACTCACCGCTTGACTCTTGACTCGCCGCTCCACTATGTTTTTACCCTTAGAAGGAACATATGAAGAGTACAGGGAAAGAGAATCGCTTTATTTCGTAGAAGGCTTTCCTTAATAGCCTCTCTGGGGATGATAGCGAGAAATCGCTTAAACTGGTGTACAGAAACCGGTTACTCGCTTTATTTATCTTTCGCGGTAACTAGTTCACGCCAGAGATCAGTGGATACGAATTACACGTTTGTACCGCGAATGAAGAACCGAAAGAAAAACCGGTCTCCGGTCACCAATGTCCGCCAAGCAGACACAATTACGGCAAGAATCTTAATAAATCAAACGGTTCTTCCCGTATACTCTTCGTATAGATTTGAGTCGGATAAAAAACGAATTCTCGGACCTTACAATTCTGTCCGACTTTTATTCAACCAATCAACTTGCCAACTCGTCAGATCTAACGGGCCTTAACTCTGATACACATGGCATCCAAATATATGACCAGTTTTGAGTCATGTTTTACTTCAACTGTCAACTCAACTGTCTTTTCAAATTGTTACACGTCACTGATATCTCTATCTCTTCGTGATAAAAGGCTGCTTCATAATGTACTTACTTGAGTGCCTACAAATTCTTCTTACTAATACTATTAACTTTTTTCTTTCAGGAAACAGAACTCACCGAAAATCAGACTAAACTTCAAAGTGGATGACCATTTCCCTATTTTTAGCCCTATTTGTAAATAGAACTTTTTTTAAGTTATAGAATTTAAACGCGAGCTTCTACACAGCATTTTACAATTGTTAACTTTATACGTAACAAAACACAATGGAATCGTTATCATGTTTGCCAAATAAAATATTAACATTTATTTCTTGTCTTTACTTCTAATTTTTCCTGTTACTAATTGGTGGTAACCTATTTGTGTCCAAGAACAAGTAGGGTAGACTAACCAGTGAATGAAAGCTTAAGCACAATTTGTTTTAAGAAAATTCATACATTTTAAGAAAATATAGCTTGTGGGTTTATGACAATGTGAACACATCTGTCATTTTATGTAAATTCTACAAAAAAAGGTTACTTTATATTGCAATGCTTTGGGTCTTTTGGGGGTCAAGATAAAAAGTGGTAAAAAAGCCAAGTGAATGAACAGTACCTTTACCAGTGAAAGAACACAAAAATGTACAGTCAATCAACATGTTGGATTTTAATTAATGACCAGGACAACCAATCAGATGTCAGATAGCTTCCTACTAGATGAGAGGAAGCCAGTGTTGGCAATCCATCCCGTGGAACGATTTTTAATCCTTACTTTTTAAATGTATTTATCAACTGTTCAGTCACTGGGGCCTGTTCATTCACTGGTCAGTCTACCCTAAATTCATTAATGTCGAAATAACTGCTGCTTGTTCAAATAGCAATGCAAATCCTGGAGCAGCTGTGATATAATGGCCAGTCTCGTTTCAGCGATTTAAAAGCCACGTTGCGAAGTAACAAAAATGCCCAACATACGAAGGTGAACAATTTTAACTTTGGTAAACATTTGCAAATACCCACCATTGTGGTAAACATTTCACTTCATATTTCATACAACTCTAGTAGTATAGCAACCCTACATTAAGTTTCTAAGCTCGCCGAAAGTCGCAAATAACAAACCGGCCATTATATTATCGCTGTACCCAAATCCTGACTTGTCAAGTGAAATCATTGAATGCTTTGTCAATCAACCCATATAAACGCTTGGAGAATGATTTAGCATTATTTTTAACAAGTAACCTGGCTGAAATAAAATAATAAATGACAGTTTGAATTATAACAGGAATTCAGATCTCTTACTATAGTCTAAAAGTATTTTTTTTTAATTTTCGAATTTTAATCACTTCAAAAAGTACAACTAACTTTTAGCCTTGAAATGACATTGTAAGCGCGATTTGTTTGAGTATATCAGATTGATATAGCAAAATATTTTGGTGATTGTTTTTTTTATGTCTGACAAGTGTATTTTATGTGGGACAAGTGTAAAATGTTCCTGTATTATTCATTTATTAAAAAAAAATCTTTTAAATTACCATCGAATGGAATAAAGTTATTTTGGAATAGGATTGAAGGCAAAAACGTTTGTAACAGTAATTATCTTGAAAACTTATTTATTCGTGGAACATCAAAAATGCGTATTTTTTACCACTCAAAATCTCTAATTCTACTGAATTGGCGTTTTTTTCATCGAATAAAAAATTTTGCAGAATTACTACCTCTAATGCATACTGTTACCGTTTGGTAACAAGTAACATAATCCACTTTATTCCATTAAATTAGAGCTCCTCCAAAACAAATCTGTGATTCTTAATCTATTAATTCCATTTTAAAGTTTTAGTTACTAATAATCCTCATAGATGACAGTAGTAAAAGAGTATTCAAAATTAGAGTGAGGTTATTAACTTTTGTGAAATTACGTTTTTGGCAGTATTCAAAGAATAATAATATTAATACTAAATATACCAATAAATTATTTTGAAAAATTAATCATAGTTAAAAAGGGGTATTTTAAAATATTTTTAGTAGTTTTCTAGTCATTATTATCAAAATTGGAATTTTGCAGTTTTTTGTCGTGTGGAAAAAAAAATTTAAAATTGAAATTATTTTAATTCTAATGCAGTTAAATTTTTTTTTAATATTTTTCCCATGATGTGTGAGTATTAAAGATACATATATATTTTTTTGTGATGAAAATAAAAATTCATGCATTAGAGGGCTGAAAAAAAACTTTAAAGAAACTGAAGGGATTTGAAACACTTAGTCAGGAGAATAATACTGCAATTTTTTTTTAGTTTTCTTCACTTTTCAAGAAAATTTCCGAACTCCCACTCGGTTCTACTACACTCTTAAAACAAACGAGCGAATTTAACTCAATCTGAGTAATTTTCACTCCTCCGGTCTTGAAAATGCATTTCTCCAAAAGGAGTGGATTTTTTGTGTGTTAAGCCTCCAACAGGATAACTCCAAACGAGTGATTTTAACTCAGTCTGAGTTAATATTCACTCCTTTCCAGTGTCGAAAATGGACTTCTCCAACTGGAGTGGATTTCACTCTTTTGGTTTAAGAGTTTACCTCTAAAATTCACCCCACACCCCAATTTTTTTGTTTGTTTGTTTGGCTGTTTTCAACTTTCCATAAAAGAAAACAAAACAATTCTGATTTGTTTTAGTTTTGGTTATTCTCCTTAACCAATACATAAGCTTTCTCTGTTCCAACTTCTTAAATTCAACATAAACTTCTAAAAATCTCTTTACATAAATTGCTATTTATGATGAACTATTCGATCTGTTTACTCATTTTAAATATCAGAAAAATTAGTTAATATCAAATTAATCATTCCAGGTTAATGGGGCAAACAATTGCATTTCCATACAAGTTAAAAATATTTTGGTCTTTCTGTGATAAAGGTTGATATTCACAAGATTTAACACATTTCCACAATAAATTGATTATCACAATTAACAATCTTGCACTAGTTTGTCTCTTAAAATAATATCTGACTTGATAACACAATCATTATAAATGTTTAACTTAACTTACCCATGTTAGATTAATGACTCGAAAAATCAACACAGAGTCCTATAGGTATTAAAAGCTTACTGATTATTAGTAGAGTTTAAATAATAGAACATTTATGCAGTAAGCTTTTGTTTCAAAACAAAAACTGAAAATTTCGAATTTTTTTAACTTATCCGATTGAGATTACCAATATATTCAACAATAAACATTTCATCTTTCTAGCTAATCCTATATAAGAACCAGGATATGAAAATGAAACAAAACTATCCCGTTAAAGGTTCCTACTATCAGCCGAAGATGTTCTGTTATCAAACGAAAATTCAAATATCAATACCAGACATCCCGAAAATACGATATCTTGTATCCTAAAGCATATAAAACATAGAATTTCTTCGATGTCATAAATTAGTATTCAATCTATAAGAATTATTAAAAGTGTGATAACGTGTATGATAGTACAGGGTAAGGCAAACAAAAGTGGCCCCGGTCTAGAGATAGGATTACGTTGAAATGCTTGGCGAGAAAAACTCTCGAAGCCGCCTGAAACCTGTTTTTGCATTGGTTGGATCGGATTAGCTTCACATTAGAGCTACTCATAGAGATATAGTAGTGGCGAGTTCAGATCTTAGTTCGCATTGTATGAAGACGTCCCAAAATGCAAATTTTGTGTCTTGCATTCAATTTAGAATGTTTTGTATTAACAAAAACAAAAATGCCCGATTCTCTAGGATAAATAACGACCGAACCGATCAAATGATCACTAGTGGGAACTTTTCGTGATCAGCTCTACAAACTTGTTTATATTTCATTTCAACTAGCTTCTAAAACCGTAACGTAGTTTCCGGCAAATAAGTCGCCAAGCGTTTGTTTGGGCTTAATATTGAAGCGATCAATAGCCTCGGTAAGCAAACCAGTTTTTGTATTGGTTTTAGACTTGGCAACATTTCTGTCATATTCTTATCTCCACTTCGGGGCATTTATGCTTGCCTCACCCTGTACTTGCTTGACTTGTTTATTAAGATGATTGCTAGCCATCTATTCTTTCAAACGTTCTTCGGAAGTTGGTATTGTACTTGGACGTGCTGTTACATTTTGAAAAGTGCGAGTTTTTCTACTTGAAAATTCGTAAAGGGGATTGAAACTAACAGAAATATTTCAAAAAAGATTGAGAAATTAGACTAAAGTTGAAAGATGATGAAATTATTTTATTTTGTGTTGTCAATATGGATAACAGCAGGTAAGGTATTTTTGTTAAACTTCTATTAAATTCGAATGCTATACTTCCAAATTGCACAATAGTATTAATTTAAAGCTTCGTATTTTAATATAAACAATGTATAGAAAATACCTCAATAGATGAAGAGTACACGGGAAGAACCGCTTGATTTATTAGGAGCCTTCCCGTAATTGTGTCTGCTTGGCCGACATTGGCTACAGGAAACCGGTTTTTCTTTAGGTTCTTCATTCGTTTTACAAACGTGTGACTCATGTCCAGTGATCTCTGGCGTGAATTAGGGTTGCCGCGAAAGATAAATAAAGCGAGTAACCGGTCTCTTTACACCAGTTTAGGCGGTTTCTTGCTATCATCCCCAAAGAGGCTATTAAGGAAAGCCTTCTACGAAAAAAAGCGGTTCTTTCCATGTACTCTTCATATACAAATTTCTTAAATATAAAGGAATTTAAGAACTATTAACCTTTTGAACTTTTACCTTAATTTCAGTTTGATGAACCTTGTTAAAAGTTCAGACAATATTTCAACCATAAATTGAACATTTTTTAAACGATGTACAGTAGCGACAATAAGAACTTTAACAAAGAGATTTTTTATGCTGTCCATTTTTATCACTCTGCCGTGAAAGTCTTTCGTGCAAACATTTGCTCTTGGCAGGCTAATAAAACTTGAGCGACTTCATTGAACGTATGGTAAAACGTGTTTGAATTCTGAGGTAGCGATGAATTTCAGACTTTCACTTACGACTATTTCAGGAGCGTAGTATCAATATCCAAAATTCGGTAAAACATTAAATCTATGGCAAAGCTGCAACCTAAAAAAGATCAAAAATTTGTTTTTATGAAACTGATGAAAAAATAGTAATGAATACACTCTTAAAACAAAAGAGTGAAATCCACTCCATTAAGAGAAGTGCATTTTCGACACTGGAAAGGAGTGAATATGAACTCGGACTGAGTTAAAATTACTCGTTTGGAGTGATCCTGTCGGAGGATTAACACACAAAGGATCCACTCCTTTCGGGGAAGTGCATTTTCAAGACTGGAGGTGTGAAAATTAACTCAGACTGAGTTAAAATCGCTCGTTTGTTTTAAAAGTGTACAGGGGTGATGTGTTTCTCAATGACATTTCTTCAAATGCACAACTGTCTTTATTCATTACTATATTTCGTCAGTTTTATAAAATAAAATGGTTCAGTTTTGCAATAAAACTTCATCAACAATGAACTTTTTAGAGATTTATTTAGTGAATTAACTTACTTTCGCATTTTAATATATTTTGAAAATTGTTTATGCATTTATTCACCCATTCCAACCAAAATGTATATATACAATTATACAAAAATGAAATAAATACAACCAAACTTTCTTTTTGAAGAACATGAAAATTTCGAATTTTATTTAAAATTATGTATGAGCAATCAAACCGTTACTTACAATAACATTATCAGAAGCCGCTACGTAAATGAGGCCTTTATTACACTATAAAAAATGAATGCTCAAAAACGACGAAATTTTCCTTAATTTTGACGATTCCGTTACTGGCAAATGCTCAGTTTTCGTTTCCTCAAAGTGAGGAAATTTGAATAGTCATTTTTATGAGGATTTGAATATCGTCTAATCTAAAGAAATATTTCGTCATTTTTGAGCATGGGAGTACAACAATGAGATTCAGTTTCCTCAGAATCAAGATTCAGAATCGTCAAATCACGATCGTAAAAGTGAGGATTCGCGTTTACTCAAAAGTCACGTGATAGTTTGACGAAACAATCCTCAAAATCAACGAAATGAGGCTTGGATTCATGAATCGTCAAAAATGAAAGTGTTATTTCTGAGAGTGTATATTTAATGAATACCATATAATAAAATATTCTCGTTTATAGATAATTCTTCGATAATTGAAGAACCATCCACAACAGTTTCGACTGTATCAACGGATGACAGAACAGTTAAGGGGTCTAAGGAGTCTTAAAAATGTGCAAAGAAGATACTACAAAGCAAAGTTTGATCTTTCATGTCATTTTTGAACTACTCAATGTATAAGTATAATTTTTTTATGTGTAATTCTACATGATTTATTTATTATAAAACAAGTTTTAAAATTTATGAAACTTTAGCCAAAACTAAACTAAATTATATTAAACATGAAGCTGTTTGAACACAGTGTGATTAGGCTTGCGCGGCAAACTGTGAGGTCAAAATTGAAAAAATGACCAAGAAAATGACTTTATATTGTACAAATATGTACAAACTAGGACTTATACCTAAATTCTCAGCTCAATTTTAATAAGAAATTATTTTAAAAACTTTTTTCTAAAAAAATTAATAAAATTTTAAAAATTTTGATTTTAAATTATTTTAAAAATAATTTCTAATTAAAATTGAGCAGAAAATTTAGGTATAAGTCTTTGTTTGTACATATTTGTACAATATAAATCCATTTTCTTGGTCATTTTTTCAATTTTGACCTCACAATTTGCCGCGCAAGACTAATCACACTGTGTTCAAATAGCTTCATGTTTAATATAATTTATTTTAGTTTTGGTTAAAGTTTCATAAATTTTAAAACTTGTTTTATAATAAATAAATCTTGTAGAATTACATATAAAAAAATTATACTTATACATTGAGTAGTTCAAAAATGACATGAAAGATCAAATTATGTTTTGTAGTGCCTTCTTTGCACATTTTTAAGACTCCTTAGACCCCTTAATGTGACTCCAACTACAACGTCTTCATCAACATACAAGTTCATCACCGATGAAAAAGGCCAAAACACTACAGCAACTGATGACACTGCAACTGTTTCAGCTGGTAAGAGTCCTGATAAAGACCACGGGCTGGGGAGCCCAGTCGGTTAAGCACTCGCTTAGCATGCGGAAGGTCCCAGGTTCGGGTCCGGGCATCGCCAAAATAGCTGCCGACCTATAAACGGCCCGTGCAGCCAAAAATGTCCGACGAATAATACCCCGTGTAAGGGAGTGCACGTTAAATATCCTTCAAAGTCCTAACGCTGCGTACGATGTCGCCCTTAACGGTTGCGTTGGGTGCCTATTCAGGTGTTGGCTCGTCACCCGACTGTGGTTCTAAAACACGACACCCGTCGCCAATAGCCCTCGTGTAGCTCTAGTGCGACGATAATTCAAACCAAACCAAACCTGATAAAGACCAGGTGTCTGAATCGACAAAACCGGTTTCTACTATTACGAATGATGATTTTACTACAAGTGAAAATCAGTTAATTCCTAAAAAATTTGAATTCGATTTCTTTGTCTTCTAGTAAGTTTTTACTTGAACTTTAAATCAGTGACGAAGGAGTGACTCTGTAACCCAGGGACATTGCATGTTCATAAAATTACAGAAAACTATTGGTGGTTGAAAAACATTATATACATTTTCGGAAACTACAGAAACTAGTTAACTATAAAAAAATTTTCCACTAAAAAGGATTATTTATTTAAAACGGCATTTTTATGACGTTAAAAGCTGTAAAAGCATGTTGGGACAGTGTGAGGGAGTGAAAAATCGGATATTTAAGAGATTTTATGTAGGTAAATTTTAATTATTTGATATGTTTAGTGGGTCAAATTAGGTTGTGGGTCACTTTAAACTAATCAATCACAAACATGAATATATAATTTGAAAATAAAGAGCAGAGAATCCGCGACATCGATTTGTCCCTTTTAACCCTTATACTACTGAAACGGCCCACAACGGCCGTCCCACTAAGGATTCTATAATGATATTCCTATCACATATTAGGATAGACTAACCAGTGAATGAACGCTTAAGACGTCACGTTTGCCAGTGAATGAACACCAGGATATTATGACCAGGACAACCAACCTTTATCAGATAGCTTCCTAATACATGGGAGGAAGTTAGTGTAGCCAATCCATATAGTGGAATGATTTTCAATCCTTATTTTTTTTAAATTATATTTACTAAATGTTCATTCACTGGGGCCTGTTCACTCACTGGTCAGTCTACCCTACTCGGAAACAAAAATCCTTCGTAACGAAAGGGTTAAAGAGAAAGACCCGGGAATGAGACCGACGCGACAGTTGAGTTCAATAACCAGGGGCTTTAGGTTTCGTTAATAATCCTGCTGAGAAAACTAGTTTTCAGACATCAATTACTCCACCTTCTATTTAATATTTTCAAAAACTCTTTTAGATGAAATGAGGCTGACTGAAATGTTTCTCAATTCATTTTTATGATATTAGTTCAAATATTTAACTATTATTCTTTTTTATTGGCTCGACCGCCCTTTGTGGGCCAAGGGATTTCTTCAGAATCTTCTTCCATACTGATCTTGTTTTGGAAAACGACCTCCAGTTTTGTACTTTTAACGTTCTAAAATCCTCGTCGCCACAGCCAATCCAACGAAGTTTGGGCCTCCTCTTGCCCTGGTGCCCCGATTGGTTTATAACGAAGACTCTTGATGTTAAAAAGTCACGTCACAAAATTCTCTAAGTGGAATTGTTCTTTATGAAGTGTTTGCTGGAATTAACAAGGCTTATAAAGTGTATTTTATACAGATAAAGACGATCCAGTGCTCTCCGGGTTCAACAATTGTAGCTTAAACTACTGGCGCGCGAGTTGGCAAAAAGCAGTGCGAGTGTGCGAACATGAGGACAAGCAGTTGCTGTGCTACAAATCCAAGCAGGAGATTGATGATATCATCGAAGATTTTCAGTTGGCAGCCAACGGCAACGCGGAACTCGAGATTTGGCTGTCCAGCAAGAATTGTTCTGAACCACTCCAGTAAGTTTCTTCAGTCTGTTAAGGAAAGCTGTATACGTTCTGGATGAAATAACAAAAGGCAATTGAAGAAACTAGGGGGAGGACACCTTGATTGCCTAGGAATCATTATTCCGTATTCAGGTCTGATTGGCTGACATTGGCGGCAGGAAACCGGTTCATCCCTTGGTTTTTCTCTAGCGGTAAAAAGAGTGGGACTCCACTCAGGGTTTACCATGAGAGAAGAACTAATTAAAAAACCGGTTTCCTGATGTCAATTTTGGCGAGGACCCTCATATTGTCGCTAAAGATAACCGATACGGACAGATATCCTGTCAATGAAAATTTTTTCTCCTGTACTCTTCAATTAACGAGATAAATTAGTTTTAATATACACAACTTATTGCTAGTATTGTTATAGAGATATACATAATAAACTTTCATTACATGTTCAGTAGCAGAGAGAAAACATTTGAGTTGTGAGGCATCAAAATTCATCGAAACGACAAAAGTTTATTAGCATGGGACAAAGTAACCATTACCCTAATAGCAATTCGCGGTTGCCACACAGGAGCAAGGAACATATATTGATGCTCGAGGTATAGTTAAACTTATGCACCCAACTCTTCATAAACAATATCCTATGACATCATTCCGACATTGTAATATCGTTCCAATATATATTTGATATCATTTTGACATTATATATCGAGGCACAGTGATTTTGATTTTTACTTTTTTTTTTTGGTACCTTTAATATATTTCTTATTTCAATTCTTGTGTTTGATGTTTTGCTAATTTGCGTTTCTGATTTTCGTGTATACGTTTTCACCGTTTTAGAATTTTAAAAAAAATTTGTGAAATTAAAAAAGTGACAGTGTTTATGCAAAAATAGCATTTACTTGCCAATATCTGTGAATTCTTACAATTCTGTGAATGGCATTTCTCCATCCAAACTAGAACTTTCAATGACGTTCTGATTGTCAAATATCATTTCAGTACAGTAGTAATTGATCTGATGGTACAATAATCAGAATACAATAATTGGTATATTATACTTATTTTTTGTTTATGAAAAAATTTTAGGGTGAAAGAATGTCTGTCGCTGCACATCAACAAGTCTACTGATAAAGTGTGGCATTTTTTTCAAGAAGACTGCGAAATACGTTTACCGTTCGTGTGCTGCGCCAAAGACAGCGGTGAGCAAGTACATTTCTTAGCCTACTTTTCTTTTTTATAATTCGAAGAATTAAAAAAAATGAAGAAGTAGGCATTGACATGCTGTCGATATCCGTCCGTCTATCTGTACGGCCTTCCTTCTGTCTGTCCGTACCCCCCTTCCAAAATCGGCTCTATCAATCCGATCTTAAACATTATTTTTTTATTTAGAAAGGTATATCCTCAGACAACCAACTTTCATACTTTTTGTCCGCCTGTCTGTACGATCGGACGGACATAAATCTACTATTTGTCCACGAATTTCCCATTGAATTGGCATTGAAATTCAATTTCGAGTCATTTAAATCGCTGTTGCAAACTACAAATGCTACGGACAAGTGAGATACGACAAAAAATTCAGCGCATCAAAGTGAGAATACAATGAAAATTTCAGAAAAGAATTCGAATTCTAAGTACTTCAATTATTTAAAAAAAACTTCAAAATTAATGCTCATTTAAAAATCATAGGAAGCCATTTTTATTGGAATTAAATCACCATTGCCATCGCAACAATCGCTCGAGAAACTTTAATTCTTTTAGACAATAAATTAAAATAAATTTATTTTTGCCACATCGATCAGTTTGAAATGACGTCAAATATATTTCACTTCGTGATTCTTTTTATGTTGGTATGAAATGTTTTCATTCTATTTAAAAGCGAGAAATATTACAGATTTATTCTTTGAGATTTAAATTTTTGCAAACGGCTTAAGTAATAATTATTTAATTTTCGAAATAAAATAAATGAAAATAGCCGAATTTAGCGGGTAAATGTTTAATATAGAATTATGCTGTGTTTGGCGCCTTTTTACCTGTTAAACACAACTGCGGTGTGGAATCGGGTTAAGTGACAGATTCTGTTACAAACCTACTTGTTAATTCACATTTCCTATTTTAAGTGCATTTTGGTGTAGTTTTATGGTTTTTGTTCTACGAATAATTAAATATTTATTTATAACTGCAAATAAATCATGCGGATAATAAGTAATTATTTTATTGGCGATAGAAAATTAATGAAAATAATTTATTCGGCTTTAAGAAGTTGAAATTATAGCTGGATGCTGTGTTTAGTGAAATTTATTCTAATGTTTATAAATTCAATGTAGAAACGGTTCTTGATATCACTTACTGTTACGAACCAACTTTTTTTTCAAGATAAAAATTTTAGTAAGTATTTAAGTAACAGGAAAGTAGTTTACTTTAGTTCTTTTAGAACTTCGTGTTTTTACTATAGAAGCTTGATCTTCATTTATAAGACTGTTCATCATCAGTTCAGACTGTGATCATATTCAAACAATTAGTATTTTCCAAATTTGCCAAGTTTAAATGAAAGGTCTTATCACACGAGCGAAATTCACCAACGCAACCATATCTTCAACGCAAGACTCAAAAGTTGGATGTAACCTGCTGCATGCTCATGGAAGTGTAAGATGAAGAAAGTATCTTCAACATGCGACCTAGTTGATCCAACCTACACTGCCCAAAGCAATTAAGGGAGCGCATGGTTTTAACCCTCTCACCCAAAATGATTCCATTTGGAATCATCGACTTGAGATTATTTCTGACTAAGTTAAGCTAGCACTTATCTATCATTGGATGGAAGTATCATGTTTTTTTTTTTTTTTTTTTTTTTGAAGAAGAAGAAGAAGAAGAATTAAATAATGTATGTCCTTATGAAATAAAAATATGAAAAGATAGTAAATGAAACAATTTTAGCAAATAAATTGACCCTGAATTCTTCATAAATGCATTTTTTAGATGTTTAAGAATTGGTTTCAACTATCTTTAACAAAGTTTTGAAAAAAATATTGTTATAATATATTCAAAAGTTGTGAATCCAATTTTTTCTCTTGAAATATTAATTTTAAAAAATTAAGATTTTCCCCCTGCTTTTTATTATTTCATTCTAGATGCATAATGAAACTATTTCACAAATTTTCGATTTTTAGAATAAAAATTTAAAAGTTGGGAGTGAAAGTGTAACAAGAGTACGTAAAGTGCTCCCCTAATTGTTTTGAGCAGTGTAGTATTTGGGCCAATCAGTTGCACCTGTTACAGATTTCGTCGCAGCCTAGAGAAACTACGTCTTTATAAAGAAGACGGCTCCCATATGCTGCTCCATTTCAAATGACTGATCTTACGCACGATTTAACCAATGACTTTGATGAGCAAATATATTTTCGCCTTAGCGAAAATTTTGAAAATTTAATTTTAAATTATGTATAAGCAAACAAACCGCTACTTACAATAACATTATCCGAAGTCGCTTCGTAATGAAGCCTTATTTATATTTTAGAAATACAACAGTATACTATATTTATTTCGTTTATAGGTGATTCTTCTATAATTGAGGAACCATCCACAACAGTTTCGACTGTATCAACGAATGACAAAACAGTTACTGTGACTCCCACTAAAACGCCTTCATCAACATCCAAGTTCATCACCGATGAAACCGGCCAAAACACTACAGCAACTGATGACGCTGCAACTGTTTCAACTGGTATGAATCCTGATGTTGACCAGGTGTATAAATCGACAAAACCTCGCTCGGCTTCTACTACAATTATGATGTACGCAACAATGATGATGTTTAGGAATCCTAGTCTTTAAAAGGGAATAAAGCAATGGAGAAATGATATAGAATGGAGTAATGGGGAAGTGTAAAAAAAGTCCTGCCTTTCCTTCATCAAATGTCGTCCCTTGTGGTTCTAAAAATACGACGCCCGTCGCCAACAGCCCTCGTGTAGCTCTAGTGCTACAATAATTCAAACCTAACCTTCATCAAATGTCAATACAGTTACATTTGATGGACATAGCGATTCATATTGACAATATAATTCGCCCTTAACGATTAAAATTATAACGCCCGTCAACAATAGCCCTCGTGTAGCTCTAGTCCCCGAGCTCGAGAACTAAACTTTAAATTGACAATTCGAATGAGGCGAAGCGAAGGTTGTTTGTGGGAAAGAACAATGCCTGACGTATCTGTGGCGTCATTGTAGGCGTGACCTTTCCAGTTGTCTCTTGTCCGTTCCTTAACGACGAAGAGTCCGATAGACCGTGAGTCTCCAAACAAATGTGCCTCAATGTTAATCCAGTAGGGGAAAAATTATAAACATTTCTGTTGAGGTACTGAATATCTTTACAACTTTTTTTGTTATATAATATGATAAATGCAGCCGACTTACAGGTCCCAATTATACCATTTTTAGAAATTAGTTAAAAAAAATTCTGTAAATTTGGTATTGAAAATTAAGAAATAGTCGAACCCATTTAAAAGAGATTGGATTATAGAGACTTGTAAGTCGGCTTCATTTATCATATAAAAATGGTTTATAAAAATATTCAATACAGCCATAGAAGTGTGTCTTTGAAAATGTTTTCCATTGCATTAACACGGACGCACTTTCACGATTTCACATCGGTGAACCAAGCTCCGTCACAGAACTCTGCAAGTGAAATTGTCCTTTCTGAAGTGTTTGCTGGAATTAACAAAGCTTATAAAGTGTATTTTCTACAGATAAAGACGATCCAGTGCAGCTCAAGTTAAACGATTGCAGCTTCAAATACTGGCGCACGAGTTGGCAAAGAGCAGTGCTTATGTGCGAACACGAAGACAAGCAGTTGCTGTGTTACAAGTCCAAGCAGGAAATCGACAATATCATCGAGGATTTTCGGTTGGGGACCTACGGCAACGCGGAACTCGAGATATGGCTGTCCAGCAAGAATTGTTCTGAACCACTCCAGTAAGTTTCTTCAGTCTGTTAGGGAAAGCTGTACATGTAATAGATGAATTAACAAAAGGCAATTGAGGAGTCCAGGGGGAGAACCCCTCGATTGACTAGGAATTATTCCGAATTCAGGTCTGATTGGCTGACATTGGCGGCAGGTAACCGGTTTACCCTTGGTTTTTCGCTCACGGTAAAAGAGTGGGACTCCACTCAGGGTGTACCATGAGAGAAGAACCAATTGAAAAGCCGATTTCGTGACGACAGTTTGGGCGAAGACCCTCTTATTGTCGCTGAAGAAGTCTATTACGGACAGATATCCTGTCAATGAAGGTTTTTTCCAATGTACTCTTGTACAGAACAATTAACGAGACAATAACTTGTAATATTCACAACTTATTACTAGTCCTGTTATAGAGATATCTCTATATAATATAAAATTGTAATTGTCGGACCCTTGAAAGCCACGTCACTTACGCGGCTTCAGCCAATCAGAAACGCTGAAAGTAAGTGTGGCGATGTGCTTGTTTGTGCCGGGGCTGCTTCAGTTTGCGTCCCGTGGCATTGGTAGAGATTGTTGCTTAGCACTAGAGCTACGTGATGCCCTGCAGCAGTCCCACGGAAACTAGCTTATTTTCAACTGTTGGCATCGGTCTTGAGTTTCCGGCTACGCATCGTAAAAACAGCCGATGCATCTTCCCTTTTTCGTCTTGCGCACTATCCCCGCTGGTCGGGACCTTTAAACTAAAATATCTTTGTCTTGCTTGTTTGTTTGCGGAGCAAACAAAGAGGAATTGCAATTCTCGGAGGTTGGCGAGCGGTAGCGAGCAGGGGGCTTTGCCACTAGTACATAATAAACTTTCATTACATGCTCAGTCGCAGCGAGGAAACATTTGAGTTGTGAGGCATCAAAAGTCATAGAAGACGATAGAAGTTTATTGGCATTTTACAAAGTTACGTTGCAATAGCACCGCGCGGTTGCCACACAGGAGCAAGGGAAATAAAAATTGATGCTCGAGAATTAGTTATAAACTTGTGCAATACAACTCTACAAGAACATTATCATATGACATCACTCCGATCTTGTAATATCGCTCCAATATATTTTTTATATCATTTTGACATTATATATCGAGCCACAATGATTTTGATTTTTTTACTTTTATATTCTACATTTCTTATTTCAATTCTTGTGTTTGATGTTTTGCTGATTTGTATTTCTGATTTTCGTGTATACATTTTCTCTGTTTTAGAATTTAGATAATTAATATGAAATTTAAAAAAAGGTGACAGTGTTTAAGCAAAAATAGCATTTAAAGTGCCAAAATATGTGCCCTCTTATAATTCTGTGAATGATATTTCTCCATCCAAACTAGAACTTTCAATGACATTCTGATTGTCAAAAATTATCTCAGAACAGTAAAGTAATTGATTTGATGGACTATAATCAGAATACAATAATTAGTATATCATACTTATTTTTCTGTTTATTAAAAACTTTTAGGATGAAAGAATGCCTGTCGCTGCACATCAACAAGTCCACTGGTAAAGTGTGGCACTTTTTTCAAGAAGACTGCCACGAACATTTACCCTTCGTGTGCTGCGCCAAAGACAGCGGTGAGCAAGTACATTTTTTTACTTTAGATGCTTGATCTTCATTTATAAAAGTTCAGACTGTGATCATATTTAAACAATTAGTATTTTCCAAATTTGCCAAGTTAAAATAAAAGGCCTTATCACACCAGCGAGAATTCACAAGACTCAAAAGTTGGATGTAACCTGCTGCATGCTTATGGAAGTGAAAGATGAAGAAAGTACCTTCAACTCCAAACGACCTGGTGGATCCAACATAGTATTTGGACCAATCAGATGCACATGTTACAGATTTCGTAGCAGCCAATAGAAATTACGTCTTTATAAAGAAGGCGACTCCCATATGCTGCTCCATTTCAAATGACTGATCTTACGCACATGTAGATTCAGCCAATAACTTTGATGACCAAATATAGTGTTTAGATATGATCTACTGCAACAAACTGTTGAAATAACAAGTGGATTTTTTTTCTTATTGTTGACCAATCACTGCTATCTGTAACCTGTTCAATAATGTTAATAACGCGCTTCTCCATAACATGTATACTTGCTTGTTCTTACTAATTCTTCTTACTAATAGCATTAATATTTTTCTTTCAGGAAACAGAACTAATCGAAATTCAGACTAAACTTCAAAGTGGATGACTGTTTCCCTATTTATAAACGTATTTGTTAATAGAACTATTTTTTAAATTATGAAATTTAAACGCGAGCTTCCTCAAAATATATTTTTAAAATTGTTAACTTTATACGTAACAAAACACAGTGGAAACCTTGTCTTGCTGGCCAAATAAAATATTAGCTTCTATTTCTTGTCTTTCATTTTACTATTTTCTGTCACTTATAGATGTTAACCCTTTGTTGACTAATTAAGAGTACATTCATTTAGGTTGGGGAAAATGGTGAATGGACAAATAAAATAACACTACAAATCTTGAAACGGCTATGATATTATGACACGTCTCGACTTGGCGATTTCCGCTATGTTGCTAAGTAACGAAAATGCCCCGATGTGGTAAACATTCCACTTTATTTTTGTATAACTAGATGGGTATAGCAACCCAACTTTAAATTTTCAAGTTCGAAAAAAGTCGCCAATGTACAGACCCGGCCATTATATCATAGCTGTACCCAATCCTTGCTTGCTAAGTGAAATCATTGAACATTTGAGCACTAAGCCCAAAATGATCACTTGGAGAATGATTTAGCGCTGTTTCTTTGCACATAACCAAGCTGTAATAATCGTATTTATAGCTTTAAAAGCACAAGTATTGTCCTTTCTTTGTGTAAATCACGCGGTTCTTTTTAAAAAAATGTTTCGCATAAAAATAACATTTGAGGGAGCAAAACCATGGTCCTCACCAACATGATGACCAACTGCTTCACCTTTTAACTAAGCTTTTGCTTAGTCCCAGAGTAACTCCCAACCCTTGTTTTTATAAAGGCCTCATGCCTATTTCATCTCCCGATTACATTCGACTCTTTTAGGTTATCCTAGATGTGCAAAAAGGACGTTTCGCGTCGATGCTACCAAATGCAATTTCGATTTACGATCGAATGCGCGATTTGTTGGAGTGTAACGCATCGATTTGGAAATTTTTTAGATGGATTCACTATTTTCGTTTACCCTTTTTATTTTATTCTAATTTCCATAAAATAGCCCTCGAGTAGCTTTAACCCTCTAATGCATACTGTCACCGTTTGGTAACAAGTAACATAATCCACTTTATTCTATTAAAGTAGAGCTCCCTCTCGACATTTTTTTCATCTATTACATTCCATTTTGAAGTTTTAGGTACTAATAACACTCATAGATGACAGTAGTAAAAGTGTATTCAAAATTAAAGAGTGAGGTTATTAACTGTTCTGAAATTACGTTTTTGGCAGTATTCAAAGTATAATAATATTAGTACTAAATGCAAATAAATTGTTTTGAAAAATTTATTATAGTTAAAGAGGGTTATTTTGAAATATATTTAGTAGTTAAGTTTTCATCTCATTATTATCAAAATTGGAATTTTGTCGATGGTTTTTGTCAATTGAAATTTTTTTAAACAATTTAAATTATTTAAATTCTAATGCAGTTAATTTTTTTTTCAGTATTTTTCCCATAATGTATGAGTATTAAGGATTCATATATATTTTTTCGGGATGAAAAAAAAATTTCATGCTTTAGAGGGTTAATGCGACTTAATATCAACCAAACCTAACTTCCTGGGAGGAGTTTGAATTTTTCCTAACAAGCCTTTTTTTTTTATTTAAGGGGTCATAGGACTCTTAAAAATGTGCAAAGAAGGTACTACTAGGTATAGTTTGATCTTTCATGTAATTTTTTAACTACTCAATATATAAGTATAATTTTTTTATATGTAATTCTACAAGACTTATTTATTATAAAACAAATTTTAAAATTTATGAAACTTCAGTCAAAACTAAAATAAATGATATTAAACATAAAGCTATTTGAGCGCATTGTGATTAGGCTTGCGCAGCAAATTTTGAGGTCAAAATTGAAAAAATGACCAAGAAAATGACTTTATATTGTACAAATATGTACAGACAGGGACTTATACCTAAATTCTCAGCTCAATTTTAATTAGAAATTATTTTTTTAAAAAAATAAAAATCAAAATTTTAAAATTTTTATTAATTTTTTTAGAAAAAAGTTCGTAAAATAATTTATAATTAAAATTAGGCTGAGAATTTAGGTATAAGTCCTTGTCTGTACATATTTGTACAATATAAAGTCATTTTCTTGGTCATTCTTTCAATTTTGACCTCACAATTTGCCGCGCAAGCCTAATCCCAATGTGCTCAAATAGCTTTATGTTTAATATCATTTATTTTATTTTCTGCTAAGGTTTCATAAATTTTAAAATTTGTTTTATAATAAATAAATCTTGTAGAATTTTATATAAAAAAGTTATACTTATATATTCAGTAGTTAAAAAGTTACATGAAAGATCAAACGATGCTTTGTAGTACCTTCTTTGCACATTTTTAAGAGTCCTATGACCCCTTAAGCCATGGTTGACAAGTCTGGGTCATATTATCCATCGGAAATAAAATTCACTCATCTAATGTAATTTTAGAATTGAAATTGTATTTTGCATAATTTGGATAGAATAATCTGGCTAATTTTGTGAGACCCCATCTGATAACCACTGATTTTTTTTTCTTTGAAAAATGTGCTAATGATACTTCATAATATTTTAAAGCAAAATCGGAGAATTGTGTATAAGTCAAATAACAATTTACGCTTTTGAAATAAGTAAGCTCTGAAATTTCGCTCTCTTCAAGATCGTTACAATAACTACATGCTTACAAATATTCTTAATAATGCGTCTTACACAGTTGGGACACAGTAAAATATCCCTATATCGTTCATTCATTAACCTCTTCCGACCTGGCGTCCGGATTTTGGACATTTTTTTAAAACCTCCCCACAAACAATAAGCAAGTTAATTAGTTCCGAAATTGACCTGGTTCGATAGAAGATCCAAATACCAGTTCTCAGTCTTTGGTTACAGGTATAAGTCATTTGTTTCTATAAAAAATGAAGTTGAACAGTGATCAATACGATATTAGAGTTCTTAAAAAAATTATTAATTTTTTTTTGTCAAACTTTTCAAAAAGTTCTTTTAGTAGTTAATTTAACCCTCTAATGCATGAATTTTTTGTTTCGTCCCAAAAAAATATATTTGTATCTCTTATGCTCATACATTACGGGAAAAATATAAGGGAAAAAATTTAATGCATCGGAATTTAAATAATTTAATTTTTTTAATTTGTTACCAAACGGTAACACCATGCATTAAGCGCTGAATAGATGCTTAAAGTTCGGGGTACTAATATTTATTTTTATTCAAATTATTACCTTTTTTACTTTTTATATTTCTAATAAATTATACTTAAAAATAAAGCTTATTGATAATTTTATTATTCTATAAGAAGTTGCAGAGGCACACAGACACATAGTTTTAGGTATAAAATCTTTAATAAAAACGTGTATAACAAACAAAAAAGAGTATTAATATTTAGTACATTTAGATTTTGCTAAACAAGAAAAATTAGTCATTAAAATAATTATTAATAGTAGTTACTTTTGAAACAAAATTAATTAAAAATAGTAGTCAATAGCAGGTTTAGTACAAATAGCAGGTATTTATGAATAAAAATATACAAAAAATCATTTTTAAACATAATTTTTTTAAATGGCAGATTGATACGACATAAAACAGTTATTTGGACTCTTAAAACCAAGTGGTACCAAACATTTTAAACACTGAACTCTTGTGAATCCGTTACAGAGATATACACACAATAGCAAACAAAAGTTGTGCTTAATGCATGATGTTACCGAACGGTAACACACGTAAAAACCAACTACAAACTACCAATTTTGAAAAGAATGATTAGAAAACTACTAAATATAGTTTAAAATAACCCTCTGGAGCTATAATATTTTTTTTTCAAAGCAATTTATTTGTATTTAGTACTAATATTATTACTTTGAATGCTGCCAAACACGTAAATTCACAACAGTTAGAAACTTCACTTTTTAATTTTGAATACACTTTTACTACTGTCAATTATGAGGATTATTGTTAACTAAAACTTCAAAATGAAATGTAATAGATGAAAAAACACAAATTTGTCGAGAGGGAGGTCTATTTTAATAGAATAAAGTGGATTATGTAACTTGTTACCAAACGGTAACACTATGCATCAGAGGGTTAAAGACATTAAAAACAATGGTTAAATAACACAAATAAGTGATAAGGCCTTTTTTGTTGCATTTATAGTACAAAAAATGCATATACAATATAGTACAAAAAATAATTTTAGAGTTTAAGGCGTGTCCCTAAATACTACAGTGGTGGTCATAATTATAAGGACAATGGATAAACTGCTAGATCTTTTCGACAAACCACGGTTGAATTATGCAAATTTTATGTCTTAGCCAATAGTAAATTAAGCATTTTAAATACGATTCTTTACAAATAAACATAAAATTCATAATTTTAAAATGCGTTTTAAATTTAACATACAGCGAAATTGGACAAAATTATAAGTACAATTGTATTTCTGTAAGTTTAATGCATAAATTAGCATAAAATTAGCAAAGTTTCGGCTTGCACACGTCATTCCATCGTGTTATAAAGATTTTGCGAGTGTTTGAAATTTTCATTACACTTATCTTCAACCATGCCACTAGGTACGAAACTTTCAGTGTTTGAAAAAGGAAAATTAATCGCTTATAAAAATTCTGGAATTACTGGACGTGAAATAGCATTGAAATTAAATAGATCAAAGACTGAAATATATAATTTTTTGAAAAATCCTGGAAATTATGGAAAACGAAAACACCCAGATAGACAATTTTCTGTATCTTTGAGAGATAAAAGACGAATTTAAGTAGAGCTTGCTTTAAAAAGCAAACATCGAAGGAAATAGAGAGTGAAATGGATTTGAACTACAGCGCTAGAACCGTTCGCCGTGTTTTACAAAATGCTAAACAGGTTCGATACGGAAAACTGAAGTCACGACCCCCTCTTACAAAAACCCAAATGAGACTGAGGATGGAGTTTGCAAAAAAGTACATTTCTATGGGTGACAAATGGGATGATGTTGTTTTTTCTGATGAAAAGAAGTTTAACCTAGACGGACCTGATGGTTTTAAATATTTTTGGTATGATCTTCGCAAAGAAAAAGAATTTTTTTCAACGCGTTCATGTGGTGGTGGCTCAGTAATGGTCTGGGCAGGTTACGCAGCCTCTGGAACTACATAAATAGTATTTCTTCAAGGGAAAATTAACTCAAATAGTTATGTTGATATGCTGGGTGACAATCTTTTGCCACAAGCACCTTTGACAACCAGCGGTGACTATTTATTCCAGCAGGACAATGCATCCATACATGTGTCCGCAGCTTCAAAATCATGGTTTAACGCTAATTCTGTAAAACTATTGACTGATTTTCCACCTAAAAGTCCCGATCTGAACCCAATCGAGAATTTGTGGGGTATTTTGGCGCATGAAGTTTACAAAAATGGCACCCAATACCATAGCAAGCGAGAACTGATGTCATCAATTGAAAAGACATAGAAAAATATCCCTGTGAGCACCCTAAAGAAGCTAACGAGCTCTATGACGTCAAGATTGATTAAAATAAAATAAGGGTGAACTTATTAATTGTTTGGACTTGAAAATTTTAAATGTCCTTATAATTTTGTCCAGTTTCCTAACAATGCATTTTTTGTTTATTATTTTTATAAACTCAAATTTTCCAGTTTAAGTTTTTTTTTTGTTCTTAAATGATTTATAGCATAAAGGAGTATTTTATGTCGAAATACATTTCCATTTAATTCAGAAATAAAAAAAATTCTGTTCAATTTTCAGTTGTCCGTATGCATGTACAGTGGTGGTCAAAATTATATTTTTATAATCTAAACATACTTTTCATGCAAATATATGCTAAAAAGTATGTTTTTTAGAGAAATTAAACGAAAATTATGTTTAATAGTTACTAGGGACACGCCTTAAACTCTAAAAATACAAATTTTTTGTGCTATAAATGCAACAAAAAAGTCCGTATCACTTATTTGTAGTTAACAGATTATTTTAACATTGTTTTAATGCAAAATGCCTTTAAAATTAACTAATAAAAAAACTTTTTGAAAAGTTTGAAAACAAATTTAAATATTTTTTAACACGTCGGATGCTGAGGACGCGCGAGCGCGTCTCGTGCTTCCGATTCATCGATAACAGCACATTCTGATAAAATTCGTAGTGATATTTCGCCAACCGTTCTTAAGAGTTCAAGTTCGTTTGATTACTTGATAAACATGGTGGTCTAGTGGTTACACACGTAACTGTAGTGTAAGTCACGATTTAAGAGGAGATCAAAAGATTTTTTAATTAAAAAAATAATCAATTTAAATCAAGTACATTACATTATTTAGTTATAATGGGTGTCGATCAACTATTCCACAATTTTTTTTTCATTTAATGTTAAAAGTTGTAGTGATAATCCTTTTTACAAACTTTGAATTACACTACAGACAGGATAATTTGCAATCCCCTCTTCAACTATCTACACTCTTAAAACAAAAGAGTGAAATCCACTCCAGTTGGAGAAGTGCATTTTCGACACCCTAAAGGCATGCATATTTTCTCAGACTGAGTTAAAATCACTCGTTTGGAGTGATCCTGTCGGAGGTTTAACACACAAAGGATCCACTCCAAAAGGAGAAGTGCATTTTCCAGTCTGGAGGAGTGAAATCCACTCAGACTGAGGTAAATTGGGAGTGTTTGTTTTAAGAGTGTAGCTATAAAAAAAGGCAACTAGTCTATTACATTTTTTTTATTAAAAAAACCCCCAAAAAATAAGAATTAGGAAAATTTATTGATATTTCATAGTCAAAAAAATAATTATTGAAACTAGTCTGGTTATTGGCTTTCAATTCATTAATTAGTAACAGGTGATTATCTGGTTGGAGAAGTCCAGGAACATTTCCTCGTATTTTTTTTGACTAGCTGCCGTGTAGCTTCAGTTAGCGACGTTAATTCAACCTAACCTTGTAATTTTGCGATCTCAAACTAAGAATTTTACTTTTTCGAAAATGAAGAAGAATTAGTTTATTTCCATGGTAATGAACTGGTTTTAAAAACAGTATGTTCTTCTACTTCACATCAGCCTCTATCGATGAACATTTTCCATCGTTATCGCCGCAGCCAAAGTGTTAAATAATTCTAATATCGTATTGACCCGCTTTCAGCTTCATTTTTTTTATAGAAATAATGACTGATACCTGTAATCAAAGGCTGAAAACTTATATTTGGATCTTCTTCTATCGGACCAGGTCAATTTTGGAACTAATTAACACGTTAAATGTTTGTGGATAAGTTTTAAAACATGTCCCCAAATGGGAACTCCAGGTCGCAAGTGTTTAAGCCCCGCAAACTTCCAGGCAGCTAATTTGTCTAAACTATAGAACAGACACGGATATAGTTAAGTCAAGCGTGGGCTTTCCCAACAAACCATGCTCCGCCCATAGAGATAGAAAAACCGTGCTATGGCCCTATTAAAGGAGAAACGTAATGGTGAAACAAGAGGGAATTTTTTGCCGAAGCATCACCTCAACATGGCGGCGAATGGCATAGAAGAAATCAGTACTAAAATTGCGCTTTTTTTTAAAAAAAAAATTATGATTGTTGAGTTGTTTCTAGTTGATAACTGCAAATATTGCGAATTTCCTTTTGTGAGTGTCAAAAATAATATTATTAAGTAACCGAAAATTTGCATTGTTGTTTATTGATTATTTGTGTGTAATTAATTATTTTATATTCATCGTTAAGGCTAACCAATCATAAAATGTCATTCAAAATTGAGTCTGACATTAAAATTATTTCCCTGAATAGAAATAGAGCTATCCAAAAAATTATCCCGATTCATGAATCATAAAAGTACAATCCACTTCTACAAAAAATTTCAAAGAGCCACCAGCTCCAAGATAACAGCTTCTAAAAAAGCGGAATTTTAGTACTGTCATTTTCTACGCAACTGACCGCCATGCTGAGGTGTTCAAAGGAAACAGATTTTGACCCTCCGTTTCCCCTCTAGATAGTGGGCGATAGCGCACGGTTTTTCTATCTCTATGGCTCCACCTAGTTTAATTTGTTCATTTACCCCATTGAGATTACCGACACTTTCAACAATAAACATTTCAACTTCCCGGTTAATCCTATAAGAACCAGGATATGAAAACGAACCAAAACAATCCCTATATAGGTTTCTAAAAGCCTTTTATCAACCGAAGATGACCCGTTATCAAACAAAAATGCAAATATCAATACCAGATATCCTTAAAATAGGATGTATTGGTATCCCAAATGCATACAAAACATCGAATACCAATTTATGGCGCCGAGGAATTTCTTAGAAGACTTATTTAAAAGTGCGATAACATGCATGATAGTAGCATTGTTGCCTTCCTATAGGTAAAAATTGGTTAATCTTGCTTGATATAACTTGTTATTAAGGTGATAGCTGGCCATCCATTAGTTCATACTATCTCCAAGAGTTGGTATGGTACTTTGGCGTGCTGTGAAATTTTGAAAATGTCGAACTTTTGTAGTTGAAAATTAGTGAAGTGGATTGAATCTAAAAGAAATATTTCAAGAAGATTGAGATATTGGACTGAAGTGAAACATGCTGAAAGTGTTTTATTTTGTTGTGTTTTCAAGTTGGGCAACTGCAGGTAAGAAACTTTTGTGTTGAACTTCTATTAAATTCAAATGTTACTAGTAAATTACTTAATAGTATGAATTTAACTTGAGTGCCTTAATATAAACAAGGTAATACAAGAATCTTAATAAATGTAGAGAAGAGAGAGATTCAACCCTTTAAATTCAGGTACTATTAATCTTTAAAAAATATATACTTTTGAAAAAAACGTACTATTACTAGAGGAGTAAATTTGAAATATGATAAATCTTATTCAAAGTTCCGAGAATTTCAGATTATCAATTGGAAAATTTCTAAACAATGAATAGTAATATATAAAGACAACAAGTACTTTACAATTTACAAATGGAGTGTCACCTCTTTTTCAACGTTGGGGGCTCAAAAGCGCGTTTCATCGATTAGCCTTTTTTATTTTTGTTACTTTGCAGCAGAAGATTTTCGTGAAAACATTTTGTTTAACAAGAGATTAAAATTTAAGTAAGTCAGATAAACATTAAATCTACGACAAAGCTGCATACTGAAAAAGATCATGCAAAAACCTTTTCATTTAACGGGAATCATTAAACATTACAGACGAGCATCCATTCTGAAAATTGCCTTAAATTTCAATGTTGGGCCATTAAAAATAGTTGTCGGCAAGCGAAATATTTATCAGTTCTTCACCGATATTGGCTTTTGGAGGTGCGTATCACGATTAATGGTTCTTGTTAGTTTTCGATGGACAAATTTTAGCATGATTGTTTTCAGGCTCAGCTTTGTTGTAGATTATTGTTCTATTGCATTCCCGATATTTACTCGACACTCTTGAACTATTCGTTAGTGAAAATCCGAAATTCGTAACTTAAATACCTCGGCAATGGAGTTCCATCTCTTATTTCCAGACACGTCCAAACTCACTGAAATTTTAACTAGCGGACAACTCGAACAACTTTAACGCCTCTGTGAAAATACTGCAGTTATGTCAACATGCATACGATCATGATTACAAAATATCCGATTAAATACTTACCCTTTATAAAGTATCTTGAGTGGAATTGTAATGTTAAAAAATACATTAGATTAAAATCCCTAATTTAAAAAAACAAATATCAATAAACGGATTTGCAACGAACAAACGACAAGTTTTGAGTAAAATTCCTACAGTGTGTTAAAAGTGAACCGGGATCCTGGAACTTATAGCTGCTACCACTATTAGGAGCGATGAATTTACCAATTTTTTTTTTTTTTTTTGGTAAATCTGTAACTCCGCAAAAGTGGTAAATCAATCCTCCAAGTTGTGGCGGCAGCTAGAATGTTCCAGGATTCTGTTCTGGTGCAACCTTACACCAAAATTCCTAGCAGTGTAGGGGGCTGGAAAAGCCCAGTCGGTTACGCACTCGCCTAGCATGTGGAATGTCCCAGGTTCGGGTCCGGGCATCGCCAAAATTACTGCCGACCTATAAACGGCCCGTGCAGTCAAAAATGTCCGACGAATAATACCCCGTGTGGAGGGAGCGCACGTCTTCAAAGTCCTAACGCTGCGAACGATGTCGCCCTTAACGGTTGTGTTGGGTTCCTACACAGATGTCGGCTCGTCACTAGACTGTGGTTATAAAATACGACGCCCGTCGCCAATAGCCCTCGTGTTGCTCTAGTGCGACGATAATTCAAACCTAACCTAATCTGTGAAAATACTGTAGTTATGTCAACATGCATACGGATGCCTACAAAATATCAGATTAGATATTTACTCTTTATAAAGTATCTTGGTTTGGTTCAAAAAAAAATACATTAGATTAAGATCACTAATTTGAAAAACCAAATCTCAATAAACTGTTTTGCAACGGACAAACGACAAGTTTTTGGGTAAATTTCCTACACTCTTTAAATGAACGAGCGATTTTAACTCAGTTTGAGTTCATTTTCATTCGTTTCGGTGTCGAAAATGCACTTCCCCTATAGGAGTGGATATCATTCTTTTGCTTCGTTAAACTTCCTACATTCTTAACAACAAACGAGTGATTAGGAGCTATTTAACAGTTAATTTTTACTCCTTTCCAATGTCGAAAATGCACTTCTCCTATGGAAGTGGATTTCCCTATTCTGTTTTAAGAGTGTACACTGTGGTAAAAGTAAACGGGATAATAGAACTTATAGCTGCTACCACTATTTGGAGCCTGAATTTACCAATTTTGTGGTAAATCTATAATTCCGCAAAAGTAGTAAATAAGTGCTCCAAGTGGCGGCAGCTAGAATGTTCCAGGATTCTGGTGCAACCTTGCACCAAAATTCGTAACAATGTAGAATTGCTTCTATTGATGGCTAAGATTGCTCTATAGACCTAAAGTCATTTTTCACAGTAACTTGTCATGTAACAGTTGATAAAAGACAAACTCGTTTCATGGTAAAAACAATCTACTTACATAAAAAAAAATTAAGTCTATATTTTTTTAAGTAAATTTCCTACACTGTGTTAAAAGTGAACCGGGATCCTGGAACTTATAGCTGCTACCACTATTTGGAGAGGGAATTTACCAATTTTGTGGTAAATCCATAACTCCGCAAAAGTGGTAAATTAATGATCCAAGGTAGTGGCGGCAACTAGAATGTTCCAGGATTCTGGTGCAACCTTACACCAAAATTCCCAACAGTGTAGAATTGTTTCCAATGTTGGCTAAGATTGCTATACACCTAAAGTCATTTTTCACAGTAACTTGTCGTGTAACAGTTGATAAAAGACAAACTCGTTTCATGGTAAAAACAATCTACTTACATAAAAAAAAAATTAAGTCTATATTTTTTTAAGTAAATTTCCTGCACTGTGTTAAAAGTGAACCGGGATCCTGGAACTTATAGCTGCTACCACTATTTGGAGAGTGAATTTACCAATTTTGTGGTAAATCCATAACTCCAGTAACTTGTCGTGTAACAGTTGATTAAAGACTACAATCTTAAAACAAACGAGTGAATTTAACTCAGTCTGAGTTAATTTTCACTCTTTTCAGTGTTGAATATGCACTTATTCTATTGGAGTGGATTTCACTCTTTTGTTTAGTTAAAACTCCGACAGGAACACTCCAAACGAGTGATTTTTACTCAGTCTGAGTTAATTTTCACTCCTTTCCAGTGTCGAAAATGCACCTCTCCTATATGAGTGGATTTCACTCTTTTGTTTTCAGAGTGTACCTTCAGGGACATCTTCATCGCATTGGTGTTTCGCAGGTGCCTGACTGCCCACTATGCTCAAATGGAACTTTTATGAATTTTAATCATTTGACAAATTGTGCCTTTCTGGCCAATGTTTGTAAATTTTTTACCTCATGACAACTTGAACCAAAAGGCTATGTTTTATTGGGCTGCCAGAAGGGAAATAATATCCAATAGATCCAGCTCCCTGACGTAATTAAAAAGAAAGTTGATAAAAGACAAACTCGTTTCACAGAAAAAAATCTACACTTTAAAACTAAAGAGTGAAATCCACTCATATAGAAGAGGTGCATTTTCGACACTGGAAAGGAGTGAAAATTAACTCAGACTGAGTTTTAACTAAACAAAAGAGTGAAATAAACTTCAATAGGAGAAGTACATTTTCGACACTGAAAAGAGTGAAAATTAACTCAGTCTAATTTTAATTCACTCGTTTGTTTTAAGAGTGTACTTGCATAAAAAAAAATTAAGTCTATTAATTTTTTTATTGAAAATAATTTTCTGAAATTTCAACTACTACAGGATTGGCGAGTCTGCTCGCTGATGAGCCAGAATCACAGGACCAGATTTGTCAAGAACCTTCCGGATGTCGGTGTATCTACCCTAGTAAGACGGATTGTGCAGTCTACTACCAGTGTAACCAGGACAATGCAGTCCAGTACAGATGTTCACCTGGCCTACTTTTCAACCGGGACACCTTGACTTGTGATTATGACTACAACGTAAACTGCAGTAAGTTGTTTTTCTTGTAAAATTAGGCTTTGGGTTTCCTTTGGTAACGACCGTTACGCATATTACGTCACAGACAATAGAACTTCGTCCCTTAAGTTCCCACACGTGCTATCTCACTTTGCACAACGGATTAGATTCACTGTACGGAAACCCTTGGCGAAGTTTCCAAAATCGTGCCAAAAGTTATTATTCTTGCGACTTTTGAGGTCACGCTCTCTATACTGTGCTAATAAATAATGGTCATATAGGGATGCCGGAAATGTCATCGTTGCGAAGTCAAAGAATTCGAATCATCAGTTGAAGTCTGACAGATTGCCGCAAAAAATTATTTATCACCAAATCCGAAAAAAACCGTGCCAAGGGTTACCTTACAGTAAATCTGATCCGTTGTGCAAAGTGAGATAGCACATGTGGGAACTTAAGTGACGACTTACAGCGTTTTTGTAGCAATTTTTACAAATCAGTGTGTCGATCGTGACGGATTCTGCGATTACGATGCTTAGGAAACCCATTTATTTACCAGGGAATAACGCAATGGAGAGATGATAACGGAGTAATGGAGAATTGTAAAAAAAAAATCCTGCTTTTCCTTCATCAATTGTCAATACAGTGTCTCACAGCGATTCGTATTGACAATATTACTGCTAACTTGATTGAAAAAATTAACTACAATAAATATCCCATCAAATTAATGATAACTGTTAGATAAGTTGCTAAAAAATTGAAGCTATCAGTAATAAATACGTAATAATCCAGTTAAAATACTGTTTTGTCCGATAAATACTTATACTTTTCAAAATTGACCAAGTGTTTTGCGTGAGAAGCTGCATGCAATTTTCAAGTTACAAGTGAAACGTCATGATGAGTCGGCCATCAAATCTCTCGACAAATCAAAGCCAAAAGAAGTAAACTTGTGGACGTTTAACACACTCCCAAAGTGACGTAATCGGTAACAGATTTTTGGGGAAAGTTTTCATGAGTAAAGACTTTAATACTATTGTTTCAAACCGTAAAGTAAGCATACAAGATGTTAAACTGTCGAAGGTATGGGACATTTTAGTTAAAGTTATGCTTTTTTTTTGCCATCCCTCAGAGAATTTTAGTTCGTTATTGCTTTATATCGCGATACAATTATATTCAATATACATGCTCCTCTCTCTAACTCTAGTAAACTATTGCTTTGTATTGATTTTATCAAACAAAGTTCATTGCTTCACGAGTGTTCTTGTATATTTTGCATCAAACCAATGATCCTCATTGGTTTGGAAAAAAAATTAAGATCCCTTAGTATTTAACTGCAATGGGTATAACTTGTATTCTACTAATATTTTTTAACTACATTCTTGCTCACTTTTTATCTGTAGTTTGACTAACTAAATCCCTAAAAATAACATTAGTCGTGAAGTTTTATATGAAAAAAAACGGAATGGTTTTTTTAGTTATAAAAAATAATGAATAAAGATGTGTTTTTTCATTGATAATTCATCAAAATACACAATAACTGTCTTTATTCATTACTATTATTCATTATTTTTATTAAAAAAAATCGTTCGGTTTTGCAATAAATTTCATCAACAATGTATTTTTTAAGGATTTAGTGAGTCAACTTTACTTTTTAATGTATTCGGAAAATTGTTTATCCGTTTATTTGCCCATCCCCTCTAAAAATAAATGTATAGAAAAATGAAATAAATATGCGGCAATTTTATAATTCAAGAACATGAAAATGGCGAAAATTTTATTTTAAATAATGTATGAGCAATCAAACCGCTACTTACAATATCATTATCCGAAGTCGCTACGTAATGAAGCCATATTTATATTTTAGAAATACTTTGATATTATATTATTTATTTTTATTTGTAGGTGATTCTTCTATAACTGAAGAACCATCCACGACAGTTTCGACAGTATCAACAGATGACAGAACAATTACTGATACTCCAACTTCAATGTCGTCTCCATCATCATCCAAGTTAATTACCGATGAAACAGACCAAAACTCTACGGTAACTGATGACACTGCAATTGTTTCAACTGGTACGAGTCCTAATGAAGATCAGGTATCTGAATCGACAAAAGCGGTTTCTACTAATACGAATGATGATTTTACTACAGCAAGTGAATCATTTACCTCAGGATCCACTACAAATGATGCAACAACATCCAAGTTCATCACCGATGAAATGGACCAAAACACTACAGCAACCGATGACACTGTAACTGTTTCAACAGGTACGAGTTCTGATGATGGCCAAGAGTCTAAATCGACAGAAGTGAGCTCTGTTTCAACAATTACAAATGATATTACTACAGAAAATGGATCAGTTAGCTCAGAATCTACTACAGATGATGCAACAAAGGAGTCAACGTCGACTAGCTCGAGGTTTACAACAGATGATGAAACCAATGACGTTACAGAGGAAGAAACTGTTGGTTCTGAATCCACTACTAATGTAGATGATGCAACGAAGAATTCAACTTCAACTGATTCAGGCTTTTCTACTGATGATGCAACTGCTGGTAATACGTCAATCACTGAAACTCAAAAAGTATCAACATCTGATGTAACAATCGATACTAATCCCTCTACTGAAGCTGTAACCACAACAAAGGACGTTTCATCAACCTCATTAGAAGTTTCAACTACTAGTGAATCCAGTCTTCCAGATACCTCTATTGATAACTTGTCCACCGCTTTTGAAACTTCGGTGGATGATATAACTGGATCTTCATTATCCTACACTAGTACATCAACTAGTGATGCTGCAACTTCTACAGAAACTGCAAAGGACTCAACTGTAGTCGACAATTCAACTGATTCAGGATTGTCTCCCAATCCGTCAACAGGATCTGATATCACAACCGATATTCCTGAAACTACCACAAGCGCTTCGACTGAGAGTACCGATACAACTAAACACGAAACAACTAACAGTAATACCTCAACTAATGATGACATCACAGTACCTGAAATCACCACAGTGTCTACAGGTAAACCAACAGTTTCTGATGAAACACTTATAACTGAAACAACGCAAGCAACAAGAACATCTGCACAATCAACTTCAAGAACGACAAAGGAAACTACTGAAGATTATGTCATAGAATTTGTTTGTCCTTCCCGTTTTGGACTATATCCTGACCCGAAAAGTTGTGTGAATTTTTACCAGTGTTCACATTTCACACCTTACCAAATGAATTGCTCTTCTGGCCTTCATTTCAATCCTTCATTGCAAGTGTGCGATTGGCCCGACAGAGCTGGATGTGGTAAGTCTCCATTTTAAAATTAATATATTTATTTACCTTATACAAAAAAAATCAATGTGCTATTACAATGTTAGACTATGGTCTTTTTTTATTAAATACTGAATTACTGATGTTACCAAGAAACTTTTTCATAAAAGATACATTTTTATGTGACATTTAGTCCTTTATTAAGCTGCTTAAATTTTTTTCCTTTGTAAATCAGTAGGTTTTTAAAGAAATCTATAACTCCCCTTGTATCTATTTTAACTTGTTTTGCACAAATAACTTCTTTTGATTGACCTCTAATCTTTAAATACCATAAAAAAAAACTTAGTATAAACTAAAAACCGATAAATTCCATTAGATTTAAAGTTCAGTTAATAAATTGACCATGGTAACAAAATATTATATCAACCTGTGTCTTAATGATCAAAACATTAGGGCATTGTAACATTATTTAAGTTTCAAACAGTTTTTTTTTTCTTACAGAAATAAGCACAACCCAAATTACAACAATAATCACAAATGGAAATCTGAGTACAGTCACAGACAATACAAATACGGATTCCAACGCAACAAAGGAATCATTCACAAGTTCGATGCAGCCTTCAACTAAAACTGAAACAGCAACTTCAAATGAAAGTTCCACAATTGATTTAATCACTACAAAATCGACTTCCGTTGTCAGACATAACCAAACGGAAACAACACAAGGATCAAGTCAATCTTCTGAAATCACAAATAGTACAGAAGTCACTGAACCAGTGAGAGTTTCAACCACCAAAGTTTCGGAAACAGCTGGTAATGAGACTTCTCAAGAAACAAGTGCAACTTCTACATTAGATATTTCTACTTTTTCACCTGTTGTTACTACTGAAAGGCATATGGAGACTACAACAGTTGCGGAAACAACTGGAAACGACAGTTCTCAGGAAATAAACTCAACTCCGACATCAGATGTTTCCTCAAATTCACCGGATATTACTACCGAGGGGTATTCAGAGACAACGACAGTCACAGAAAAAGATGTTTCAAACACAATCAGTGGTGATCCAGAAACAGAATTGCCATCAACCAGTTCCTCGGTACATAGTACAGAAACATCAATTGTGACGTCGAATACCAAGGATGTTTCCAGCAATATTGAAAACAACACCGATTCATCAGAAGCAACTGCGACGTATACGTCCATCAATGAAACATACAGTACTGAAACTTCCAGTTTAAAGACATCGCCAACTATTCTGACAACATTAGACGACAATAATAACGCAACAAACATCGATGCATCAACGCAAACAATTTCTGAGACATCGATTACCGAATTTCCAATAACGAATCCACCAGTTGTCACAAATACTACGAAGGACACTGATGAAATCACAGACTCGTCATCAAATGAAACCGATCCGGATCTCTCAACTACAACAATCGGATCTTCAGAACCAAGTCCACGAAGTATCTCTGAAACGACAACTTCATTCTCGTTGTCGACAGGAACAAGCATCTCTGGTAATTCAACATATTTTCCAAGCTCTACCAACACTGAAATAGTTTCAACTACGAGTTCACAATTAACTTCTGATGACAAGCTAGAAACATCTTCGTCGAGTCAGGCTTACTCAATGAAAACTGAAGGAACGACTTCTGACATTTCAAACCTAACAATGACCTCAGATGACGATTTACAAACGCAAACTGAGAGTATAACAACTGGCCAGCCTCATGTATTTGAATGCCCCTCCCGCTTTGGTCTGTATCCAGATTCAAAGAACTGCTCCATGTTTTACCATTGTTCCCATTGGATATCGTACCACAAGTTATGTCCGTCAAATACTCATTTTAATCCTGAACTGCAAGTTTGCGATTGGCCTGAAAATGCTGGTTGCAGTAAGTAAACATTATTACATTAATATTGAGCAAAAAAGAATATTAGTTTACCGTTCTAAAAATGTTATTATTCTTAAGCTAGAGATTAAATAAATAAAATATTCAAAACTTCAATATAATACAAAAAATAAAATCGAAAATTATTGTCTGTCATCATATTCTCACTAAACTTGAAATATCTCTCAAAGAAATGCTTTTTTTATAAACTTATTTATCTACCTTAATAAATATATCCTCTAATTACAATTACCAAATTTATATATATATAAATATTAGTAAAACTTTAAAATATTTCTTGTTGTAGTTTGATTTATTAATGGAATCTTTAGTGAAAATATAGGCTTTTGTTACACGCCATTGCGAAAATTATTTCAGAAATTTTCCTTCATTAATTCCAGACTCAACAACTACTGACGACGTAACCGCAACAAAATCAATTTCAACAAACGATGTTTCCACATCCCCAGTAAGAACAACTGCAACTGACGAGGGAACTTCAAAGGCAGCAACTTCTGTGCAGGAAGAAACTTCAACAACAGAGAGCTCAAAAGCAGCAACTGCAACTTCTAAAATAGCACCAGAGACAACAACTTCAGCTGTCCACGAAACATCAAGAGCTACAACAAACAGTCCAACAACTGCAACTGATGTGAAAATATCAACTGTTTCAACTAAAACTACAGAAGGTTTGCCCTCGACGTCAGTAACTACAAATAGCACTTTCGAATGTCCATCTCGTTTCGGTCTATTTCCTGATCCCAAGAGCTGCTTTTGGTTCTATCAGTGTTCTCACTGGAAGCCATACCACAAGTTGTGTCCATCAAATCTGCATTTCAACCCGAAGTTGCTTGTCTGTGATTGGCCCCACATGGCGGGCTGTGGTAAGATATATTTTTTTACCTTATACTAACACAGTAAAAATTCTTTTAAACAAATAATGACGTAGACAAGTAATTACGTCTTCAACAAGTAGTTACGTTACTGCAAGTAGTCGTCAACAAGTTTCTTACGACATGACTAGTAATTACGTCATGTTCGTAGCAAAAGTCCTTCCAAATGACTTTTTTCTAAAACTAAGACGTCGTATAAATGGTATTCAATTGCCTTGCTTCACATGACGTAGAGCTTCCCTCCCTGCTTCCATTCCTAGATTTCCTTGGTAGTTTCGGTTATTGGTGGATTGATACGAAAAGCTCTACCCACTATATTGATTAACCAATCCAGAACTTATATTTATTCAGGTGGAACTGTAGCCATTCAAGGCGTGAAACATGACCATTCAGTTGCTGTATTTTTTTAAAGCTAATTGTTCATAGTGAATGGTAGATATTAATATTTTTTTTTACTTTAATGTATTTAAATTAACACAGCATGAAGCCTTTTGCCTTGTATTTTCTGAAAATGACAAATTAGGGTTTAAAACCCAGATACTACAATACTTAATAAATAGTAGATTTTTCAAATAAATGGCATTTCAATAAGTATAGATGTTATAGATTTGCCATTTTCATAGTCATAATGAAATATTTTTTTACTTGATGAGTAAACATATAGTAAGCCTTTGGAGCTGGTGGGCTCGGGTACGAATCCCGGTTAAGGCATGGATGTTTTTGTTTGTCAATAAATGTTGTTATTTGTCTATGTGTTTGTGGCGTCCTTCTTTGTGTGTCTCTTGTGACTGTCTCTTCTGGCGAGCGGGGTAATGGGCTATATAGCCTACGCCCTTCCCTTCTAGAGGGCGCAATCACTGTCATTTGTCAAACATATAGTAAAATATTTAATTATGTAGCCGCCTCAGTAACCCACAATCTACCCAAAGTCTCCTGTAAATGGAGATAAGTTAACTCGGCTTGCATACGTTATACTACATTCGTTGTTATTTAGAATAGCGGTAGGAAGGCAGAGATAAATCTGCGCTCTCTAGCGTAAGGATTATGTATTGAAGTTGCGCGTGTGGTAACCGCCACAATTACATTAAATCGTAAAATAATGATGAGCGAAAGATATTAATTGGTATAAATTAATTATGGACTATTTAGCATTTACTCATATTACGATTAAAATTTAGAAACATTTACTCTTTAATTTTTGTCGATATGTTTTCCCCCAAGTCAGAAACTTATTAATATTGTTTGGAACGGAACTTGATGAGTAGACATAGAGCGATATATTTAATTCATTGATTAGTATAATGCTATAATTATGAGCCAAAAATCTTGATATATATAGATAATTAAGAGTTTAACATTTATAAATTTAATTACATTAAAATTGAACTTTATATTAATTTACTTTTTAATACATATCTGCTATCTGCGTGTTTTTTCTCCAAGTCAGAAGCTTAATAAGTTTTCTATTTTCAGAACTCAGCGAACCTGAAACAAATCTGAAAGATAAGAATGAAAATTAACAACAACCAATGCTCTCAACAACCAATCTAAAGTTAATGTTAAAATTTCGTGTGTTTTGTTTTTAAATATTGTATAGATTTCTATTTTACTTGAGGAAAAAAACGACATGTCCTTAACAACTTGGTTTATTTTATCAAATGAAACTATTGTATTGATTGAAATTAAGTACATAATTTTTTAATCATTTTAAATATAATTTTTTTTCAACATTGCAAATAAAATTTTAGTTAATTTACATTGCTTGAGTTGTCTCTTATTTCCAAGTTTGCATTTATTTCATTTTTGACGATATTCGGAAAAAAAAAATCTGTAGAACATGATCAAAATTTTAGGGAAGGTAAACGGAAATTTTAAAAATATTATATAATATGTAAGATAATTTTGAACTTACAAAATGTAAAGATTCTTCCAAACAAATAATTTTAAATCGTCAAATTTAATAAGTGACAAAAGCACGTTTGAATGTTTACAAACAAAAAAATATTCTGATCTTTTCAGTTCAGTTACTTTTGCTGTTTACTAAGAATTGTTTGGTTTGGTTAATTCGTATACTATTTGCTGCATTTTTGCATGAATGGTTGGGATCATTTTAAAAGTAAATAAATATCAAGAAATAAAACAGAATTAAAGAATCTTGAAATACGAACAATTTATTTAGATTGAAATTGTTACTAAGTCGCTCTTTTCAGAGAATATTTTACTATACTTAAAATCAAAGTACTTATATAAAGTAAATCTAAATCCTTTACACATTAGCGACCCATTTGTGAATACCATTATGTTATCAAATTTTTTACCTAAAAAACGTTAACCTTATGTTCTTTTTAAATTCTTTTTCATGCAACTTGACTACTAGGTAATTTTCTCCTACTTTCTACTACTAGCTACTTTCTAATTTGATTACTTAGATAAACTTAATCAGAATCAGTATTAAGTGGCTTAGAACCATATTAACCAAAGCAGAATTTTGAACCTCTTTATAAAATGTTTGTACTTTTTCATTTGCAAATCAAGGAATTGTCAATACTTCATCTTCACTTAATTTCACTAGTAAAAAATACATATTTATGAAAAAATCTACGAAATTTACATAAAAATTTGAAATTTGTACTAATTTGAATGCAATGATTTTTGAAAACTAAATTTAGACAAATCCATCAGTGCTTTCAATGATTGAACTCAATGTGATTGCTTAGGTTTTACCAAGGTTGATGTACCTACTATATGTAAATTTATCTTATACAAATTATTTTTTAAAAAATTGCTGTCTAAAAAAACTTTTTCTCAAAGAATATTTCGGACTATTTAAAGGATAATATTGATGAATGCATGCGCTGAGATTAATCAAGCCAATGTGTCATAAACACTAAACATGTAAAAGAATATTTTATACAAAAAAAATTAAATCTTTAGAAGTTTCTTATACATGTAGTATATTGTTTAGCTGATCACATTGTATTGAAAGATATTTATTTTGATCTCATTTATTTTAACCTAAACCTAACCTTCATTTATTTTGACCTTATAAATGTGTTTTCACTGGAATGATATTAAAATTTAAATTTTTACCAAAAATTGTCAATTCCTTAACGTGCAATCTGGTTTTAATGATTAAAAATAAAAAATATATAATATTAACTGTAGATTTTCCCTTCATTTCTTACTGATTCTCACAAAGCATTATTAAGGTATATCAGTTCGTTCTTAAAAATGCATAAATTACTATGCTATTAGCGAATTCATTCTATATTTTGTATATTATTATTATTTTGTTTAAATCTTTGAAAAGGTAGAAGAATAAGTATAATTTTTCATAATATTTCTTTTATATCGTATTACATTTGACGGTTTAGGCCCAGTTTCATGATTAGAATTGAAAATTGGTTGGGTGCCTACTCCAGGTATCGGCTCGTTATTTGACGACTGTGGTTCTAAATTACGACGCCCGTCGCCAATAGCCCTCTGGTAGTTCCAATGCGACGTTAATTAAAATCAACTCAGCTACTGATTGGTATAAAAAAAGTAGATTCGACGCATATGCTCTCTGATGTTTTTTTTTTTTTAAAGCATATACCTTATTACTACAAAAATATCTAAAACCTAGGAGATTGGTAGATAAGTCTAGAAAATATTCAGGCTTCTTAAAAAAAATTGAATATTTTTAACTCTTTGTTTTTATCTTATGAACTTATAGATAGCCCTCGTATAACTCTTTCATTTTTCATTTCTTTAAAATTTTAAAGATATATATTTAGACTTTTTAAAAAGTTGAAAATTATTTTATTATTTTATCGTTTAACGAGCAATGTAGCCATCACGTAACTGTAGCACGGAGTTAATTTAACCTACACCCTATATTATGATCACCAGAGCAACTGCTATATTTAACTAATAAATAGATCTTTGTATTTTATAATGAGTTTTTGTAATATTTTAAAGACATTCAGACTTTTTAAAAACATGAAAACTATTGTATTGTGAACAATAGCCCACTTGTAAATTTAGTGTGACGTTAATTAACCCAAACCTTATTTTGAACACAGATTAGCTGTTCTTAGCAAGTAACCTTAAAATAAAGCTCCTACTTGCGTCGCCTACACATAAAAAAAAAAGTTGCGTAGGTCGAGCCCCCACCCATAATTCGCTCCAAACTAGAAGTCAAGAAGAAACGAAACCCGAACCAGTGCGCCCCAAAACTTCGTTCGAAGAAGACCACAAAAATCGTCTGCAAGTCAGTTCAAGAAAAGTTCTAAACCGGAAGTTGGTCGGTTTGTGCATGCGCGATGGAGCGAAATAAGGAGAACCACCACAACAATCCAACTTCCTGCAATTTTCTGGATTTCAACAAAATGTCGAAAGTGAAAAAGGTTTTTGATGATGCTCGGGAACAGAATAACACCGAACTGGATTTAGTGGATAAAGGAATTACGTCTTTTGAAGAGATGCCAGCCCTGCGTAAGTACACATGTGCGGGATACAAAAACTTGTTGCCTATATATGGTTGTGTTTACAGTGCGTCGGAATGGCTTGTAAAAAGTGTAACTCTCAGGTTGAGAGCGTAAAGTTTTTGCCATGTTTACATTTTAAAACTGAAATTTCGTAGACTAAAAAAAGAATTAGGTGGTTGAAATGCTTTTTATAATACTTCGCTTCGACATGTCTGTAAAGTTATGAAATACCAAAAAATTGCAGAAAAATTTAAAATTAATATCCATTTATGGACAATTTATATAAAATCTTGGTGTCGGACGTAAGGCAAAAGAAATTTACGTCGAAACTTTGAGTTATTTTTTTTTCTTCAGAAAATTCTTTTGTTCCTTGTTACTTTGCAATGAGTAGATATTAAAATATTTGTTTCGATCACTTAAAAAAAGACTTTTAAAGAAATTTTGGTTTTTATAAGTCTAAACATTGAGCAAACTTATACGTCCTGCGCCGTGGAATTTCCCAACGAAAGGCTTTCGTCTAAATTAAATATATTTCTTAAAATATAAATCAATACCAGTTTCTCAATACAAATGGTATATTTTTCATTTTCTGTGTAGTCTTCAATTATAATTTTCCTAAACAACTTACCGAAAATCAGTGAAATATCGGTTACAATTTTGTCAAACAACGTAGTGAAGTTTAGACTGGTTGGGCGCGGTTGATGCATATATAAATACAGCTGTTGGAAAATCATTTCTACAATATTTTTTTGGAAATCTGAGGATTATTAAAGCTGTTATTTTACCCTATTTAGTTGCCACATTTGTTAAGTTTCTAATATTTCGTTTTTGTAACTTAATACTAGTTGTAAACAAAACACATGGCTCCCACATGTTCATTTGACAAGCAATTATTTTTCAAACATTCTGTTAATTTATAAAAAAGAAGTTACAAAAATTTCAAACAATAATTTAATATACTACTGGCTAATGGACTTGTCATTTAATGACAGATGTGCAAATGTTGTATTTTATCAAAAATAAACACACATATGTATTTAATAAAAATTTCGGTGTTTCTTTTTTAAAACTTGGTAGCGGAACCCTTTATTTGCAATGAAAAAATTAATACAAGTTTTATACAAATTTAAAAGTCAAACTGCACTGTTTTTTTTTAATCATTTAATGTATTTGAACTAGATTATACCATAACTCCTGACCTGTTAATGGTCTATGCATTCAAAAAGTCTGTTGAATAGTACTATGGGTTGAGGGAGTTAACTGTAAATATACTTTCAAGTGTCCGCTCTGTGTATGTTGTCCCCCTATAAAGTTGCATTGGGTTCTTAAGCATTCGCTCGTCACTTGACTGTGGTTCTAAATTACAACACAATATGCCAATGTCCCACATGTGTTTTGAGTACGACCACAATTCAATTCAACCCCATAGGACGCCTACGTAAAAAATTGTCTTTAAAATATTTTAAACCAAATACAAATCCTGGAGGCATGCAAGGCTGCTATTTCTTGTTCCAACTCCACCAATATGTTTTATTTAAGAATATTATTACACTGTCACAATAGCTTTTTTTCAATTACCTTATACATATGGCAACTAAGAACAGAATTAAATCTAAGTACGGTCGAAGCTCAGTAATCCAAAGGTGTTTTTAGTGCACTGAAGGTTTTGGTTTATTTTTACTCAAATTAAAGCGTCTAATTTTATGTAAGTGTGTCATGGGGTTGTTTCGCAGAGAATCTGGCAGCAGATTTGCATTCTTGTTTTCCTACTTTAGAAACTTTAGAAGTTCTAATGCGGTGTCCTGACTACGACATCAACGACCACACCTGCATGCGCATGCTTATACGATTTGTACAGGCATGCACATGCATCGAAGTAGGTGCGCGCACAAACCTTTACACATTATATATGCATGCGTGTGCCGGTGTTGTCGTTGATGTCGTAGTCAGGACACTGCTTTGGAATTACTTTTGTTTTGGTAAAATTGGTTGGTTGGTAGACGTATGTTCAGGTTAATGTGCTTGGTCAGCAAACAAACCTGATTATATCTGCCAGGGTGGTAACAGAACCTGGAAATCAGGGAATTCTCAGGGAACTTTATAATTCTGGAAATATCAGGGAATTCTCATGGAATTTTTCAAATTTTGTAAAATATCAGGGAATTTTTCCATTTTGGATTACTTAAACAGCAGGTTTAGGTTCTTGTGATCACTACAAAAGGACACAAAAATAATAATCTGGTTGATCCGATTTGCCTGAAGGACTAATCTTGGAGAAAGGATCAATCTCTCTCACAAGTCATGTTATAACATGATTCTCTGATTACATGATTACTCTAAACTTATTCAGATTTTCGGAAATGTAGAAAAGTTAGATATTCTAACCCATAATCGATAGTCTTAATTCCCATGATGTCCGGATTAATTTTTCTGTACTGCATTGAATTGTGTGTATTGCATGTTTTCTAGGTAATTGTAAAATCAGGGAATTTTTTGTGAAAGTATCAGGGAAATCATGGAAATATCAGGGAACTTTTTTTCTACGATTTTGTAACCACCCCAACCAACCAATTTAGCCAAAACAAATTCTTAAGTTTCTAAGAATTCTACAGTAGGAAAACATAAACGCAAAGCTGTTGCCGAATTCTCCGTGAAACAACCCCATTATCTAAAAAAAAATTAAAGGCTAACACAAGTTTTTTTTTTTAATTTATAGGGTAAGTGGGCCACCTTTTTGGCATAATTCGACTTTAAACCCTCATACCACTGGATGTAATCGGCCTAACAACTTACTTTTTTTTGCGGTCCATTCTCTCATAGGTTATTACTGTACCCATGACAACCTTAACACAAATTGGCAAAAAATAAATTTAAAAAATATGTTTTTCTTTTTGGTCATCCGAGTGGCCCACTTGCCCCGCAAGGTGGGGTAAGTGGGCCACCCCCTTAATATATTTGTACACATAACTGGTAGAGATATGGTGGGACAAGTGGAATAATCTACAAGATTTTTTGAGTGTTAGAAAAAAAAAGTAATGATGTATCTTTAATAGTTCCCCCATAGCAACTTTTTCTGTCATGCAAGCTTACTACAAGAAAAAATTCGCAAATTTTCATCTTGTCAATTTTGCATGTAGTGTAAAAAAAATGTTAGGACTACAGATTTTAACCTGGCCTATGTCAATGATTAGGACTATGAATAGTGAATATGACTAGCCCTATGAATCAGTGAATATGACTTTTTTAAAAGTATATTAAAGAGTTGGGACAAGTGGGGCCCCTGGCCCACTTACCCCACCGTTGTGGTGGCCCACTTACCCCAAACGCGGGACAACTGGGTCACCCCAATTTTCTTTTAACGTTATCAACATCACAAGTGCATGACACTACAAAAAGATACTATGTTTTATACACTTTCTAAATATATAACATTTTGTTTTGTATCATGAACCGTTTGAAAATAAATAAGAAAATAGTATGATGGCTTGAATTACGAAAAGATGCAATTTAAAAAAAAATCAAAAAAAGGAATGTACCTTGTTACATACTTAAATGAAAATTATGCCATAATGTTTCCTGCATCTATTGGGGTAAATATACGTAAAAATATTGTAACAGATTTTTTTTACATCCATAATTCGGGAAATGCCAAGGGGGGTGGCCCACTTGCCCCAATGGCCCACTTACCCCACCTTACCCTACTGGAGATTACTGAGCATGAGCTCTAGTGTCATACAGAATATTTTAACATTACAACTTTTTATTTCTTTGTTTCCTCATTATCTTTTTGAATTTATGTTTTAAGAATGTTTACATTATATAATTTTCTTTCAGTTGTCATGGAAAATATAACTAGGTTGTCCTTGAGCCACAACAAAATTGTTGGTAAGATAAATTATTCGTTTTTCAATCCCTAATAAATACATAAAATATTTTAGTTCTAATGGTAGATAGTCAGGAATAAAGTGACCTAAAATCTGACAATTCTATAAAACTGCCAAGTTTGCTGTCATATAAAACAGTGACTCTAATCTAACAAAATCCAGTTCTAAAAATCTATGCATCAAATCAGCTGTTGCCCTGTATAATTACCATTTAATGACATGTGTACTATTTTATGCTTTGTATTTGAAAAGAATTCATTTTTCATGTTTTTTTTATTGTAGTTGTTTCTCCTGTAATTGCAAATTTACCCAATCTTGAATCTCTGAATCTCTTCAACAATCACATCGAGGTGTGTATTTTAATTTAATTTTAACATATTTGAGTTATATCCTACTTTTTAAAGTCTTGTAGCGCAACTCATGGTCTTTGCAACTCATGGCCTACCAAAAGGATCCCCAAGGTGGAGATGAGTTACCTCAGCTTTTATACGACTGTTTTCATTGTTAACTAGATTACTGGTAGGAACGCAGTGGTAAATCAGCATCATCTAGCATGGATTAGGTTGGGCATATGGTGAGCCCCCACAGTTTCCTTGATTAACCCTTTCGCCACGAAGGATTTTTGCTTCCTTGAAATATTTGATAGGAATAACATTATCGAATCCTTATTTGTTTGGGCGTTGTAGTAAGGAAAGGGTTAAGGAACATTGGACTTTCATATGTATAGTCAAAATAGCTGCTTCAAAACCTTTGAGCAAAAACATTAAAGTCATTCGAAATACAAATGAAATTTTGCTATGTTTTATTTTTTACCCTTGATTTGAAAGAGACCTATGTAAAATGAAATTTTTCAACACAACAGTGTCTTAGTTATTTTTTGCTTGAATAAATTTAACTTTCATTTACTAGATGAATAACTGTGAAACACTCTTAAGCAAAAACTACGGCTATATGAGTGGAAACCAATTTATAATATTTATGAAATAAAACCAGAAAACCATTAAATTAGCTAATTTAACATAAATAAAAAAAATCCTAAAAATATTCCATGCTCTTGATCTCTAGAAAAGTGGTAAAATAAATATATTTTCTACAACTCCTAAACCAAAATGTTTTGTTATGAATATTGTTTTATTATGTCTGAGCGTATTTATTGGATTGTAAAAATTTAAGTTATAAATTTTATTATTTATTTATAATTGAGTAATTTGTATTTTTAATAGGAACTTCCAACTTCTATATCATCTCTTCCAAAATTGAAGATTTTAAATCTTGGGTATGGCTTTATTCTTGTTTAGTATTGTGTGTTGTAACTTTAAAATTGCACTGTGCAGAGCGAAGTTACCTTAATGACAAACTGAACTATATTTTGAAAGTTCCAATTCCTAAAATTTAGAGATGTATTAATTTGTACAATTTCTGAAACCCTATTTTCCGTTAAATCTATTCAGTTGCAATTTCCAGATATGTTTTTATTTTTCAACTGATCAAATGTAATAGAAACAAGATATTTCAAAAGATTCTCCTTAATTTCTTTTCTGTGTGTGTGTGAAACACCTTTTACACAAGTACGGTGCAATAGAGTCTTAGTAAGACTATTTGCTTATAATTTTTTATGATAATTTCCTTTTTAAAATAAAAAAAAATCAAGTTGGTATATGGAATATAATTTTGTTGATGGAAAATTTGATGTTATGTATCAAATTATTAAATACTTGTTCGGAGCCTTATTTAATTTCAAAAAAATGGTTTAGTGGTGACAACTTTTGCCTGCAGTATAATCCTTTTTTAACTTATAAATCATTTTTAAAACTTATTTCTCTATTGTGTAGAATGAACCGGTTAAGTACTCTACCAAGAGGATTTGGGGCTTTTCAACAATTAGAAGTTCTGGACCTTACATACAATAACTTAAGTGAAAAGAATCTGCCAGGAAACTTTTTTATGATTGGTATGAATCAATTTTTGTATCAAAAACATCAATTACTTGTGTTTTTAGTTTCTTTTATTGACCTTTAACACAGCCAATAACTACTTTGTACTTTTTAAACGTGTTCAATGGACAATTTAGTAAATGCAAGTAGTAGGAAAGTGTGCATATTTATATATTTTATTATTATTTAATTCTACTGCCCCATTGTAAATTTTGTATTTAATTTATGTTTTTAAGTCTTCTAATTTATCTAATATTTTCAATGGCTATATGAATTCTATAAAACTAGTCTTAAAAACTAGACTTTGTTATTGGAAAGATGTAATAAATTATGTTAACCTTCTAAGCATCACTTCCAGATTTTTTTCTTAATGTATGCACCAGTTTTCTTAGCAGTAATCATTTTAATTTTATAGATAATAAAGTTTTTATTAACATTCAACTGTTTTCATTTCGAAATAATTCAATTATTTTTAAATCATTTCTTCAAAACTGAAATAAATTCTGATTTTCTAAAATGTTATTTCGAGAAATAATTTTAAAATGCATACAGATGAAAATAACTATGTATATTTGCAAATTCCCAGGCCATTTTGAAAGTTTAAGTCGTTATAATTCCTTTAACCATACATAATGTTTAAATTTATTGTGATTACAATATTATATGATTAGCTTTTTAATATAATTTATATATTTTTGTGTTCATTATTTGAATTTTTTGTCTGCAGAAACACTACGAGCTTTGTATTTGGGCGACAACGACTTTGAATACCTACCATCAGAAATTGGACAGCTTAAAAACCTTCAGATTGTAAGAAACTTCATTTTTTTTAATATAAATTTTATTGTTCTTCTATGATTTGTAATTTAGTTAAAAGTTATTATTTTTATTTTAAATAGTTTATTGCATTACTACTTTATGAATAGCCATTGAAGCTTACCCTTGTTTGGTTAATCCGTTTTTCTTTCACTCCCTAAAGTACACTGCCTTTAGTTTTAAATATTAACTAGGATTTTTATTTCTATTACCTAATATAAAATATTAATGAAAGTATTATGACTGAGTTAAAAATATGAAATGAAGAAATTGTGTTTTTTCTACATGTTTTGGAAGGAACTGATTCTAAAAAAAGTTGTTAGAGAATTTTTTTTTATGTTTTAGTTATTGAAATTGTTTTATAGGTATATAATTACCTTTAAATGCATATTGATTTATTGAGTAGTATTTGAAAGCCGTGTACTGTTACAGACTCCTAGTTTTAATTACTACATAGTAATATGGGAGGGTTGTACCTTGGGACAATTTTACATTTTAATTTTTTTCTTCGATAATTAGTCAAAATAAAAATTTAAAAGCAGCATTTCAACACACCAATATATTCCTCTACAATACATATTTTTTAATTCTGGCAGCTTGAAATTAAAAAATTGCCACTCATTTAAAGTAGAGAGGATAAACTGTCCCAAGGTACAATATGATGTTGTACCTTGGGACATACTTTATAATTCAGTCAGTAGTTATACACTTGAACTAATTTGTGTCAGGAAACAAACTTTATTTTTTTTTCAAGGAAATACACAAATAAAACTTCATAATTCCAGAATAATTTAAATTATACAGCACAATTGCAAGTCCAAATTATTTAACATTATATGATGATACAATATGCTTTACTGTCCCAAGGTGCAATACACTACATGGTTAAAATAAAAGCAAGATAGTGGCCAATCTAAATGCATTATCATTATTTTCTCATAACCAAAATATTTTAAAATCTTCTCTTTTATAAAGAAAATAAAATGCAGATGACTTTTTGTAAAAGTACAAAAGTAAAATATTATATTAGAATGAGAAAAATATTTATTTTGGGGTAATGAAATATTATTTTTTGTCACCAATTCATCAATTCAATGATGCTAGTGTTAAATTTTATTTTGATGATGTCTGTTGGTTAAGGCTACTATTAGAAATAAACAATGTATGAATATTGCCAATAGATTCTTAGAAATTGTCAGTGTCCCAATGTACAACACTCTCCCCGACACGTTAAAAAGATGCATCAACAAAATTTCATTTAAAATGTAATATGCAATACAACAGACTTTAACAAGTTTTTCCATACTTGTTTGAAACTAAGCTTAATTTTATTTCTACAGCTAGTTCTCAGGGAAAATGACTTGCTAACCTTACCAAAAGAAATGGGTGAACTTTCTAGGCTGCGAGAATTACACATTCAAGGAAATAGGCTACAATTTTTGCCACCTGAATTAGGTAATATATTTTTACATGACAAATAAAGGGTGTGGTTGCAATCCTCACATTCTCTAAAGTATAACTAAGATATAGGGGCCATGTCTCTTTATTGGCGGCTTCGTTCAATTGAACTTACCACTATCAAAAGTTGCCAATGAAGGCGCCGGCCTTTATATAGTAGTTATACTTTGGGGAATGTAAGGGTTGTAACTGCAGCCGTCTTGGAATGTTTTATTATTATTTTTGAAGCATTAAAATTGTCTATGTAAGAAACACTGTTTTCAATTTTTAATGATGAATATTGTTACACTATGCATTCTTCTTTACTATCTCTCTTCAACAGCTAATTTTAAAAAATTATTTTCTAGCAATTGTTTTGGAGATGTTTTATAACTAAATATGTTAAAGCTTCATGTATATTATAGTTATTTTTATTTATGTTACATTTTTAAATTAAACCCCTGTCAGAAAACTATGCTTAATGTTCAGACTTACAGTTCAGAAATTTTATTGAAATTTCATAATATTTATATTTGTAGGTGTTTTTTAAAACTTTATTTATAATTTTTTTTAACTTATATATTTTTTATATGTTTATAGATATCCGAAACAAGTTCCTAACATGTCATTGCTTGTTCATGTTATAAAGCTTTAATTAAATTTTTCATTTATTTTCAAATACACGAAAAAAAGCTTAACACTATATTTTATTTCATTCTGTATTCTATTATTTATATTAACTGCACCAAAGATATATGCAAACAATAATGTTTAATTTATTTTATTTTAAGCTCTAACAAGCCCAAAATATAATTTTCAGATTTATCTTAGTCTTCCTAGGAGAAGGACAAGGATATAAAATTTACATCAAAATTTTTAAACCTTCATGTAGCGATAAAATTAGTCAAATATAAATATTTTAACTCTAATATGCTATGTCTGCCTTATCACTCACTTTCATAGCCTAAAATACAAATTCCACAGACAAGTGTGATACAAACATAAAATAAATTCAGCTTTTTAAACTAGACAACATTGAAAATCCAGAAAAGAATTTTGTAATTGAATTATTTAAATTATTTTTTAAAAAAAAACCTGCATAAATACTTGTCCGAAAAGCATTAATCCATTTTCATTTTTTCAATCGCCATTGTCACTAACAACAATAGCATGAGAAACTTGTATTTATAGAAAATAAAAATCATTGTTTTTTTTACGTATGATTTTGGTTTAGACGCATGATTAGGTAGACGTTTTTTTTTGGACCTGTGGAAGCAGTTCTATGTGACAGTTTCTGTTACAAACTTGTTTTATTTAAATAATTTTTACTGCTTTTAGGTAATTTAGAGCTTCTCAGTCACCACTGTGTTGTGAAAATGGACAATAACCCATGGGTTCCACCAATTGCTGACCAGCTGCAACTGGGTGTTACCCATGTTATAGAATATATTCGCTCTGATACTTACAAGTAGTAAGTATAAGAATCTTTCTTTTTTTTTTCTTCCTCTAATGGGGCTGCAATATTGGCGGTTAAGCCTTTGCAGACTTCGCATATTCTCCAGAACTAAGAGCCATTTTTTTGTGGCACCATGTAGGTGACTCTCGTTACCAATTTTGACGCACAGATTACAGTGAATCTGAGCTCTCTGTGGATGTTAAAGTATGCTGAGATTTAATTTTGCCAAAAGAACCCAAGCTAAATGGATACTCGATGGATCTTTTACGTGCCACTTAATCATATGACGTGAGCGCACAGGATTTTCCCATCCAGAAAATCCGACGACTCAGCCGAGGCTCAAACCCGCAATCTTGGCTTATGAGCCGGACACGTTAGACCTCTCAGCCACTGAGCCGCTGAATTTTTATTCTTAATGCATGCTATTTTCTAGTCATTAGGGAATAGAGATATCTTTTAATTAAAACTGCAAGGAACAAAGTAAAAATACATTAATTTAAAAAAAAGAACCATTTTTTTTAATTATTTTAAATTACAAAAAAGGTCTAGTTAATAGTGTCATTGGTGACTTTAACTTTTTTTAAAGAGTGTGTTGATTTATTATTTAAACAAATATTTAACTATTAGCGTACCAATTATAATACAAACAAAACCAATTATTTATACAAATATTTAACTATTAACATACTTCAAACCATTTTTTAACAGTTTGTTCAACCGTCAAAAGCCAGCCTTGTCACCACCCTCAAAGCAAAGCGACAAATCTAAGAAGATTAGCCGTAAAAAAGACCATAACTGAATGTTTTAAAATTTCATAATGTGTTTAATTCGAATTAAAAACGTAAAAATAATGATTTTGTGTATATATTTTTGTATGGCTTTAAAACCACCCAGCTGCTTCGAAATGTATATTCAAGATATAAATCAAAAATGAAATATTTTATTAAATCATGTATTTTAATACAATTTTACTTCTAAGAAATTTTGACATTCTCTTACTATTTACAATTGGCATGCATTATGTCTTGAGTGGCAACAGAAATGCTGAATAAAAATTAATTCTTTCTCGAGCCGATTGGTGAATCAATATCGTGTGAGAACAGAACACCAATTGGAACACTACAAAAGGAAAGAACTACATGCCAAATAAAGTTTAATCTATTCGGCAACTATTAGCCATAACTGTTAGATGAAACATTAAGCATAGTTTTGTCCTATTATGTTAACAAAAAATAGCTATTAGCTAGCGGAAGTATTTCACCCCACTCCAAACACTTTTTAATTAATTGTTTATTTTTTCTTTAGCTAATAACAAGTCTTAGTTTTTATTTTTGTTATTCCAATTTACTTCCTAATTTAAAAAAAAAAACCTTTTTAATTATTAAAACATGTTTACATGTTTTAAAAATGCATCATGTTATTTATATAAAAATATTTTCAAAAAAAATCTGCTTTGTTAAAGTGTGATAATGTGCCATTAGAATATGTTGATAATGTGCCATTTGCATTTGTTACTTAAGATTTACATTGTGTTCAATGCTTTTATTTTGGGTTAAATAGACAAAGTACACTTTCTTTACTGCATTTCAACAAAAGGTATTGTATACCTGCCTATTCAAGTTTTTATTCATGGTTATTTTTATATGGAGTTTAATTTATTTTCCTAAAGATACGAGACTAATTAGGCTAAAAAAATTAAAAAATCACATCTTTGGTCCTCAAAACCAGAATTAGAATGCAGCATTCTAACCAATTCTACAATTTTTGTGATTGCAAGATAAATAAAGTGTTTATGTTTAAACAATTATTGTCCAAAGTTTGTCTGAAGTACATCTGTAGCTAATCCATTGATCTTCTCAGGACATGTGAATTCAGCTTGCATTCTTAAAGTGCTACTATGATAATAATGCATAATGCAGGGTGTCCGTCAGAGAATGTCAGAGTTTTAATGATATATTACAATAGTTTATTTTATATTGAATATAACAAATCATACATAAAATTGAGGGAAAACTAACCTACTTTTTCCTATAAGTGTTCAATGTGTGTGCCTTTAGTGATACGGCAAACATCCAAACAAAGATGCAAATATGATGCCATACTGCCTGTATCAAGTCCGGAGTAATGGAAGAAAATGATGAATAGATGACACTGCAACTGTGAAAACGATGTAGCGGTACAAGCGCTTATCGGAAACTGTCAGAGTTATTCTTTATTCTTCACCTTCAACCACAACTGTCGAACGATTACGGCTGATACTACTACAATTTGAAACTCGGACATTCTTTTACGGACACCCGGTATGTTCAATAATTCAGCTTTGTGTTAGTGTTTGAAGTTGCAAATTTTAGATGTGTTTAGTTGGGTTTTATTTTTATTTGTTGTTGATGGGTGTTACTTATTTTTGTATACTTGAAAAAATGTGTGGTCTATCATAAGTTTCAGCTTTTTAACATTTTGAAAATCTCACTATTTATAATGCATTTTGACTATGAACATTTATTTTTAAAACAGTTCTCATGTATGATGTTCTTTTTGTGTTTTTAATTCTCATTTAAAAACTAGTGTTTGTTTTAATGTTTGAAGAATTATTCAAATTGAAAATTATGAAACATTTTGAAACTTGAAGACTTTTTTTCATATGGAACTATTCATTGTTAAATTGTACAAATTCAAAAATGGTGCTATGTAATGTTTTACTGTATTTACATTGTTGTTTCTTCCAAGCTTTAACCAATAAGTTATTTTAAGTTAAGTAACTATAACAATTTTAAAATTGGTTAAAAAAAGATATTTTAAATAAATTTTGAAAGTATTGGTATTTTGCTACTTATATTGCAATATAATAAAGAGTTTTGTCTTTAACAGTGTTTGTCTATTTTTATTTTATAAAAATATTAACTCCTTTATGATGGCTGGTAAATTAAAATTGCCTTGCGAAAAGAAGTTTTCTGCTTCAGGTTTTTTTAGAATAGACCTTATAACATTGCACAGGGCAGAAATTCAAAGATGTATCTGATATATATTTTAATAAAACCTAATGATTTCGAAGACAACTAGGACTAGTTAACCTAGTATTAGTAAAAAAGTTTTCTCTTTAAATCAAAAAGCATTTTTACCCATTGGGCTAGACCATGTATAGTAGTTGCAATTATGCACAGCAAAGTCTGTAATCGAGTTAGTATTTAGTCATTACTACCTCATTACATAAAATACAATTTCAATTATAGTAATAGAAAAACTCTTACAACACTTGTTTACACTTTTATTTTGCCTATTTTTAATGTATTTGTTTCTTACCTATGTCACTTTTATTATGTAAAACTATTATTAGGAATAATATGTTAGGGACAGAATATTAAAATAAATTTCACAAACACAATTATGCCAATTAACTTGAGATTTTTTTAAAAAAATAGATGTTATCCCAAATTAAAAAAACAATGCCTGAACCAGAATTGTTTCCAGAATACTTATCCCATGTAATTTGATATTGCTGTTTCAACAATTAACAGTCTGGGTCTTTCTTATTTTACGTCATATAGTATATTAAAAATAAGGATTTAATGAAAAAAATAAGTTCAAGATTCAAGTTCATTTAATCCAGTTTATACATAAAAATAGAATTTCAAGTTATTAATAGTAGAAATTTAATTAATATTGTATCTCCAGCTTCCCCAAATGTTTACATATTTGTTATTAGTTTAAGCAATTACAAAAATTATGCTATCAGTATTAAGTATTGTACTGTGATAGTCCAGAAAGCTTTTTCTTTTATTTTATAACTTTGAATTGTAATAAGGGTTTCATTGAATCAATTTTAAAACATTTATGTACATAAACAACACATTCAATTGATTACAGGCATGAGTTTGGCAAAATAAAAAAAAGCTGAAACTAAAATACGTAATTGTACGCGTAAAAAACATTTTAAGCAGTATACTTAATTCGCGAAATAAGCTGTTACATTATACATGTATGTTTATATTTATGATTTTTAAGCTTTAGGCATGAATAGAAATGCTGCATGCAAATGAATAGAAATGTCAAAAACAGAGTTGCTTTCGGGAATTAAAGCTTAAATTATTAAATTTCTTAAAAAAAAATCCAGCTAAAACAAAACTGAAAACATATTAGCCTAGCCCCCTATTTTAAAAAACTTCAAAATATCTGAAATGTTAGCTATACTTTACAAGTTAAAAAAACAAACATGGGTGAAAGTTAGGAAAATCCCACGTGCCGAAAGCTTTTTTCTCTCCGATTGTTTGAAAATTTTACCATCGGCCTTGCCATCGGTACCGATGGTTGTTTAGTGAAAAAAATCGGCCATCAGCCTCAAAAAAACATCGGCCAACCGATGTGAGTTTGTTTTTTAATCCTGCATTTCAGAGTTCCGCGATTTTCGGAACCCCGGATTTTCGCGACTTTCGGAACCCCGGAGTTTTGCGACTTTCGGATCGCCGGGAGTTCCGTGATTTTCGGATCCCCGGAAGTTCCGCGACTTTCGGATTCCTGAAGTTTCGCAACTTTCGGATTCCCGGAGTATGGATTACACATGGATTTACCGAATTTTGTATTTTGGTTTTCCCATCGGCATCGGCTGATGGCAAGCGGGAAACATCGGCCCATCGGCCGATGTAACTTTTTGAACAATCGGCATTGGCCGAAATTCGCCATCGGCCTATCCCTACTTTTTTCTAAGGGAGAGGGGATAAATCGCAGACATGGCAACCAACCTCAAAATTTCTGCAATAATTTTATGAAGTTTCTTGTTACAACATCTTAACATTTTTAATTCCTTCTGCATCCAGTAGATATTTGAATACCTAGTTCTAAAAACTATTTTTATGTTAAGCCCATAAAATTCATCGACCTATATATATTAACTTAAAAAAAACTTTTAAAAAAATTCTAAAAATCAGAAACCCCAATACAGGCGATAGTAGAAAAACAATGGTTCAAACGTATACAAAAAGTATTTTAACATTCAAGCTGTTATTGTGATCACTACTCCAGGTCTCCATGAACCGGGCACTTCATCAAAAAACATTCTGGTTGCCAGACTTGGCCTGAACTGGAGCTACACAAGTAACTCTTCCGATCATGCAATGCTAGAGAACTGTCAATTATTCTGATGCAATGGCACGTCATCGGTAGATTTCGATAAAATTACTAGGCAGTAGAATAAGTGAATCAGGATGCATTATTGGACTCCTAAATGGGAGATTGCAATGGCTGGCCGAGATTTGAAGACATCTTAGTGCAATCTAATCTTAATCCATCTTCTTATTTTGATTAAAATTTTTATCTTCGGTTATTAGAATCTGTTACTTGAACTTGTTGTTTAATGAAATTTTAGTTTAGTTTTACCGAATTAGGGTGCGAAAAAATTAAACAATCGTTTAAAAAAATTCATCACAGTTGTAGCGGCGCATCATCAGGCGCAGGAAGCTGATAACCGATTTTAACGGTGATTTAGTTTATAAATGTGTTAATAACATAAACAAATTAGGATTTCAATTGATCAAGATGACCATCTAGCCACTTTTAGAGGTTTTGACACACTTTTTAAAAAAATAGAGAAGTTAGGAAATTTGGGTAAAAAATTGCTCATTAACCCGTTGTTTCGTCAATTTTGTGAATTGGGAGGGTCGTTTTCCACGATCGCAATTTTGTGAAAAATGCGGAGGGGCACATTTTTCACTCTATTTTTGTGAAGGGGCCGCTATACGGCCACAAATTAGCTCTGGATGGACCCCTGCATTGTGAAAGTTTTTTTTTGTGTGTGAGGGATTAGAACAAGCGAAAAACAGAATTTTCAGGCAAAATTAGAAAAACGGAACTTTTTTTAAAAAACGGATATCTTTTTTTCCCAAAATATTAAAAAGCGGAATTCCGCTTAAAAGCGGAAAAAACTCATCCCTGTGATTAAGACACTTTATTTTTCATACGAAAACTACAAGATACTTCTACAATAATTCACTCTATTACCACATAGCTCTTTCTACTCCCGATATCTGATTATAATCAGCAAAATGACGCCAAATGATTCGCGACATTCTGAATTTCTTGAATCGCCCCCGAGCTCTTGAAGTTAAAATACAACGCCAATGTAGTTTGATATGGCAACTGTCCGACGGCAGCGCTTGGATTTCTTTTGTTGCGATATCCTAAAAGAAAAAAAAAATCAGTTTTAGTTCCATTGGTAACAGTGCTGTATTCGTAAAATTTGCACAGGGTATACTGTGCCTAAATTTTTAAAAAAAAATGAGAGGGTAGGGTAGACTAACCAGTGAATGAACCTTTAAGATGTCACGTTTGCCAGTGAATGAACACCAGGATATAATGACCAGGACAACCAACCTTTATCAGATAGCTTCCTACTACATGGGAGGAAGTCACTGTTGCCAATCCATATTCATATAGTGAAATGATTTTCAATCCTTATTTTTTTAATTATATTTACCAAATGTTCATTTACTGGGGCCTGTTCACTCACTGGTCAGTCTACCCTATACTCTTAATATGAGTTAGTACTTGGTTATACAACTTATAAAAGGAAAGGTAACTTACATAGAAATGTGGAAAACAAGCAAATTATTTATGTTTCCAAAAAAATATCCCAAACAACAGAGCTCTCTGTCCTATAAACAGATCAACTGGTGGTCCATTAGCATCAATAAACATTAAACTTGAAACATTAGATTTTAGTAAAGATGCTCTTAAAAAAAGTTATTTTAATGTTCATTAAACTGAACCCCCGTTCACACTCTGCCGTTGAGCAGGCAAAGATGATATTGTCATTAGCAGAGGTTTTTGATCGTCTGGCACAGATTTTGCTTTTTCAGCGAAATCTCACAAGCCTTGGATTGCTTGTCCACATCAATATTGAATTTGCTGAGATGTCTAAAAAGTAGTCAATGCTTATGCGAGCTTGTGTTTGGATTGATAAAATTTATTACTTTTTGAAAACTAAAAGAAAGGGTCAAACTTATTAAAAAATTAAAGAGCATATGCTAATTTGGAAAACAATCACAGGTTATACTCCTATTTTTTCAACAACAAAAAAACGGTATACGCAGTATACCCCCAATACAGCCCTGATTGGTAAGTATAAAAATCATTGCTAAAAGGCCCTCTTTGAACTAGGCTGAAGAAAAAACTGCTGAATAAGAATTGAAAACTGGTAAAGATGTTTTTTTTATTTCATTTGAGTATGGCTAATTTAAATTAATATTCAAATTTAACCTTAAAAAATTATCCCTTGAAAGTACAGTGGTGGCTAAAAGTGTGGACACTTTTTTTAAGTTTCATGTAACTTTATGTGCTTGTAAAATATATTAATTTTCACTTAAATAAAAACATTTATACATTAAATTGAAGGTAATTTAATGCAGAATTTAGAAATACAAATTGCTTAAAGTGAAAATTAATATATTCTACAAGCACACAATGTTGAAAAACATGAAACTTTCAATAAATGTTATCAGTTTTGGCCACCACTGTAACTATGCATCATTGAACATAAATTTTGAAAATGTTAACATTATATAAATTGCCTACACCTTATTTGGCCGGATGACAAACTAGTGGATCACCCAGCATGAACGTGTTAATGCAAACAAACCAAGTTACCTTCACTTCTTGAGGCAGCAAGGAGTTCTTACGAATGCAATTGATTTGAAGCCTCAGTTTGGCATATTCTTTCACAACTTTTCGCCTTTTTACATCTCTGATCATTCTCCAGTCTGTGTAATAGTTTTTGTTTCGTTGGGGAACCACTGTTGCAGGAAGAACAGCATTGCACTGACAAAATAAAAGTAAGTACAGCTTTTAAATTCCTACTGTCTACCTTATTTTGATAAAAAATATTTCATATAAATAGGCAATAAACAAGGGACATTTCACAAGCAGCTATTGACTTAATTATACCTTGACAATAATAAAGAAATAGTAGGTGATGCCTTCATATCTGCTAATCTATGGAAATTTGTATTTAAAATTTAAACAAACTTATTAAAAGTAGATTTGGATCAAATTTACTGTACGGTAACCATTGGTGCCGTTTTTTCGGATTTGGCAAGTGGCGAAAAATATTTTGGTGTGGCAACCTGTCTGATTTCGACTGATGATTCAATTTCCTTTACTTCCTTCCATTTCCTTTACTTCCTTTACTGACGAAAAAGCATGAATTTGATAAAACTTTCAGTTAAACACATCTTTTTAGGCAATAGCCAACAAGAAAAACTTGACAAATAAGTTCATGATTTAAAGAACAGAACAACACCCAAAGGTAGAAATTTACTGTACGGTAACCATTGGCGAACTTTCCGAAATCGCGCCAGAAGTCCGTATTCTGGCGACTTTTGACGTCATGCTCTCTTCACAACGATGACGTTTTCCGGCAACCCTATCTAACCTTTATGCGTTTCGGTCAGGTCAGACAGGTTGCCACCAAAAACTATTTATCGCCAAATCGGAAAATCGCGCCAATGGTTACCGTACAGTAAAGGTGAACCCCCCCAAATGTCCCAGTGGTTTTAAAATACGAGGCCCGTAGCTAATACCCCTCGAGTAACTCTAGTGCGATTTCAACTCAGCCCAAACTTATATCACAGCTCCCTGGGGATAACCCAAAGGTCACCCACACGGAATATACATAGGTTAGGTTCGGATTATCGTCGCACTAGAGCTACACGAAAGGAATGTACATACGGAAGATTTCTTCTTTCTAGTATTAAGTCAATTTGGAAAAAGAATATTGGGAAACAGTTTTTGAAGAAATACCATATACTTGATAACTTCATTTTGATTATTAAACAGACTTCGTACTTACATTGAATGCAGTTTGTCGGTTTAATAGGGAAATGGAATTTCCACATAAATTTCTCACGGGGTTAGTAAAAGCATTCATTAAATTGCGAACTAAAGACACCATCTTGAAGAATTGATGTAATATTACTAGATCATTTATAATTTATTTTTAATATTAATCTACAAATATCGATATTGTTGAGCAGTGATTGTTGTTGTTTGTTAACTTATTAGTTGGTTGGTAGACATATACTTTTAGGCTTGTATGCTTGGTCGCAATTATAAACCATCGTAGGACAACACAAGACACACGCATAGACACAAATGACAGATGCTGCCATCTGTCTCCACCTCCGCAATTTAGACATGTCCCTGGAGGGAAATTATCTCCAATTACCTGTACCGGTGGGAAACTGCGCAATGACCACCCACAGGACTTTCGTACCCAACAGATTTAACGAGCACGTACTCCGCATATACTCGACTCGACAAACACAAACATACATGCCTCAACGGGATTCGAACTCGGACCTAGCAGCTCCAAAGGCCAACGTCTTAACCACTGCACCGCCGGGTTAGCTGTTAAACTTATTATTGGTTTGGAGCTTTTAAAGCAACCAGATACAGACAGAAGATGAAAAAATTTTAGAGGTCAACTTTGTTTAAATGTTTAAATAATTATTTAGAAACTTTTGGCTAACTTAAATACTTCAAAATGTTCATAGGAATGTCTTTATATTCTTTCTAACAATAATATTGAACTGTTTTATTAATAATCAGTTTATTAGAAAAAAAACTTTAAAATTAAATAACGAAACAAACAACGAACCTTTCTCAAGTATCGGCAATTTAAATATGACGTCACTGCACACATTACGTCCGGGCATCTCTAATGGCCGCCTTCATGAATGATACGAATGAATCAAAATGTTAATAAATTCCATTTTTATATGGCCACAAATACAGCAATTAATCTGTGACTTCCAAACAAGTTCTTAAAGTTGTGTAAATATGACTTGTGTTCAAAATTCCGTGAAATTTAGCAAAGTTTCCGTTAGCAGACGATGATGTTTATTTACGTCTAGTTCTGTATTGAATTTCCACCTATTTGTTTGTAAAAAATATTTTTAAAGAGTTGACAGTGGGACGAAGAAAAGACCACAACAAAAATATTTTTTAAATATACATCAAAAGGGTAAGAAATTTTAAATTTTATAAATTGTTATTGCTTTTCAAAGTTGAAGGAATATCAACACTTGAATCACCAAAAACTGAACTTTTACTATATAAAAAAATGTATGGGCTACTTTTAATAATCATATAAACTAATATGATTATTTTAAACATTTTAAAGCTATAAATCTTTCTTGGTAACCAATTTAAAGAATAACTAAGTGCGTGCTTAGTGAAACTTAAAATGTTGACATCTCATGACTGTTTATACAAAACAAGTGCGAAAAACTTTTATATAAGCTATATAAAGTGTGTTTTACGTTGATTTTCAAAACTCTTTATGCCATGAAAGTATGTTGTTTACGTTTTCCTCTATTCGTATCATTGACACCATGTGTCAAACTTAAGGTGATGAATTTGCATAATCGTTAATAGTGTTGTCGTTGATATAGTCAAAAGAATAGCAGTTCCACTTTGTATTTATAAATGATTTTTAAAGGGATTGTCAATTGTTATAACTGTTGTCTCTTGCTCCTAAATAATACATTAAAAAAATTAAGTGTACCTTTATATAACAATTAAACACACAAGTTTTTAATTATTTTAATTTCAATTACAACATTCCTGATTATCTCTATAACATTCGCTATATGTTCTGTTAGTTTTTTTTTTTTTTAAATGATAAATAATTAAAACTTCCCTAAATAAACCACAAGACCCTGAAAGAAATATCCAAAATACTGAACAAAAAACATAACACCATGAAATAAAACCTTGGAAAACCCCAAAAACCCAAGTGTGTTTTGTATTTCATGAAAAAACACAGGCTTTTTACAACTCCGCTCTTAAGTTGGTTAAATCTATGCACTGTTACTGTTTACTTGAATGATCTTTATTGGTTATCGGCATAAATTTTTAGTTTTACTTTCCCCCCTGTCTTAAAATTTGTTAATTTAATGCTGTCATAACATAAATATTATTTTACAGTTTTTATTCTTTTGCCTCGTTCAAATTTGAGATGTTTTCTAAACTCAAAATGTTTCTAACTTCAAATGTTTTGACACATGTTACTGGTAAATTTGTTGCGATAAATTTGTTTTAATGCTTACTTATTGCTTATTTCAGTTTTATAATTGGGTGTAAATCTGTTAGGCTGTGTGTCATAATAAATAATATTATATTAATATTTTGTTATTAAAAGTGCTGCTTAATACCCAAAACATACTAAGTCTAAGTTTTAAAAATCATTAGTATAGGTTTTAGACTTATAGTACAGCCATATTAAAATGGCCTTTCTATTCATTGGCGAGTTTGACAATTTGACTTGGGTTTTCTATACTACTTATATTTCTGTTCACCACATTTGATAATTTTCATTACTTCGTAGAATAATGCAAATTGCCTATTCGAGTCCTGCAATTATACCATAGCTGTTCCAAAAATATATTGAAAGTATCCTTGTAATATATAGGTTTTTCTCCTTTTTTGTATGAAGAAATTAAATTAACAATTACACATTATTACATTATGGTCTTAAACAAGGAGCATTCAACACAATTGAAGAGCTTAGTGAAAGAACATGCTAAGTGACATTTTTGAAAAAAATTGAGATTTTTGTGTCAATGAACATATTGCTTACTTCTTCAATGATAACAAGTTTCCCCTTTTTCTTAAGCTTTGATTTTACCATATTTTTTACTCTTTACAAGTGCCGTTTTTAAGAGATTTGAATGCAAATAACAAACTTTAAATCTCATTTTCTCGTTTTCACCTTTATGTCACTTCACGTGTTCTTCCACTAAGCTCTTCAATTATGAACAGCTACTGGAAAACTCCTTTCACATTTCTGAGAGGAAACCTCTGTAAATCATTGCTTTGATTGTGGAATCGGCAAACTATTTGATCCATTAAAAATGTAGTAACCTCAGAAAATTAACATTTCACAGCTATCTCGAACTTTTTCATTTTAATTCGAATGTTCGTAAAATAAATACAAGGTTGCTATCATAGTAACCTAGTATTTCTTTTATTAATGTATAATGTTAATTGTAATGACATGACTTTCTTGTAAATAATTATTTTTTCGTAATGACTATTTTTTTTTAACTGAAGTTATTTGAAGCATGTGTAAAAATTGCTGTTCGCCTTGGCGAAAGATTTGTCAGAACTTGATAAGATTTTGACTGCTAAACATCATCGGTCGTAACTCTTGCAGAATTTCTACCGTTATGTCTTGTACTTTTGTGTTGTCCTTATTAAAAATGTCTCTAATAAGAGCAGTTTCTTCAACGCAAATTAGTACACTAATGCATTATGCATTTTATTTAAATGATAAATAAGGAAATATATTTTTATTTATTTAGAAGCTATTTATGTATAGTTAAAGTTTCACTGGTTGTTAGTTTCAAATTAGGACAGGGACATAGTTGGAAAAGCCCAACAAAGTTGGATGGGTGCATTTTACTGAGATTTTTTGGGCCCTGCCTTAATATAGGGTATATTATAATCTTTAAAGGTCCATTGCTTTATTGGGTGGCAGTTGAAAGCTGTGTGGAGTTACATCCTTGCCTCCCCCCCCCCCCCCCAATTTAATATACTTATTAATCCCTACTTATTATTCACTGGTCTGGGGACATCCATGAATTATGTCATGCGAATTGTTGACTTTTTTACCTTCCCCCCACAAACATGCCAATCTGTATCACTTTTGATCGAACACCCTAAAGATGTTTCAATACTAATTATTCTTTTTGGAGAGGATGTTTTATTTTCTGTATAATATTCTATTCATTTAGTTATATGTATTTTAAATATCATCGATAGTTTCAATATTATATGTTAATATGAAATGTTTAACTTTTAAGTTGAAGCATTATGTGTGTTTACTCTGCAAAATACAAATATATTTGGCAGTTAATAAGTAATAACTATTAGGTTTTTGACGGAAAATCGTTTGTTTATTTTTGATGTTTAAAATTTAATGTAGAACGAAATACTGTGTGGGCACTGTTTTTAGAATTTCGTGTAGTGAAGTAGTTCTAAGGGACAGTTACTGTTACAAACCTACTTGTTCTTTATTACATAACAGATTTTGCAGGCTGTAGGATAAAAATAAATGCTTGATTATCAGCTTATTGGCAGGTTTAATCTGTTTTTATACTATCTTCTAATGCTGATTAATCATTTACTTATTGCTGCTAAAAATTGTGTTGGTGAATCCTTAGCTGTTACTTGCATATGCCTTTAAAATATTTGTCATATGCTTTAAGGCTCAGATTTCCTAGGCAACAAAACTATTAAAGAATTAAAACTGTTTAATATTTACATTCAATAAAAATACCATCTAACAGTTGTGAAACCTCTAGTCTATTTTTTACTTTTTTTTTTGAGTAATTAAGAGAGAAAAGAATATGTGAAGTAAAAGCTATTATAGATCTTTTTAAAAAATAATTATTTGCCTGCCTGCCTGGTTTAACTGATTTTATAATAATAATCTTTAAAATAACAAATAAGCAATACAAAATATGGCACGCCAACGCCAAGGGGAAAAATTTCCTGTAGAAAAAAGAAGAGGAAAACATCTTATAAAACTGGGGTTTTATGATACTACATGATTTTAAATTTACCCTCAATAAATTAATACATTTAAATATAATTATGAACCCAATAAATATACCCAGTATTTTAATTTTATGTATAAATTTAAAACCGAAAAATTTCTAAGTCTGCTACCATTTGCACATGCACATTTTTTTCAAAGGCCTTATTATAATGTCTAATAGGTCCTAGAAACTCTTTTACCAAACTGAAATCTCTTTTCTTTTTTCATTAATACCTTTATGCCAAAAAAGCTATATAGCCGCTACTCTTTTCACATAATTCTCGAAACGTTGTACCAAATTTGAAGTTAGTGACTCATTCAGTTAGAGCTGCATTGTGGTATCTGTGGACATACAGACCACTGACCAATGCTAGAAAACAGTTTTTTTTTTTAAATAAGCTCCCTTTAAAACATGTGGAAGCACACAAAATATCTGATTTTTCGGCCTCATCGCAATATTTTCATTACCTTATCATTTCATAATTAGTAAAAAAAATTTAGCTTCAAACCTTAACTGATTAATTGTGTAAAAATAATCATTTTTAAATGGGAATTTTTTTCCATAATGGGGCTGCAACATTGGCGGTAAAGCATTTGCCGACTAGGCACATTCCCCAGAATTGAGAGCCATTTTTTGTGGCTCCATCTAAGCGACTCTTGCTATCAATTTTGACTTGCAGATTACAATGAATCTGAGCTCTCTGTGGATGTAAAGTATGCAGATATAATTTTGCTGAGAGAAACCATGCCAAATGGGCCCTCCAGCTTTTACATGACACATAATCATATGACATTTGTGACCAAGATTTTCCCATCCAGAAAATCCGACGACTCAGCCAGGGCTCGAACCCACGATCTTGAGCGTACGAGGCCGACACATTTAACCTCTCCGTCAACTGAGCCACCAAATGGGAAAAATAGAGCACCTAATTTTAACTTCATTAGATCAAGTACTGTATAACAAAACCGAACCTAATCGAGCGCAATATCACGATGGCGGAACTAAGGAAATATATATTTTTTTTTTTAAAAATGAAGATTTGCTACAATTTCATAATTTGACCAAACATTTAAACCATTATTTATTACATTTATCAAAAGACATTCACAACGTACTATGTTGCAAAACCATTTCGTCCAGCTGTTCGTGCAATTTGATACCATTCCATAACACATTACTCCCCTTTATATTTCCGCATTCCCTTCCTAGAAAAAAAACTAAACTCCTCCCTCGGCGCAACAGCCCATCACTGGGCCAAGGCCTGCCATGCCCATTTCAGCTTTTCGTGACCTAGGGTCTGGGGTGCTAGGCATATGTCCCGGTAAGGTGGTCAGCCTCACGCCGAAACCCCAGTGTTTAGTTCCCAAGCATGCTTGGTACCCTTAACTATTACTTATTGCATTTATCAATAGACTTTCACAACGTACTACACTCTTAAAACAAAAGAGTGAAATCCACTCCAGTTGGAGAAGTGCATTTTCGACACCCTAAAGGCATGCATATTTTCTCAGACTGAGTTAAAATCACTCGTTTGGAGTGATCCTGTCGGAGGTTTAACACACAAAGGATCCACTCCAAAAGGAGAAGTGCATTTTCCAGTCTAGAGGAGTGAAATCCACTCAGACTGAGGTAAATTGGGAGTGTTTCTTTTTAGAGTGTATGTTGCAAAACCGTTTCGTCCAGCTGTTCGTGCAATTTGATACCATTCCATAACACATTACTCCCCTTTATATTTCCGCATTCCCATCCAAGACACATTATTTTGGGCAATCGGTCCGTACACATCACAGCTCATTAGTCTGTTGACGTTGACACGATCATTAATTACTTTCACGACGTTGTTTGTCGTATTTTGACGGGGTATACAAGTTATCCCGTTATATACAAGATCTGTTTGTATTGTAGTAACGGTATGCTGTGCTGATCTATTGCGTGATCAATTGAAATCAATCATTGTTGAAAATATTGTTGGGTTATAAGTATTATAATCCAAACAAGGGGCTGGGGAGCCCAGTCGGTTAGGCACTCTCCTAGCATGCGAAAGGTCCCTGGTTCGGGTCCGGGCATCGTCAAAATAACTACCGACCTATAAACACCCGTGCAGCCAAATATGTCCGACGAATAATACCCCGTGTAAGGGAGTGCTCGTTAAATATCCTTCAAAGTCCTAACGCCGCGTACGATGTCGCCCTTAACGTTTGCGTTGGGTGCCTTCTCAGGTGTCGGCTCGTCACTTGACTGTGGTTCTAAAATACGACGCCCGTCGCCAATAGCCCTCGTGTAGTTCTAGTGCGACGATAATTCAAAACATAACCTAACCTTCCATGGCACCTTCCTGACATTATTTTGGTCAATCGGTTTATACACATCACAGCTCATTAGTCCGCTGATGTTGACACGATCATTAATTACTTTTCACGACGTTGTTCGTCATATTTTGACGGGGTATACAAGTTGTCCCGTTATATATACTATTCATCAAGATCTGTTAGAGTTGTATAGGAACGGTGTGTTGTATAGAATATGTTGTGCTGATCAATTGAAAGGGATCAATGTTGAAAAAAATGTTGGGTTATAAATATTATAATCCCAACAAAAACGGGCCTTAATTTTTTTTTTTAATTCACTGTACTCAATACAGAAATAGCTATTGGGGAAATAGGCGAGCTGGACCGGGGGGTTTCCAAACTCAAGTGTCCCAATGTTAATCCAATGGAGAAAAAACTATTTTCTATGCCATATTTCTCCGGCAGTATTGCATATTTTATTTTACAAACGTTTTTTTAAATAATAAGTGTAGATAACTTACAGGTATCCCCAATCCCAATTTTTTAAATTGCCTCAAATGCTTTTTGTGAAATTATTTATTCAAAATTTTAAAAAATATATTTTGGCAGGAAATGCAACTCATCCTTTTTGCCATTCAAACTGCTATTCTTCTAATGCTGTTGAATTAATGATGTTTTATGGTGTGCTATTCAATTGCGTGATCAATTAAAAGCGACTTAACATTAGCGTTGAAAATGCTATTGGGATTAGCGTTTCAATCTGGTATATTTCCGTCTTAAAGACATTGATTGTATCTTATTGAAGATTAATATTTTCTGTCTCGAATGTTGTGTGAGAACTTGCGGTTTTTAAGATTAGAAGAGCTCTAGGTTTGTGTTGGTGACGATTTAAAGTGCTTCATTATAGTGGGGCGCTTTTAGATCGCCCCTTTAATGAAGCTCCTTCGCCATTTGCATACCTGATTTTCTTCAGTACATCTTTATGCATATATCTAAGCTGCTTTTTCGCCATCTCAAATTTTGACTTCTTCGTTGACTGTGTTTCAAAATTACAAGTTTCATTCCCACATTTATCATTAACCCTTTACGTCCCAATGACAATTTCATTTAGAATTCGTCGACAAATAGTAGATTCGTCGTTAGAAATTCGTCGACAAATAGTATATTTATGTCCGTCCAATCTAACGGACAAAAAGTATGAAAGTTGGGGGTCTGAGGTTATACCTTTCTAATAAAAAAAAGAATTTTTAAGATCGGATTGATAGAACCGATTTTCGAAGGGGGGTACGGACAGACAAACATCGACAGCATGTCAATACCTACTTTTTCATTTTTTTAATTCTTCGAATTTTAAAAAAAAAGAAAAGTAGGCTAATAAAATTAACCCATTATCCATGGTTCCTTAATGATATTTTATATCCTGGATAAATGTCTAAAGACATCAAATTAATTTTTCTATTGGCGATATATCCTTTTTTTTTTGCAATTAGGTATTAAAAATGGGTTGTGTATGAGTGAAAGTAGAGTTGTATGTACCATTATCTATTGGAATTAAATCATATAATTTCATACAAACAATCGCATCCGCCAGACATTCTCTTTCAGGATGTCGTGATCTGTCTTTTCCGTCTGGCGCGTTAGAGGGTTTCCTTTTCAAACTTTTGAGCTGAAATTTTTTTTATCTACCTTAGATGATTTGCAGGTTTGGTTTAAAGCTAAAATTCATGATTTATTAAATTGCAACATTGCTGTTTAAACTCTTTTTGTGCAGTTGTATGTTACGATAGGAAATATTCTTTAAGCATTTGATGGCACTCATATGCTTTAAATTACTTTTTAAAAAATACTTTCGTTAGGAAATGTTCGCCTTACCTCTGCAACTTAGTTTTTATTACCTTTTCTGAGTTAAACCAACAGTTTTAACGTATTGTTTTTATTTGAGCATTCAGATTGTTCTATGACCTTCACGCACACCTGACTTAACAAGATTTTTTTGAAATTATATAACTAGTTATCCAGAGAGTTATTGCGTTTGAACTTTAACGGATTCATTATTTTTTTCAGAACGTGTTACAACCATATGACTTTAGCTATCCCTGATAATGATACATGGGGGGAGTTACGAACAACGAGGCCCAGCTTCTTGCTATTGCACAAAAGCACACTAGAATTTACCCTTAACCCTATATTTAAAGATTGTGTTTCCGTTTAATAAATTTAAGGCTTACACTCTGAAAACAAACGAGTGATTTTAACTCAGTCTGATTTAATTTTCACTCCTTTCGGTGTCGAAAAGGTTTTTCCCCTATAGGAGTGGATTTCACTCTTTTGTTTTGTTAAGCCTCCAACAATCTTAACAACAAACGAGCGATTTTAAGGCGATTAGAAGTTAATTTTCACTCCTTTCCAGTGTCGAAAATGCCTTTCTCCTAGAGGAGTGGATTGCACTCTTTTGTTTTAAGAGTGTAAATTTCCCATGTGTTTAATTATTTAACATATGGGCCACTGAGTTACATTCCCTCGATACATTTAACATCATGCTTCTAGTTAGTAAATGTTCGTTTTAAAAAGCATCCGAAAACGTTCGAAACGCAGCTTAATAAAAAGTAGAACAAAAAAAGTTATCTTGTCCATCGCCCACGCTTGTTTATACCTGAAATTCTAGAATTAATTACTTTCCAGTCTCGGAGAAAGTTATAAGTTCCGTGGCAGGACCAAGCTTCTTATAAACTTTCTTAAGTCCTTCAGAACCGCGGTGATGCCATTTTTTTTAATAATAATAAAACATGTTTACTCTCTGCTCACGTATAGAAACTGGATGTCAAGGCCGTCAACGGCTTGAGTTTCACTATTTCACGCCGCACGTTGGCATCGGCTTACCTGTTCTTGGTTTTGTTTTGCTAATCGTGCTTTGCTGGAACGTTTTTTTTTTTCCTTTCCCGCGTCTTTTTTTAATTTGTTCGAAACAAGAAACTGGTATTGGGGTGTTTGTTTGGGAAAAAGTCGTTATATATTGGGTTGGTTGAACCGAAGTGGAAGAAGCAATCTGTTGAGGAGCAGTGTCTGAAAGGTTTTTAACAAGGTAACTCGATTGAATAATAAATTGTGGTGGCGAGTAACAATTTATTTGGTCTTTGATCCTCGTTTATTTGAACGTCAATACTAAGATGAGGTAATAGTAAAAATTAATTACAAGTTTTTTTTTAGGCCTAGTGCAAAATCCCTATACTTGATTCAAAAGAGCCTACATTTTCCATTTTTCCAATACACTAACTACTAAAATGAAAAAAAAACCCACCTTTATATTAATATTTTTCAGAGGTTGAAATAGTTTTTTTAAAAAATATTTTCAAGCAGTTATTGACTATAAGCTAAATTATAGAAGTGGTGTCGCATCAGTAAAACTATAGAATGTTTAAGAAAAACTTGATAATGTTTCATCGTTAAATCTAAGTTTGAAAATTTTTGAAGTTGTGCAGGACTGTCACTGATTTCAAGTAAAGAAACTAACTTAAAATCATTGACAGACCAACTCAAGTCAAATCACCCATTTCCCCCAAACTTATCAGCACGCAATGCATAATTGCTGATTAGAAATCTAATAACACATGTCATCTCAGCCCTAAACGAGCAGTTATCTCCTCATAATTTAGGTATTATCTCTTATCTTTTTATCATTATATCTACGCTAAAAAAAGAATTTGCAATGAAACTGACCTCCAAGTAGTGTGTGTGGTCTTTCTTTAAAAAAGCTACTACCCAATGGCCGACAAAAATTGAAGCGTGGGATGTTAAAGTGGAAGGTATAAGTGTTACAACAACTGGCTTTTCTAATTGGCGACTTGAAATATATCGATAGAAAGATGTTTTTTTTTATGATCAGACGTTTTTTGGAAGCATTAAATAGATAATTCAGTCGGGAGCAATGATTATCGTATATTGGGGGAAATTTGAAGTAGGAAGTTGAGGTAATTTGTTGTGGAGTAAGGTCAGCCCCCCCCCTTCACTTTCAAAAATGAATGCTCAAAAACTACGAAATTTTCCTTAATTTTGACGATTCCGTTTACTGGCAAATGTTCCAAGTTTCCGTTTCCTCAAAGTGAGAAAATTTGAATTGTCATTTTTATGAGGATTTGAATGTCGTCTAATCTAAAGAACTATTTCGTCATTTTTAAGCATGTGAGTACAACAATGAGAATCAGTTTCCTCAAAATCAAGATACAGAATCGTCAAATCACGATCGTAAAAGTGAGGATTCGCGTTTACTCAAAAGTCCCGCGATAGTTTGACGAAACAATCCTCAAAATTAACGAAATGAGGCTTGAGGATTCATGAATCGTCAAAAATGAGTGTTATTTCTGAGAGTGTAGATGTGATCATAGCCTGATCTAGGAAAACCCAGACTATTTGTGACCAGATTTTCAAAACCAAAAATCTAGACATCCACTCTTCACTTTCCCCTATTTCTCTGATAATTTTTTTAAAAAATACCCCAAATTTCTCCTTCCAAATTTCAAACAATGGCTTGATTAATAAGGCAAGACACTAATAACAGAAGTTACACTCCTTGCCAACCTAAGTTGGGTAATAGAAATATGCTATGGAGAAGATCCTTCCGCGGATGTAAAGAGTTCCATAAATTATTTGTGAATCCATCCAGAAAACATATATTTAAATCATTAATTTCGTTTAAGGTCTAACAAATTTAAATATTACTTGAGAAAATTTGGCAATTTTATTGGAATGAAAAGTGTATTTTGGTTAAATTGTATGTCAGATCATCTTGCATGTAAATATTACCTTACAAGAGTTTCCAACTAACGGACCAACCGCTCTTTTCCCTCTTTTTACTCTTTGTTTTAACCCTAGTTTGATTGGCACGTGACGGAGCGTAGGGAAAATTCTTCCGCCAATCAGAAACGCTGAAAGTAAGTGTGGCGGTGTGCTTGTTTTGTGCCGGGGCTGCATCAGGTTGCGTCCCATGGCTTTGGTAGGGATCGTTGCTTAGCGCCTGGAGCAGTCCCACGGAAACTAGCCAGATTGTAGAGATGAGCATTCCTGCATTGGCAGTATCCCCATATTATCAAAAAAAAGGTTGCTGGGGCTTTGCCCCCTAGTGCGAAAGAAAAAAAACATGCATGGGCCAAGGGCCCGACCATGACAAGTGAGACACTTGAGATCCCTTTTCCGAACGATATTGTTACTTTAATATACTTACTGCAAAGTTAGGACCTATTGAAAGTAAGACCCATCGTCAAATATAAAATTTTATAAAGCAATTAAGGTGCTTATAGTTGTATAGAAAACTTATAATTATGGAAATTTTAAATTTAATTTGTCATATAAGCAAACACAATTATGAGGTGTGAAACAAAATGTTAAGTTTTATAACCAATTTCGGAGCCCCCTAAAATCATCCCGGGAATTGTAGGCCTATACCTAAACCAACCTTAAGTTTGCAGTATACAAATGTTCTACGAGAAAAAGGGTAAATAGTTCTCATTTTTGAGTGCGAGAATCGAATACAAAAAGGTATTTCACATTCAATAAACAAATTTATTTGTTATTTCAAGGCGTAAATTTATTATTTTTATTAGTTTAGCTTCAGTTAGAGTGTTATTTTAATTATTTTTTTCCTTCGATTTTATAGGCGATGATTAGGCTCTGTGTATGACCTAGGTTTGTTTTATCTTTCATCAGAATCTATTTCTCTCCTTCACTTTGTTATTGAAGCGTTAGCAGAATTTAATAAACTATAAAAAAAAAAGACTACATCACTATTGCTCCTCTGAATTTAAATTCCGATCACGGACTCTTCTTTTCCAGAAGATTTTGAAACAACCTATTTTATTATCAAATGATTATTTTTCCATCAAAGATACTCTTCCGAATTGGCATCGTCATGAGGGAGACAGGATCCTTCCAACGAATACTTGAGTCATCCTGTCACACCACAAGTTTGAAAAATCTGTAACTTGCTTGACCGGCGAGAAACTGAAAGTCAAGCTTTTCTCTCGGGAGCAAGGCCTGTTCTTTCATAAGGCCCGTTAGGCCCATGCCTACACTCTCAGAAATAACACTTTCATTTTTGACGATTCATGAATCCTCAAGCCTCATTTCGTTAATTTTGAGGATTGTTTCGTCAAACTATCTCGTGACTTTTGAGTAAACGCGACTCCTCACTTTTACTATCGTGATTTGACGATTCTGTATCTTGATTTTGAGGAAACTGAATCTCATTGTTGTACTCACATGCTCAAAAATGATGAAATATTTCTTTAGATTCGACGACATTAAAATCCTCATAAAAATGACGATTCAAATTTCCTCACTTTAAGGAAACGAAAACTCGGAGCATTTGCCAGTAACGGAATCGTCAAAATTAAGGAAAATTTCATCGTTTTTGAGCATTCATTTTTGAGAGTAGGGCCGCTAAATTTCAGTTTCTATTATGCTAAATGCCGTAAATCCCCAAAATATCAGTAAACTAAAGAACATTCTGATACTCCTTTGTTTTTTGTGCTCAATTTTGAATGAGAAATTGACCTAACGTGATTGTTTAGGTCGATGTTTATAGGAAGCCTATAAAATTGTAGCAAAAATTTGATGCATAGGTCATATAGCACCATCATTATTAGAAATCATACATAACCTTTTCCGTTAAGGGGGACCCCAAAATAGGTTGTGCCTATAGTCTGAGTTTTCCTAGAACAGGCTCGGGCTCTAAGTTTTTTGAAATGATGTCGTTATTAGCCAACCTTTACAAAAATTAAATCTAGCAACTTCAAAATTTTGACTTAAATGCTATATAATGCAATCATATTAGTTTACTTAATATTTATTTGTTCTCTTTTCTTTTTTACATTTTCTTTGATCATTATGCAAAATCGAGAACATTTAGCACCTTTGTGTTGTATACAAAGTTTAAATCAACGGCCCTCTTTTATCTTGTAATTACTTATTTTTCAGAAGAGTTGGAAAAATTTGTTTTGGACAATTTTAATTAAATGTGAAGTGATATTTTGTTTTTAAGCACTTCTAAGAGAAGTTAATTTGATTTTTTTGAAAAAATATCAAGGTTAATTGAGATTCGTCAAACTCTATAGTGCCGCCTCTACTCAATTGCTGCCTGATGCGGCCGCCCCTGCATCATAGCACCACACGGCCCTCAGGCCCTGCTCGGGAGTAAACATTTTTTGTATCGGCTGACTCCGAATTTTGCCCACAAGTGCTTATGTAGTGGTTTACTGTCTTTTGTCGGTCCCCGAAGATCCCGCTTGGATAGATTAACGCCATCGAAATATACAGTTAAAAGTTTAGCAAATTAAGACAAACGAGTTTAAAACTCCATAGACTCAAGTGTTATGGTCGCATTACAGATTTGTCTCACGTTTTAGCAATTGAAGTGCTACTGGCGCCAAGTCCGGTGATATAAGCCATAAATCGCAGCATTCATTTTGGAAATCCGTTAAATGTAGATCTAAAGCAATGGCTGATGACTGGTTTCTGTAGTGAATTTGGGTTTATTGGAGCCTTGTTTATCTAGGAATTGTGTAAAATCTTTAATGTTACAAACTGCGTTATACTTTATTTTCACGTTGCTGTGGTTTCCCTAGTAGCACTTAATATCGTATGATATCGTTTTTTTTATCATTCTGACATTGCAGTAAGTATTTAGTCTACTCAAGAGGTAATTGAATGATTTCGTGTGCAGGCTTTAGAAAGACGCCGAATTCTTTTGAAACCTTAATTTGAGTTTATTATTGAATTAAAAGTTTCTTAGATTTTTGTCCAAACACATGTCCTTGCAGGAGAAATAAAAAGTTAACCTTAACATTTATATGTATTACTTGTATGCTTTGCAGGTATAAATATTTTGTACATTACTTGACCCACAAGAGATGCATTTTTTTTAATTCAAAATTATTAAAACATCTTTTAAGCAGTAATTGAAAATTTTTTTTCTTTAATAAGGCTGCAACTTTGGCGGTCAAGCCTTTGTCGTATTTTAGAACCACAGTCAAGTGACAAGCCGACATCTGAGTAGTCACCCAACGTAACCGTTAAGGGCGACATCGTACGCAACGTTGGACTTTGAAGGATATTTAACGTGCACTTCCTCTACACGGGGTATTATTCGTCGGACATTTTTGGCTGCACGGGCCATTAATAGGTCAGTAGTTATTTTGGCGATGCCCCGACCCGAACTTGGGATCTTTCGCATGCTAGGCGAATGGTCCCAAGCCATGCCTTACCGACTGGGCTTCCCAGCCCAGAGCGACTTTAATATAACCAATGCGGTATATTAAAAAGAGTAAAATACTTACATCAAAATTTGGCCTCAGTAACGCAATGTTTTAAAATCCATAATTTAACCCTAGGGATCCCCAACCCTGGCTGTCTCATAAATATTTATAAGTTCATTATCTTGATATATATACTCCTGCTCGTCAAATGATCAAATTACCAACACATTACTCGGTGTACATCAACACATTAATTTTCTAAACGTTACAATTCTTCTCATATTATACTGCGGAAGTTGCAATGGTATCTGCTTACAAATTAACAAATTATGTTTCAACACTACGTTGAATGCTATATTTAATGTGTAGGTGTGCCCTTTAGTTATTCTGTTTGTGGAATAAAATGGCAGTAAAGGTATCATGTGATGTGCGCTTTTTTTTTTTTTTTGTTAAATAAATAAACCATTTAGTAGAAGCCATTAGGTTCGTTTGAATGGTAACATTAATGTTTTCTGTTGGGTTATTTGCACTGCGTGAGCTAAATGTTATTCTTAGTTCTCACACTTTGACCAACGGTCAGTATTCATGAATAAGGAATTTATTCACCTGGAGTAAGGAACATTTATTATATCCTTGAAATAGTAATTACTTATGGAACAAATTAGTAAACCTTATGAACGAACCTTTCTGGACCTTTCGCCTGTTGTTGGTCGCCAATTTTTGTATATTTGTCTGTCGAATACAGTTGGAGCTTACAACTAATTTGGAATTTTAAAAAAAATATGAGTAACACGTTTTACAAAGATAAAACTCTCCATTTGGTTGTTTACTTTACAATAAAGCTTAAAGGCCCTCGCCAGATAAGACGGTGAAAAATGCCCCCATTCCAATCGGGCTAATTTTTTTTCTGAAAATACCTCATAGTATGGACAACTTCTCAGCCAAGTTTCAGCTAAAAAATATGACGCATTTTTGAGTAAAAAATTAAAGTTTTTTTTCTTTTTAAATTGATTATTCCCTGAATATATTTGATAAATCCAAAAAACTACTCATGAGTTTTTAGATATCATTGAGTAGTATTCTCAGAAAAATCCGCTCATAAATCTGATCGAGCGATCATTCTTAAAAATGCATTTTTATTTTTCAAAAAAAAATTTCATGCCAAAATCGTTTGGTCACAACTCAGGATTTTGTCTACATATTCCTCTATTACCAATCTATAATATATTTTTTTTTTCAGATTTTTAAAATTATTGGACGATAGTATAAAAAAATAATTCTTAAAGCCTGATTTTTTTGCTCTAAAATCCATAGATTTAGAAATAGCGTGCCCACCGATTGCGCAATCCCGTACAACGCAATGATGCGTGATGAATCCACATTTTGTCGTTTTCGCAATGCATCACGGGATACTGATTCACAAAAATGGTTTTTATGAAGAGTTACATACAATAAAAACTGCATTTTTAACTTGCTTCTTTTGTGAATATATACCTCATGCCTTACAGAAATTATCAATACGCATGCAGCTATAAAATTATGCTAGCGAAACTTGTAAAAAGTTTTAATTAGTTAATATTGAATATATATCTTTTATTAGTCGAATTATCTCATGGTGCCATCTGGTGGCGTATGGCATGCCATGTGCAAGAGCTTGCGAACTGCCTTATGGGATAATGATTAACAAATGGCTTCACCTTTCCCCCTAGAGGCAGATCTGCTACTTTCTAAATCTATGCTAAATTCTTTAGTCAGAAAGAAATTCTCCCAGATTGAATTTCCCCGCCTTTGTTAGGAGTGCCATCTGCCGAGTAAGTAGTGCGAAAAGTCAGGTTTTAAGAATATTTTATTTTTTTTAAACTATCGTCCAATAATTTTAAAAATCTGAAAAATATATATATTATAGATTGATAATAGAGGAATATGTAGAGACAAAATCCTAAGTTGTGACCAAACGATTTTGGCATGAAATTTTTTTTTGAAAAATAAAAATGCATTTTTAAGAATGATCGCTCGATCAGATTTATGAGCGGATTTTTCTGAGAATACTACTCAATGATATCTAAAAACTCATGAGTAGTTTTTTGGATTTATCAAATATATTCAGGGAATAATCAATTTAAAAAGAAAAAAAAACTTTAATTTTTTACTCAAAAATGCGTCATATTTTTTAGCTGAAACTTGGCTGAGAAGTTGTCCATACTATGAGGTATTTTCAGAAAAAAAATTAGCCCGATTGGAATGGGGGCATTTTTCACCGTCTTATCTGGCGAGGGCCTTTCGGAATGAATGGTTCTTTACTTGCATTCTTGAGATTTGAATTCCACTTATCTTTTTATCTTACTTTATCAATCAATAGTTTAAAAACTGTTCTTTAAAAAAAAAATATGGTTAATTTTCCGTACACCCTCCATCGGCAGCCTGCGGGGGTTTTTTGTGGGGTAGAAGGCGACGACGAATGACGTAGCCAGGGCCTGTTCTTCCATAAGGCCCGGGCCTAGGGCCCCTAAATTTCAGTTTTTATTATGCTAAATGCTATAAATCCCAAAATATCAGTAAACTAAAAAAAAAAAAAAATCTGATACTCCACTTTGTTTTTTGCCAAATTTTGACTATGAAATTGACCTAACGTGATTTTTTTTACTCAATGTTTATAAGGATGCTTATAAGATTGTAGCCAAAATTTGATGCATCGGTCATGTACATCATTTACTGGAAATCATACGCAAAATTTTCCATAAAGGGGCTCCAAAATAGGTTGTGCCTTTAGTCTGAGTTTTCCTAGAACAGGCCCTGGTTGTGAGGTTAACAATCCAAACAGTTCAATAGGGTGGGGGAAAACGCACTCCCGCCGTTTTGAAGAAAACCCATCGGGGATGGGAGATCTTTATTGTCAAAATTATAAATGATTGTAAGTTTGAAAATGTGTTAGTTCCTCAATTATGAGATATTTAATGATATTTTTACTTGACACACTGTTGGCACGACTGTTTCAGTTGTCCTTTAGGTTTCGTTGTGTGATCTGGACAACGTCACTTCAATATTTACTAAATCCGTTTTCAACGTGTAGTACGTGTTCAACGTTCATATCCCACGTGTAGTTCTAGTACGGAGGGTGTAATCTACTCCACACCTATTACCTGGGGACCGCAGATTCTAATTTTATCCCCCCACCCAACTTTACCCCCCTCTCGCCTTAACCCAAAGATCGACTTCTCGAGCTACTTTACTTCCTCTTCAGCTTCTCTTTCTTTTTCTTGATACTTTCTTACCTTGGCTTTGGAGGGGTGCCACGATCGTTCATCAGTAAGATGATGCGTCTGCGGATTCAAAGGACTGTTCTGTAGGGGATTTTGTTTGATATTTGGTGACCTTTGGGGGTATATCAAGTGGCTCATTGTATTAGTGGATCGCTTTTTTTCTTCGGCTTAACCCTTTAAGACCCGGCCAGATGGCGCTGATTTAAGTTTAAGACTAAATTTTATAGTTCTCTCGAAAAAATGCCTTAAACAGCATCAATGCCAGCAACTCCTTAAAAACAGTCATTTTTATACAAATAACGAACTATACAAGTCAGCTAGCTGCTTTGGTATTGGTATTTTTTTAAAGCTTGCGCATTGTCTTTTATACCCGCACAATCGTGATAGCTCGGTCTTAAAGGGTTGTGTTATAGGGAAAATTATAAATTTAAATCTTTATTATGTCTGTGTGAAAATTTCTAACTATGCACTACCGGGAATGCAGAGCCCAGCCGGTAAAGCACCTGACTTCCCAAGTTCGGGCCCGAGCATTACCGAATTAACTGCCGACTTCTAAATAAATGGTCTGCGCAGTCAAAAGTCTGACGAATACCCTTGTGGAGGAAGTGCATGTTAAATATGAAGCAGAATGAAATGTCCCGAAGCTGCGTACGATGTCACCACAGGCAACATAGACAAAAACAAGAGTTGTCAGTTTTGAAGACGTTCTTCTAGATTCGAAAGAATTAAGAATAAACAATAAGTTTGTAACAGAATCTGTCACCCAGCCCGCTTCCACACAACATTTGTGTTCAACAGAAAAAAAGGCGCCAAACACAGTTATTCTATATTAACATTTATACGCTAAATTTTGCTACTTTCATTTATTTTATTTCAAAAATTCAATACTTTTTCTTATCGTCTGCTAAACTAATTTGACACTAGCCTGTAGCATTTGCTGTGAAAGTGGGTAACAGACGGACTGAACGAGTATAATACCTTCCACTTTTAACGTTATAAACGTAGTGTGGAACTGGAAGCTGAAACGAGTGTAGTGGACTATACTTCAAAATATACCGTTATCACAAGAAACCGGATTCTTACTCTGATCAAACACTTCAAACGCACTTGTAACTCTCACTTTCATGTCAAGAATGTGCTGATGAATTCCGGTCAAACACACTTATTCACGCTCGCCGCCTCTGATGATTAGATAGTTTGCGGTGTCGTATTTTTATCATGCTTGATAAAATTCATGTTAAAGAGATTTTTTAAAAAAAGATTTAAAGATGATATTTAAATTGATATGCTGTTGAATTCAGGGAGATATATGTATTACTTTTAGAACTACAATTATGTAGAGAATAAAGACAGGGTTCGTACGGCTCCTGAAATTCCTGAAAAACTCCTGAATTTCATCTTTTTTTCCCCCTAAAGGCCCTTCCCTACTAAAAATGGTCAGTAGAGATCAATAGAAAATTTGTATGTGGAAATGGCCAACTGGTACCAATAGAAATCTCTATTGATATCCATACAAATCTCTACTGATCTATATAGATATCACTGCAGGCCTAGTGATGTCATTTGAGATCAGTAGCTTACTGATATTTTCTTTACTAGTGTCATAGAGCTCTATTGATATCAATAAGAAATATTATCAACAGGTTACTGACATCAATAGCTTCTACTGATATCAATAGTGACATCCGTAGAAATAAGTAGACATCAATAAATCTGCACTTATGTCAATAGATTTTTGTATTGATCTCTATGGATCATTTTTAGTAGGGTTATAAATCCTGAAATTTGTGTCTGAACTCCTGTTATTTTTCTCCCTCCTAAAAAATTTGAAGACACAAATCATTGTTCTCCTTTATATGGCGTTTTTCTCCCGTATTTTATCACGGCGTCTACCGGTTAAAATAGTCATGAAATTAGAGCAAAGCTTAGAAAATTTTAAAAAATCGTAAGAAAAAATTTGATTTTGTTTCCCAAAAAAGGAGTTTGGCTTTTACACTGAAATCTCAAATTTCGCACATCATTTACGCCCCTTGTTTCCTTCATTCTCGGTCTGTATCAATAAAACAACTAAATTTTAAATAATATATTTTTAATTATTAAGATAAAAGAATAATTAAAAGTTGAAGATGAAATTAAGTTAATATGATTGCACTAATGTCTTCAAATATCGGCTACTGGTTAGTGTAAACCCTCATTAAAAGATAATTTTCACTTGACCAGATACGCAGTCCAGTAATGCTTCCTGGTTCACTTTTTTTCTGCTGCCTAGTAATTTTCACGAAACTCACAAACGTTCACAAAACTCAAAATAGAAGAACTTGTGATGTGAAATATTCGATACACGGTTATAATATGTTATTACCATCAAGTTCATACTAAAGAAACATCTTATTCACATTGACCAGTTGTCCAATTTTTTCTTAAAACTTCCATTTTTTCAAATATCAAACATATCAAATAATCATCGCTTTCAAAAATTCAGGCTCTTCGCGAATAGATTGATGCTGATTTTTGGTTTTTGCTTCTAAAAAAATATTTTTATTTGATGTCTTAGGTATGACAAGTACGCGACGGAGTTTTAAAAAATTATCGCATATACCATTATGTTCACTATTATTAGAAAAACTATTTCGAATAATCACTAGTTTTAATATCTAAATCCACTAGTTTTTAATTAGAAGTTTTTCGTTAGCTAACTTTTCGCCTTAGAACCTTGATTAACCTTGAAAGGCTTTTATGAAATTGGGACGGTCACTTTTGCATAATCCTTTTTTGAATGCAAGATTTTGCTTCGAAACTTTGCAGGGATGTTTTAATGCAAGGTTGCATGCTCAACGGGAGAAATATACGTTGAGAGAAGGGCGAGTGCAATAAATACTGGTATATATACAGGAATAATATCGTCTTGAATGAGTATCCAGGGTGAAGTCTTGAATTATATATCTATACCCATCGGGAAAATTTGGAATTCCTGAGAAAATCGAGGGAATTTTCCTTTGTGGGGGAAAAACTTGGAAACTTGAAAACAATTTAGAATGATAGATTAGGTTATTTTAGAATATATGTATTTTTTTTTTTTTGTCATGGATGTAATTACTACTTGATTCTTAAATATCGGCTGCGAAACACATTTTTAATTTAGTAAAAATTATTTTTATTAAGTCCAGTTTATCACCTCCTCGCCTCGATCTATTTAAATTTGAAAGCTGTGAACAAGAATTTTTTTTTTGTAAGATAAAGCGTTTAAAAAAAAAAAAGAAACCGAGTTTGTTTTAACAGGTTAGCGCTGGCTTAAATATAAATGTTTGCATGCATGAAATTTGGCATTGTTATATAAGGGGAGCCCAGTGATCGGTTACGATGTTTGCCTTGCATGCGGAAGGTCCCTGGTTCGGGCGTACCAAAAATAACTGTTGACCTATATAAACGGCCTGTGCTGTGCAGTCATAAATGTCGGACGAATACCCCGTGTAAAGGGAGAGGACACGTCAAATATACTCCTAAGTACCAACGCTGCATACGATATCACCCTTAACGGTTGCGTCGGGTGCCTTTAGGTGTCGGCTCGTCACTTGACTGTGGTTCTAAATTACGACTTCCGTCGCTCGTCTAGCTCTATTGCGACGATAATTCAACCTAACCTGCCATTCTAAGCCGCTGTTTATAATACTTGTTGGGTGCCTTTTGGCCAGGTGTTTTTATACCGATGTTTAGATGTATGTAGCGCGTCATCAATAGCCCAAGTGTAGCTGTAGTAAGACGCTAATCCAACATAGATAGACCTTGAAAAGTTTTTATTACGATATTATTTCAACATTCTACCAAAATCATAAAATCTTTTAGTATAAACTGCAAAATCACACCCATCAAAAGATCGCGAGACGTGATATGTGCTGTTTAACAAGAGTAGGTTTTACGCGTTTCTGTTATTTAACCTGTTCTTTGTGTGAAACTTTCTTTGGCTAGTTTCTTGTCGTGTTTTCACGGTTATTTCGATTAATCTAATTGATAGTTGTTCTGAAATAACCCCAGTGCTCTAGTATGAACCATACATAAACAACCAAACCAGGAACTGGTCTTGGCAATAAGTCATTTGCAAGAACTAGTTCCGAGGAACAGTTAGTTTCTTCCTTTTGAGTGTATTATCAACATTTTATAACCCAAGGAAATGATTTTTTTTTTTGTCATTTTTTTTATATATACTTATTTCTTTAAAAATAAATCTCTTTTATAAGTAAGTTGTAGTTAATATTAATAAATATCAGATATTTTAATTAAATGTAATTTTATGTATAAATTTAAATAAAAGCAATATATTGTCTTACTTATTTTAAACTGTTTTAAACATTTATTGAAACCATTACACATTTAAATGAAACCAACGTAATGCCATACTTAAATGAAAATAATAAAGCTATATTATTAATAAATTATTAATAATCAATGTGAATAAAAGTTTACAGTTATCAGTTTGTAATTTTGTATGTAGGAGATATCAAGCATCTTTTAATTCTTTCACTTTTCATATTTAATCTATGGGACATTATGTAAAGCACTCTAGACTTTGATTTTAAATTTATCACTTGAAGTTTTTGCATATGGAAATCTAGGTTGTTTTTAAAGGATATTAAGAGGGTACTTTTATTTAAAAAAAAAACTTCATACAAGCCTACTCAGTACCTGTATATGGGCATAATATATAGTTTTTAAGAAAATCTTGCATGTGGTCATTGTACTGATTTATTGATGGGTAATTGAAAGTCGTGTAGTGTCACCACCTAGATATTTTATTATGTCAGTAAAATATGAAAAAATGCCAATTATCAAAGACTTCCTGGACTTTCAATTACCAAAAATGTAGTGAAAAAACTTAAAATCAAAGGAAATATGTCTTAAATACCGTCCCACAGACTTAACATGAAGTGAAACAAGAATGGAAAATTGTTTGACTTCATCTTAATCATATAAACCATTCCTATAAAGCATTAGCAACATACTCATCCCTTTCATTTCTTCTTTAGATCTCCAATGGAGCCTCCACTGTAGCATTTACATGCACCATGCCTCCTCCGCAGCAGCCATGAGCACAGAGGAGGAGGAACGGTTCCGTAGCATGATCGATTCCTTCCTAGGGGGCGCCACCAACACCGGACGAGAACAGCAGTCGCCACCTAAGGTCGACGAGGCCTCCCTACAGAAAGCCATGGACAAGAACAAGGAGTGTGAGTGAAGGGTTTTGTTTCGGTAGAACAAGGAGTGTGTGTGGCTGGTACCACACGCGCAACCTTAATATATCATCGACTCGCCAGATGGCGCTGATTTACGCTGCATTTCTACCAGCATTCTAGATAACAATGGAAATAGTAGTATGCAACCCAAAGTAACTCATCTTTGGTATACTATGGGTTGGTTACTGAGGCAGCTATAAATTGTTTTGTTTGGGTAGAACAAGGAGTGTGAGTATATAGTTTTGTGAGGGTAAAATAAGGAGTGTGAGTGAATGGCTTTGTAATTCTAGAGCAAGGAGTGCAAATGAATTGTTTTGTTAAGGTAGAAGGAGTGTGGGTAAATGGTAAAGAGGAATGATTCCGTAGCATGATCGATTCCTTCCTAGGGGGCGCCACCAACACCGGACGAGAACAGCAGTCGCCACCTAAGGTCGACGAGGCCTCCCTACAGAAAGCCATGGACAAGAACAAGGAGTGTGAGTGAAGGGTTTTGTTTCGGTAGAACAAGGAGTGTGTGTGGCTGGTACCACACGCCCAACCTCCTTAATATATCATCGACTCGCCAGATGGCGCTGATTTACGCTGCATTTCTACCAGCATTCTAGATAACAATGGAAATAGTAGTATGTAACCCGAAGTAACTCATCTTTGGTATACTATGGGTTGGTTACTGGGGCAGCTATAAATTGTTTTGTTTGGGTAGAACAAGGAGTGTGAGTATATAGTTTTGTGAGGGTAAAATAAGGAGTTTTAAGGAGTGTGAGTGAATGGCTTTGTAATTCTAGAGCAAGGAGTGCGAATGAATAGTTTTGTTAAGGCAGAAGGAGTGTGGGTAAATGGTAAAGAGGAACGATTCCGTAGCATGATCGATTCCTTCCTAGGGGGCGCCACCAATACTGGACGAGAACAGCAGTCGCCGCCTAAGGTTGATGAGGCCTTCCTACAGAAAACCATGGTCAAGAACAAGGAGTGTGAGTGAATGGTTTTGTGAGGGTAGTACAGGGAGTGTGAGTGAATGGTTTTGTTACGGTAGTACAGGGAGTGTGTGTGAATATGTGGCAGTTACCACATGCACAACCTTAATATATCATCCACTCGCTAGATGGCGCTGATTTACCACTGCATTCCTACCAGTATTCTAGTTAACAATGGAAATAGTAGTATATAACCCGAAGTAACTCATCTCTGCTTTGGGGATCCTTTTGGTAAACTATGGGTTACTGAGGTAGCTGTAGGAAAGGTAGTAATACGAAAGAGGACCCGGGGAGCCCAGTCAGTTAAGGCATTCTCCTTGCATGCAGAAGGTCGTTTGGGTCTGGGCATCGGTAAAGTTACTGCCGACCTTTAAATTGCCTGGGAAGCCAAAACTGCCCAACAAATTAATATTCCGTGTAGAAGGAGTGCATGTTAAATATGCTCCAAAGTCCCAACGCTGCTAAAATAACCAGCTTAATTCAAAAGAATGAAAATAATGGGTAGTAGGCATTCGACATGGCAGAGATGTCCATCTAACTTTCCATACCCTCTTTCTAAATAAATGAAAATCTCTTCTTGGCCTGCTAAAAATTTTCAAAAACTAAAATTTTATACCTTTTAAGGAAAAAGGTTGTCAACCACTGGGTTATAGTTATTTAGTGATATTTAATTCCAAAATATTTTTGCTTGTCATCGCCTAGGATCAACTTCTGGTTTTTATTTTTGATGTTTAAATAATTTGCAAAATGAATATTTATCATCTCTCTAGTTGAATTTCAAAATAAAAAAATTAATAGAAATATAGGAAATGAATTTTCTAAAGTTATTTTCTATGCATTATATAAACTTATAATGATAGAATACATAGTATTATTACTCTTTCAAAAAAATGTTATATTTAGAGTTCTAAATTTTTTTCAATTAAATGTATATTTATTTCCTGTAGCCTTGAAGGTAAAGTTGATGATGAGAAGGCCAATCAACCAACTAGTAGAGCAAGGAATCATGCCTTGTAAGTTTCAAAAGTTTTTTTTATTGTTTATTATAAATTGACATAGAAAAGATTACAAAACATATTATGAAAATGCTTTGATTGTGATTTTGTGCTTTTTTATTTGAAAGTCTAAATCAATCTCAAATTTATATATACCATATACTCATGTATAACCTGACTTTGTGTATAAGTCGACCCCCATTTTTAAACTGCCCTGTGCCAGAGCTACATGTGCAAAATACGCCAAGAACTAACAATTAAAGATCATTAGGGTGTTTACCGTGAATAGATAACAATCTTATTTCATCGTGAGAATTAACTGCGTTTGTGTCTTTATTTTGTGAATAGATAGCATTTAAACCTTAAGTTTGATTGAAATTTAGTTTTAGTTTAAGGATTGGGTATTTTTTGTTGTTGGAAATTTGATGTCTTGTGTATAAGTTGACCCCAATTTTTACAGCACTAAATTTGTCTAAAATTTCTCAGCTTATACACGAGTATATAGGTAAGCTGCATAGCTGATAATGGACCGTTGGTTAACAATAATTTCACCTTTTTGTGAGAATAAAAAGAAACTAAAATTGATCAAGATATCCAATGTCTGAGTCTATGCTTCCTGCTAAAATGCAATCAGTACTAAGTATGAATATTGGCTATACTGTGAGGTTATTTCAAACAAATTTTTCTCGGATTGAGCAAAACTCACTCTTTCATTCCTCTTTGATAGAATGGGGACCAAGCCAGCTTGTGAACTAAACATTGGGATTCTGCATTAGTCAGGCTAATTGGTCATTTGTTCTGCTACAGTTCACCAATTTCCATTTGGTCTCTTAAGAGGACTCCCTTGGGAATTCCACATCTTGAAAATCGTAATGTTATTCCTCTGGAAAACATTCACAATTCAATTACTGCCACAATTTTAATAAAAGGTGACTAGTTTCTTGTATTATTGTAAAGAACAAAAGGAACTAACTAAAAGGCTAAAATTAATTTGTTTTGTGAAAATCACGTATTTAGTATTTTTAATAATTTTTTAAAATTAAAACTTAATGCTTACTCCATTTTTTACTAACTTCCAAAAATTATTAAAAATACTAAATATGTGATTTTCACAAAACAAATTAATTTTAGCCTTTCAGTTCATTTCTTTCTTTACAATGATACAAGAAACTAGTAATCTTTTATTAAAATTGTGGCGGTAATTGACTTGCGAATGTTTTCCATAGGAATAACATTACGATTTTCAAGATGTGGAATTTCAAGGGAGTCCTCTTAAGCTGAATTAGGCACAGCTAACTTTTGCCTTCTCTAGGCTCTCTCACTACTGAATTTAGTTTAAAATGTATTTTATTTTAAAATAGGTTATTTATACAGATCTACTTTAACTAAGGATGGTTTTTTTTTATTATTATAGCCCCCAAGAAGCCTCTTCAATATCTTCAGCAATGCCAAAAACTTGAAAGGGCAAAAGTATGAGGTTTTTTTTTAATGTTTTATGTTGGATATTTTATTGCATGTTTAATGTGTTAATTGCAAATGTGTTTAGTTTTCAATGTATAATGTAAAATATGTAAATTTCACTTAACTAATATGTTTTGAAATTTTGCTTTCTGAAAAAAATATTAAGTGCAACAATAATATGGTAACTTTATTTTAAATAAATAAAATTTTGATAATTATTTTTATGTGTGTACTTCTGTTTAGTTCTTAGTTATTTATTGAATCAAGTTAAAACATTTGTGCCGATCATAAGAAAAAGTTTTAACAATTAAAACAATTCAACCCAAATATGCCATGTTTTTATCAGTTTTATATATAGTAGATACTTGTTATAAAATTTTCTAAATAAACAAAATACTTAAATACTTGGAATTTCTTTAAATTAACAAATTAAAATTTGTGCAGACTGAAAATATATTAAAAAATCTTATGAAACAAAGACCAGACAGGCAGGCCCTGATTGACCACCATATTTTAGAAGGTAAGTTACTTGCTTCCTTTCTTAAAGGAATTTATAATTATATTTTAATATTTGTTTTAATAAAATAAACATAATTACAGTTCAATAGTAGAGAAAAGTAAAAATCCATATTTATTTAAATTTTAATTTATCAAATCAAAGTAGTATCGTAAAGTTGCTGTTTGTTCGTTTTAATGCACAGTAAAAAATCAGCAATGAATGCAGTCAACCTGGGTTAAAACATCGTTTACAATGAAAACTTTTTTATAACGTCATTAACAATTTGTACATCTTGCCTGCCCATAAACCTTAATGTTGTAATATCTTGCCTACAACGACAATTTTTAATTATCTCTTGTTTTATAACGCTAGAAATATATGTTTATGTGATTTTCAAATGTTTTCTTTATTTTTTTTTAATTCGTCCATCATTACTCAAGAATTTACACATTGTTTTGAATTATTAACTACTAATTGGCTCATAGGGTTAAAAAGTAGTCAATAAATGCCATTTTGTAACTTTGATTAATAACACATAAGTATTTTACCTAATTTCTAATACTTATTTCTTATACTTGATTATGATGTGAACACATAATACATATTTTAACTGATTTCTAATATTTATTGTTCAACCTTGTTTATATTGGTCTCTTGAATTAAGCTATAATTAAGTTATTCTGTATTACCAACACAATTACCTACTTGAGTAACGAAAATTTTTAATAATATACAGATCAAATACTTTGCTTAGTTGTTCCACATTAGCCAACTTTTTTATAACCCAAAATATATAATAAAAATACATTAATCTAACCATTTTATTTGTAACATTACAGATACTACAATTGACCCCAGTCTACAAGACAAGCAGCGACAATTGAAGAAGGCTCGTTTAGCTGACAACCTTAATGACAGGCTATCGCATAGACCTGGACCTTTGGAGTTGGTCAAAGGCAATATATTGCATGCTGACGAAAAGTTTGCTCAAGCTGTTAAAGGTGAGTGACATTTAAATGAGCTTGTAGTTATTTAACTTTATTATTGTTTTGAAAGAATAACAATTAAATATGGTTGCCTTAACTTAACAACCTTGCTTGGCCTCTGGCCTTTTGTTGGACAATTTTTGTATTGCATACTATTTTTCTTTAAAGTGTTGCTAAAATAAGTAATTTTTAAGGTTGTACAATGTTGCTAGAGCAATACATAAGTTATTGGCAAAAAACTTCATTTGTTAATTATGGAGAAGTGCAGAGGAATCTATTATAATTTCAATGGATGTCAGTAAACTTATATTTTAATTATTTTTTTTATTGCTAGGCATTTCTCATTGCTTCAAAGCTTTCATTTAAAAATTGCAGTGGCATACTTGCACTGTTATGGTACATCCCTCTAGATACGCTGGGGAGCCCAGTCGGTTAAGCACTTGCCTAGCATGCGAAAGGTACCAGGTTCAGGTCCGGGCATCGCCAAAAATAACTGCCGACCTATAAACGGCCCATGCTGCCAAAAATGTCCGACGAATAATACCCCGTGTGAGGGAGTGCACATTAAATATCCTTCCAAGTCCTAACGCTGCACACTATGTCGCCCTTAACTGTTGCGTTGGGTGCCTATTTAGGTGTCGGCTTGTAACTTGACTGTGGTTCTAAATACGACACCCGTCGCCAATAGACCTTTTGTAGCTCTAGTGAGACGATAACTCAAACCTAACTTAACCTCTAGTTACCTATTTTCCCAGGTTATTCTTTCTTACCCTTCATTTACCAGGGCTGAGAAGCCCATTTAGTAAGGCTCTTGTATTTGCATGCCAAAGATCCAAGTTCGGCGGGTATTGCCAAAATAACTGCTGACCTGTAAAGAGTCAGCATTTATATATTTCAAGGCCTTAAACACTGATTTAACCTTTTGCACTCCAGCAATAATAGGAACCAGTAAATCCAGAGCTATATTAGTAAAAAGAGTGCATGCAAGTTGCAAATGCAGTGACAACAGATTTATTCTTAACATACGAAATGTCGTAAATGTGGCCACAACTGAGTGCAAAGAGTTAAATAAAAGAAATAGGCTTAAAGTATTTGTTTTTTTTTAATATTCTGACCACAAACAGGCTTCTAAGAAACAGGGCTTGATGATGATAAGGGAAGAACTAATTGAGATTTTTGTGTCAAGAAACGCATTAGTAACTTCTTTAACCATAACAAACTGCAAAATTTTCATAAACTTTAAGTTTAGTATATTTTGTACTATTTGCAAGTACCGTTTTCTACAGATCTGAGTGCAAACTAAAAACTTCAAAGCTTATTTTCTTGTTTTCACATTTTTCTCACTGGGCATGGTCTTCCACTAAACTCTTCAAGTGTGTTGGAACCCTGCCTAGTTAGATATAAATCCAACTTTCTTATTAGAAAGATTGTACAATGATTAGAACTTATTTGTTTTCTAATTCTTTTTGTCTTTCAGAGGGCCAAATTCCATTCAAACCCACCTGTGAAGGCCAGGTTTTAAGGCACCCAGCACCGATTTTCACCTATGAAGAGGACAGTGGTAGTGATGTCGCTCTGTCCCCACCCCAAGATTTGTTGGACCAATCGCTGGGCAGGTAATAGGATTTAATTATTTGTAACGAGCCTTATAAAATTTTATCGTATTGTGACTAAAAATTAATTTAATTTTTGTTTTTAGTGATAACATTTTGAAAGAAGGTCTTATTAAGAAATATAATTATCTTGATTTTTAATTAAATTTATTATCATTCTGTTGGGTTTTTTAATGTTATTGCTTACTTTGACAGAACATTGAAATTTTTTGGTTATTTTCAATTTGAGAATGTATTTGTTAGAATTTATGTGCTGCTGATAAAACTAAATGGTGTTATATGTCTCTATAAAGCAAATTTTGTTTTATATAATTTAATTTAAAAGTTTGAAATGTATATTAGTAAAATCTCTTTTGATTTCCTATATTGTTAGTAAAACTTCTATTGATTTTCTTTGCTTGAATTGGTTATTTTAAAAAGCATTCTTTGTTTTATTTGTTTAATAAAATTAATAAAAAAAACTGGTTAGTAAATAGGTAAAAACTTGTTCACCTTAAGAGTGTTATTGCCATATTTTATTTTGTAATTTGTTTGCCAAATATTTCAGCATGCCCTCTGTGGAGTCAATGGTACTATCGCCTTACCCCAGCCTAGATTCGCCTAGTAGTACCAGCAGCAATTGTGAAGTCCGTATCAGCCCAATATTTTCTGTTGCATCCCCGGCTTCCAGCCAATCAGGAAACTCCTCTCACAGCACCCACAAAGAAAATGTGTCGTCATCTGCTATTCGTCGAAAAAAGTCCAAACCTAAAGCACAACCGAAGGCGAGGACAATAAAATTCCATGAATATAAGGTATTCAAGTTTGAGCTGTTTTATAAATTGTAAGATGTTGTAAATATGATTTTTTTTAACTGCTCTTTATTTTGATATGTTAGGCTGATATATTTATTTTATTCCAAGGAAATATGTAATGTTATACCTTATGTTCTAAAACTTCAGGAATATTTTTGTTACAAGACAAATTATCTTATATCTAACACAATTTATATTATAATTTTCCTGGGGGATTTGAATAAAGATATTTGACTAAAAGTGGAAATATTTCTTAATTTTTTTTTCATTTCAAAGAAATGTAATGCATATCATATTCTATAACTTCTAGTACCATGAGTATTTTTATTGTAAAAAAATTTCTTAGCAAATATAATTATCTTATCTAATCTGCATTTAAACGATTAAATCATTAAATATTTTCACTCTTTATCATAACTTTTTGACTTTAACATTTGTATTTTGGTTTCAAATTATATTGCTAATTAAAAGTTTTATTAAAATATTTCCACTAATAAAGAAGCAAGATTTTTTTTTGCATTTCCATCATTGCTTTGTTTATATTCTTTTAAGTATCATTTGTTAAGAAATTATGCCACAATAAAATCAGCAGGAAAATATTTGGTATTCAGAAAGTGAAGGGTTTTATCAACATAGCCTTCTGTGCAGAGCATATGTACAAATTGGCACATGATATATGAGGATACATAAAAGAAAATGTTGATTCGTGGCAAATTCCATTTGTCGCAAATAGTGTTTTGTGTGCAAATATTTACATGTTTTCTTGGGAACACAAAAGGCCTATCTTCTTCAGAATGGTACACTCAGGACTGAGAACAAAAATATGAGTCTCCAAATGTTTTTTTTTTTTCTGAGTTGTGTACCATTCTGGAAAAGGTGGCCTTTTCGCGTTCCCACTGAATCGCACAAATGTTTACACAATAAAATTATTTGCACTAAGAATCAGCATTATTTTTCCTTATGGATCTTTCTAATCTGCTGTTATTGGATAACAATATTCTTTTATTTGGTTCTGAAACTTAAATTATTATCTGAACTTTTGCTATTTTTCTAGGGTCCCCCAAGTGCTCAGAAAACTCCTACCCAAACAGAAGAGGAGTCCTCTTACGAGCTTCTGCTACAGCAGCAACAGCTCTTTCTGCAATGGCAACTGGAAATGCAGCAGAAGTACCCGCAGGTCATTCTGCCTGTGCCACAGGTGAGGAATTGATATAGTTAATCTGATGATAATAAGTTAAATTAGTTAGCAACCAACTTTTATTTTGATCTGTTTTGCTTTTTAACCCTGGAACTCGTTTTCCCAGGCAACTTTTATTTGATAAACCCTATGTTACAGATTTAGAATTTTCTTATTACATCCAGATTGAATCTATCAAATAAGCAAAACGACTTTTATTTCCTTATATACACAACCTCATATGAATTTGAAAAAACTCGAACCATAGTTTTACTGAGTTCCAAGAAAATATGAATACAAACTGCACAGCTTCCCCGCTGATATTTTTTCATAGAATAAACTTTTTAAATTTAAAAGTCTGTTGGGGTCTTGATACTTATTAGTTATCAGGGACATATCTTTTTTAAACAAAACGCATGTGATGAAATATAAAAATGTTACTGAAATTTTTTTTTATGTAAATCTCACTGTCTGTATGATTACTTGTGGGAATAAATTGTAAAAAGTTTATTTTAGAATTCCTTCCCTCAATGTGTGTTGTTTAATAAATTACTCGTAATATAATGAATCATTTTTCCATAATTCATTCAATTTAAATTAATTTTCTTTAGTCATGCTTTGTTTTCCAACTGTTCTACTGTTAAATTTCTATAGTGAAATTGTACAAACGCTATTTATCTTTTCTAGTCTTCTGATGAACAATCAAAACTAGCGAACTCAATGCAGGCCGTAGCTGATGCCTTGCAAATGCCCTGTAAGACTCAGTCGATAGAAAAACCCCAAGTCGCTGAATACTCCCCACCACCGAACCTCATCAAGAATTTTCAAGACCTTAAAGGTAAGGATTTTGTTTGAGGACAATTTAATTTTGTATGCGGGGTTGCCATGGTCCTTAAAAAGCTCAAAGCGCTTGAAAAACATTATCAACCTTGAAAAGTCCTTAATTTTTAGGGCTGATGAATTCATCTTGAAGTGACTACTTGCAACAGTTGCAAGTAATGCTGTTAGATTTTTCAGAAGTAACTGTAATTGTGAATATGTTACTTCTATTGGTAACTAAGTAAGGAAAATTTTCATTACTTTCCGTTACTCTTTGTGCCATTCTTCACGGATCTTTTCAGTGACTAAATGGTTATTTTATAACGCATATTCAAGTTCATTTGAAAGTTAGAGCTCTTATTCGTTTTATAAATTAATTTTTAAAAACTATTATGGAAATTAGGTTCATTTTGAATATACAGTCCTTGAAAATTGAGAAATACATCTTTGAAAAGTCCTTAAATAGTCCTTGATTTTATTTTTACCAAATAGTGTGGCAACCATGATAGGTAATAGTATTCCATAGAAAAATTAGCTAATTGTTTCAAACTGGCCCTTTTTAGTTAAACCTTATACCCAATAAAAAACACTATTTTCCCATAGATTGTAATGCTAAATGAGAAAAAATACTTAACTTTTTGTTTTCTAAAAATCATAACTTCCTTAATTCTTGGAATTTGGAAAAATTGAAAAATACATTTTTAATAAATTTGTCTCCAGTACTTGGAAAAAGCAAGATCAAATTCTGTGACATGAAGATTTTGAGCTGGGGTATTTGAATGAGAATGCTCTTTGAAATTGTTAATTTATTCGAAAGTCTTACCTTTTTTTGCTTTGTTGTTTGATAAACTATCAAATAAAGATTCAAGGGATGATATAATGACATTAAAAATTCCATACTCTGCTACCTAAAAATTAAAAACTATTTTCCCATTCCAGTGAACGGCCTAAAAGCCGAATGCAAGAAACGAAACCTCCCTGTCTCTGGCAACAAAGTCCAACTCTTGGAACGCCTCCGCAAAAACGTCCAAGAATCCAACAACAATTCCAACAAACCTCAACCCACCAACGATCAACCCACAACAATCAACCTCAACGGGATAATCATCGACTCACTCGTCAAGCAAGAACCGGTTACCGTATCTGTCGAAGGTACCGGTCCACAACAGATTACCCTTGGTGATGTTGTTTATAATGCGGTACCGGTACAGGGGCAGATTATCTCTAGACCGGGCTCAACACAACCGATGGACATGGAATGTTCGGTTGGGGATGTGATGGATTGTACCGAGGGGAATGTGAATGCGATTAACGAGGAGATTGTGAAGAGACAGCAGCAGAAGATATTGCAGTTGGAGCGGGAGTTGGAAAGGTAAATATTTTTTTTCTGATTAATTGCTATTGTTTTTTAAGCTTTTATTTGTGATTTGCATTTGTTTTAATCTTAATTGGGCCTATTCTTTTTGTTCATTGTCATGAGTATACCCTTGTTTCACCTTGCAAGGGGCTGGTGATCTCAGTCAGTAAGGCACTTTCCTTGCATATGAAAGGTCCCAGCTTAAGTAGCTTGTATTATATGGTATGTGATATTACTGCCCCATTGCATTGGTCACCTTGCATGTATGGTGATTTTGACCTTCGCTTGCCAAACTTAGTGGGCATGAGTTCGAATCTTAGATTAGACATGGGTATTTGTCCAGAACATCTCCGGCAACTAAGTCCAAATCCTTGGAACACCTCCACGTAAACTTCCAAGAATCCAACTACACCGATTTCAACAAGCCTCAACTCATCAACAATGAAACTCAAGGGAATAATCATCGACTCACTCGTCAAACAAGAACCAGTTACCGTATCCGTTGAAGGTACCGGTCCACAGCAGATAACCCTTGGTGATGTGGTTTATAATGCAGTTCCGGTACAGGGGCAGATTATCTCTAGACCGGGTTCGACGCAACCGATGGATATGGAATGTTCGGTTGGGGATGTGATGGATTGTTCTGAGGGGAATGTGAATGCGATTAACGAGGAGATTGTGAAGAGACAGCAGCAGAAGATATTGCAGTTGGAGCGGGAGTTGGAAAGGTAAATAATTTATTTTCTTCTGAATTTGTTAGTATTTAAGTTTTTATTAGTAAGTTGCATTAGTTTTCAAGCTTATTTGTGCCAATTTTTTTTTTTTGTTCATCTCATGAGTATACTCTTGTTTCACCTTGCAAGGGGCTGGGGAGCTCAAGTCAGTAAGGCACTTCCCGTACATATGAAAGGTCCCAGCTTAAGTAGCTTGTATAATATGGTATGATATTACTGTGACCCTATGCATATATATATTGACCCATTACATTGGTCACCTTAAGTGTATGGTGATTTTGACCCTCCCTTGCCAAGCTTAGTGGGCACGGGTTCGAATCTCGGATATCTGTATGGAACCTCCCTGTCTTGGGCAACAAAGTCCAAATCCTTTAACGTCTCTGTAAGAACATCCAAGAATCCAACAATGCCAATCCTACGCTAACAAACCTCAGTCATCTAACAATCAACCTCAACGGAATAATCATCAACTCGTCAAACAAGAGCGTGTTACCGTATCTATCAAAGGTTCTGGGCCACAACAAATTACCCTTGGTGATGTGGTTTATAATGCAGTCATATACGCAGTACATATAATGCAGTCATGCATACGGGGCTCAACGCAACCGATGGATATGGAATATTCGGTTGGGGATGTGATGGATTGTACCGATGGGAATGTGAATGCGATTAACGAGTAGATTGTGAAGAGACAGCAGCAGAAGATATTGCAGTTGGAGCGGGAGTTGGAAAGGTGACTTATTTCTTTTCTGGTGAATTGTTTTGTTTATCAGTTGCATTAGTGCCAAGCTAACTTGTCCAAACTTTGTTGGTTTCCCCTGTGTGATTATTAGATGTTGTCTTTCTTTATGAAAGTTTGATTCTCTTTCTGAAATATTTTATTTTAACCTGTGATTAAGTTTAGCAAACTTCTCTCTAAGAGACAATGGGAGCTGTGGCTGGATCTCAAAACTAAACTCTTCTCTCTATGTTAATCCAATTGGAAAAACTAATTTTGAAAGATGTCTGGAGCAAATACTTTTAAAAAACTTTTTTATATGATAAATGTAGTTACCCTACAGGACTCTCTAAATTACCATTTTTTTTAGATTGGTTTTAATATTCAATTTTCAATAATTAATTTTACTACAAAATATTCCGACCCATTGAAACAGTGATATTATTGGGACTTGCAAAGCAGCTACAGTTATCAAAAAGAGAACCATTTGTAAAAATATCCAATTAAGCCACAATAATTTGGCTTATGAATTAATTTTTTACATTGGATGAACACAGAAAGAATAAGTCGGTTTGGAACGAGTCAACCCTTACCAATCCCCCTTAATGTTTTATCAATTTAAAATTGGCTGGAGTAGCTTGTATAATATCATACGACATCACTTAACATTGCACCATTGTTCAGCTATCAGAAAATGACCACACAGTTGAATTTTTTTTACCATCTTCAATCCCTTAATTCACAGATCCCAGCGCCAGCTCCAACAGCAACAATGGTGGCAGAAACAACAACAGGCGCAGCAACAGGCAGCCCAACAGCAGGTTCTGTTGGCCTCTCACCCTGTTCCCATAGCGCCAGCACCACCTACTGTTACCATGACAACAACCTTGCAGCAGCCCACTGCAACCATCATACAGCAGCAACCGTTGCTGCAACCTAAACCTCAGCAACTTAGCACGCCTCAGCAGTTGTTTGAACAAGCTAGTGAGTGTTTCTTTTTTTTTTAGCTTTAATTAAATTTCTTTTATATTTTTGTATGTTTTGCACTATGTTTGATTTGGAAAAAACTTCAGGGTTCGTACACTTCCTGAAATTCCCGAAAAACTCCGAAATTTCATATTTTTTCTAGGGGCCCTTATAACTCCTGAAGTTTCTGGCTTAGCTTCTGATATTTTTCCCCGGTACGTCTACTGTGTCTACTATAAGTCTACTGGGCCATGCGCAGTAAAAAAAAAGTAGAGTTTGGACATTGTGATGCTAGTTTAATACCCCAGAATGCTCGCACAACTCTTAAGAATATTTTCTTCTGTTTCATCATTTGAAGTTCAGTGAAGTCACTAGATGAATATGTTTGTTTATTATCGTATTTAATTTTTTTCCTCGTTACCTCCTAAATTTACATTGCTGCACTCCTGAAAAACTCTTTAGAAACTCCTAAATTTCACTATTTTTGAGTATGAACCCTGTATTATGAATAAGATAGAATCGAAATTAAAATATCAATTTGCGTCTAAAATCCATCTTGACCGAAACATTACTTTTTACTGTCATGTACATTACCTTATTACTTGCCTTTTGAGTACTAACTACTTTTGAACTCTTTATTTAGGAATTCAAAGTTTGTAGATCTATGAGCAAATTAAGAACCCTGTATTTGCTTTCCTTTTTCATGTTCAGCAATTTGTTTTTTCTTAAAATAAGGTACATGTTGTAACTGAAAGGGGAGAAGAGAGAGGGAAGAAGCTCTACAAACACAGCTATTTTTTAGCTCTATTTTTTCATGTTTGGTGTCAATGTTAAGTGCTGATATACAGATATAATGAGTTTCTAGAGATCTGACTGTGTAATTATTATATGATATCAATCTTAAAAGTAAAGCAAACTGCTATGTTGTTATTGTTTTAAGATATATATATTTTTAAATATTTAAAATTTGGTGGGGAAGCAAATTGATCATTTTCCTAATTCTTTAAATATAAAAACATCTGAAAGTGTCCTTTTAAGTATGAATCCAAGAAACATCAAAAACAAATATTAAAATTTAAAAATATTTTTTTCATAGTTGACTAACTTATTCCTAATTTGAAATACCTTATTCCCTAGGAAAATACCCTCCAGGCTCAGCCGAACAGCAATCAGCTCTTGTAAAAGCAAGTCTTGCCGCCTTCATCCACAATCAACAAGTCAACAATGTCCGAGTCCGCAACGGCCTTTCGCCAATCAACCAGCAGAATATTTCGCAGTTTGCCAACCTGAAGCCAATCGTGCTTTGCCAGTCGCAGGCTTTTCCTGCGCTTGTGGAAAAGCCAAGGGCTAACTCGTTGCCGAATGGTCTGGCACAGCAGAAAATGGTGTGGTATGTATTTTATTGTTATGGTAGGGATTTAATGTGCATAATGTTAGATACATGTTTAGGTGTAACCAGAATCTGATCATAGCCTAGGCTTAACCAGGCCTTTAATTTAGGTTGCTCCAAAATTTTCTGTAAACATACATTTTGCAAAAAATAGCCTTCATCTACAATCATTAAGTCAACAATGTCCGAGTCAGCAATGGTCTTTCACCAATCAACCAGCAAAATATCTCACAGTTTGCCAATCGTGATTTGCCAGTCGCAGGCTTTTCCTGCGCTTATCGAAAAGCCAAGGGCTAACTCGTTGCCGAATGGTCTGGCACAGCAGAAAATGGTTTGGTATGTATTGGTTTCATTATGTAAGGATTTATTGTCTATCTATTTACTACATAGCCTCAAAAAGACTTGTTCTCCCTTCGCTTGGTTTTCTAGGAAATGGGGGGAGCATTCCTTATCTAAACCTAACGTGTTTGAGGTTCTGTTGTTAAGTTAACAATCCGAACAGTTCAAACCCAAGTAGGATGGGGGAAAACACACTACGCCGTTTCGAAGAAAACCACGTGGGGATGAGAGAGGACATCCTTTCAAGGCTCGCATTCTAGATTTCTAGATAGACAAGGTATAATATGTATAACGTTAGTTCTGATACGTGTTTAGGCTTGGCATGGGCAGAACCTTAAGCATTTAATTTAGGTTGCTCCAAAATTATCTGAAAACATATATATTTTGCCGAAAAAAGCCTTTATCCACAATCAGCAAGTCAACAATGTCCGAGTTCGCAACGGCCTTTCGCCAATCAACCAGCAGAATATCTCGCAGTTTGCCAACCTGAAGCCAATCGTGCTTTGCCAGTCGCAGGCTTTTCCTGCGCTTGTCGAAAAGCCAAGGGCTAACTCGTTGCCGAATGGTCTGGCGCAGCAGAAAATGGTTTGGTATGTATTGGTTTCGTTAGGTAAAGATTTAATGTGTATAACGTTAGTTCAGATACATTTTTATGTGTAACCAGAATTTGATCATAGCCTAGACTTAACCTGGGCTGGGCATGGGCCTTAGGCCTTTGATTTATTTTGCTCCAAAATTATTTATAAACATAAACATTTTGCCGAAAAGAAGCCTTCATCCACAATCAACAAGTGAACAATATCCGAGTGCGCAATGGCCTTTCGGCAATCAACCAGCAAAATATCTCGCAGTTTACCAATCTGAAGCCAATTGTGCTTTGCCAGTCACAGGCTTTTCCTGCGCTTGTTGAAAAGCCAAGGGCTAACTCGTTGCCAAATGGTCTGGCACAGCAGAAAATGGTTTGGTATGTATTGGTTTTGTTTGGTAAGTGTAAAGATTTAACGTATAATGTTGGTACTGATACATGTTTAGGTGTAACCAGACTCTGATCATAGCCTAGGCTAAACCTATGCTGGGCATGGGCAAGACCTTAGGCCTTTAATTTAGGTTTTGCTCCAAAATTATCTGTAAACATATATATGTGATTTGCCGAAAAAAGCCTTCATTCACAATCAACAATGTTCGAGTTCGCAATAGGAGGTGCTTAGGTCAAACTTATCCGCTAGATGTCTCTGCTCTACCGGTGTGGATAATCCACTTCCGGTAAAGCCGACTGCTAACTTTTTGTATTGACATTTTGTCAAGCTTAGAAGAAGGGTTTTTTTTTTTTAATTAATTGTTTCAAGTGATAATTTTTTTTTGTTATTATGACTTTCGAGAAGTCAGTTCCATATTTAAAGCAGGAATTAAAAGCACTAGATGTTAAAACTACTGGAAAATGCAGTTCAAAATTATGTAGTCTATGTTCTGTACATTACTCAAAAAACCTGTATACTCTTTAGGATATTTCTTGGATACTTATTTCATTTTAATTAAATAGTTAAGAAAACAAAGCTTTGTTAATTTATTGGTGTAATAAACCTTATAATATACAATTTTGTGTGCATAATATATTTCTTTATTCGTTTGTGGTGATTGTTTCAGTAATGAACTGTAAGTGCATAACTTTTGTTTTGAAATCCAAAAGTTTTATTTTTTATGCTCAGTTTATATTTCTGAACAATTATTGAGTATTTTATAAACAAATACCTTTCTTGTGTCGTTTAAAATAAATAGATCTTTTTAAATTTTTAAACAAAATGTATTCCATAACATTTTCATTTGTACAAATAAAAAAATTTTTCATTTGTACAAATAAAAAATTATCGACCTACAAAAGGCCAGTGGCCCAGCAAGGATGGTTCATCTTACCAATTTCCAATGACTATCGAGATTCTCCTTAAAATCTTCTACACTATTCATTGCAAACATAATCTGGCAGGCACAGGCATTCCACTCATTGACAAATCTCTTTTTAAAATATTTTCTTACCGTCTCTTTTCTAAGTCATGACTTATTTTATTCCTGATCATGTCCTCTGGTTTGGTTATATAAGGTATAACTTAAGCCATTCATGCTTCATTTTTATGTTGTATTTGTTTATTACGGATTGGAATTGTGGAAAGATGTCATATTTAACCAAAAGACGTGCCCTGTTTTAACAAAAGATCTATGAACTGGGATGTATATATAATAATAAAGCGTTTGTCCCAATGGCTACCTGCTTGATGATCGACTCTTTTAAATATGGAGCTTTCATTAAGTGGTGCTTTTAGGTCCCGAATCAGAATTGTTGGGAAAAAATGCTCATTAACCTGCATCAAATAGTTTACTTAATCTCTAGACTCCAGGTGACAGTAATCCCACTTTTCAAAAAAAAAATGTTGATACTTGTTCATTCTTATTTAACTTATCATTCTTCACCTATTTATCAGAACTCTAGGATTTGACTTTATTGTAAAATGTTTATTTTATGTGTTAATGCACTCTTAAGTTACTTTTTTAAGATTAAAGAATTTTATTTTAGGTTAGATTTATGTTTTATGATTTGACAGTATTGTTGCGGATTTTAAATCTTCAAAGTATAATGTGGATATAAACACTCAACCTAATTACCTACTAATCAAGGGCTATCATACATTCATATCTAGGGTTGGGTTTTTCCCGTCCAAAACTTATATTTCCCATACCAGTGGTAAAATACTGGAAAATACCAAGAAAAACCTCTTTCAGAAAAAAAAAAATACCATTCTTTCTCCAATATAACTTATCTATTAAATTCTATTTAATTAAAAAGCTCTACATAAGTAAACATCAGTTTTTCTTTTGTTTATATCCTAATTTTGTATTCTGGCTGTTACAGTCAAACCTCGACAACTCGACTTAATATAGGTCGAATAAACCGCTAAATTCTCAATAATTCGAAGTAAACATCTTCAAAGTTTTTATCACAGATTTCACATGTAAAAGAAACATTTCAGTTCAAAATAATTAAATTTCAATTCAAATTAATCAGCATTTTGTATGAATGCCAACAACCTTAAAAATTACAATCAACAAGAAGTATTTTTTTTTTCAAATGAGATTTATATGGCATGTACACTAATCAATATTTCAATATTTGATAATGCCAAATTTTGTGAGTTTTATAAAACTTTTGCGCCATTCTTCACTTGTTGACATGGGCTATTAAAAAAATTGAAATGTGTTTAACCATAGTATTATGGCACATATGAAATTATTTAAACCAGGTCGACCCATCTTAAATGACAGTAGGGAGAAATAGAATGCAACTTCTATAACTCAAACTTTCGATAAGTCGAATATTTTTTGGGTCTCCTGAGACTTCGAGTTATCGAGTATTGACTGTATTACAAACGTCTATATGCTTTGGGTGGGGGAACCCTCATGAGGCTTATGTTTTGTTCCCTATCATCCCCACTATAGGCATTGCAGTTTTTCCAAAGCCTAGTACCTGTCATTGGATTTGTTTCTACATTTAGTCGACATAACTTAATAATTATTTAGCCTATATTTTTAATGAATATTTCCCACAGACAATACTCCAGTAATTATTTATGTTTATTCCAATGGAAATAATAATAAACAAAAGTACATGATTAATATGTTACTATACATGTAAAATAACAAACGAAAATGTGCGTGTTTTTAAAAAGTTTTTCAAAGGTGGGAAACTTTTTTCTTCCAGGACAGTAAATACTGGTTTTTAAAATAGTATTTACCAGGGTTGGTAAAAACCATGTTAACCCTTTTTATATCTTTAAAATAACAAATTCATTATTCATTTTACATACATTCACACATCGATTTGGTATTGCAGTTTATTTGGTCTGGATGAACGTTATAAGAGGTTTTGACAATAAAACTAGAGTTTAGAGCAATGGGCATATATTACACCTAAATTCTTAGGAAATCCAAAGAAACTTAAACCTTTGGACTTTTGTTTATTAGAAAAACATTGCGGAACACTAATTCACCGGCATTTTCATAAAATATTTCAAAAAACATATCACACATTTGTAAACAACAGCACTGAATTCGCACAGAGAATACTAAAATGAGAGGTATGAGCAATGGGCATATTACACCTAAATTCTTGGGAAATCCAAAGAAACTTAAACCTTTGGACTTTGGTTTATTAGAAAAACATCGTGGAACACTGTAATGCACCGGCATTTTTATGAAATTATTAAAAAAACAGATCACACATATGTAAACAACAGCGCAATCCTCACTGAATTCACGTAGAGAATACCTGAAGTAGGGACCGGAAGAAGTTTATCCACACGCTTCGCAAGGTATGCTGGGTACGCGACATCTCCTATGGCCTTTCGCCAATCAACCAGCAAAATATATCGCAGTTTGCCAACCTGAAGCCAATTGTGCTTTGCCAGTCGCAGGCTTTTCCTACCCTTGTTGAAAAGCCAAGGGCAAACGTGTTGCCAAATGGTCTGGCACAACAGAAAATGGTTTGGTATGTATTAGTTTTGGAAGGATTGGAATTGTATAAGCGCTATGTTAGTCCTAATACATATCCAGGCCCTGATCGTAGCCTAGGTCTTAAGAATATTGTTTTAGGGAGCTCCAAAATTTGACTATCAACATGTTCATTTATATGATTCTATTACAAGCTTATTTATATTTAATTCATTAATTTAAAGTTGTGTATTGCTACACACACTTACACTACATTATATTTTTAGGTCCTCTTCAGTACCTAATTTCACCAACGTCATTGCACCTAAAGTAACTGTTGGAACTGTGGAACCGCCTAAGTTTCTCATACAGAAAGCGCCTCCGGAATACAGTGAAGCTGTTAAACCACAAAATAAACCCAAGCAGGTTAATATTTGTTTGTCACTAACTTCATTTAAAAATTTCAAATAGTTATTTCTTTAAATATCTTTAATAATAAAAGAGTCTGGCTGTGGATCGTGAAAGACCTACTTATACTGCCCAGAAAAATGTAAAATTTTTAATACAGATTCTCTTTAATACCTAGGTGTGCACCTGAGGCCTATTTATTCATATTTCATAATTAATTTTTAATTAATATTAAGATTTTAAAAACATATCATCCATTTAAGAGTGAGGGGCCATAACAGGGCTTGAAAACATGGGCTGGGTCCAAACAAAAGCTTGACGTCATCCGCTATAAAAGTGAAAATCCAGTAGGACAGCTGTTAAATAATTACTAAATAAATTCATTGTTTTTTCTAAATTTTATTTTGTTTTTTTATTCTCCATCTTTTTGAGAATGAAAACCACTGTTGTAGGTAAATCTTAGATAATCAATCTTATTGAAGCTGAGAACCCCTTTCAAATATTTTTTACAACAAATTTTCTATTAAGTTAACGGGTTCTTAGCAAAGGTGTTACCATACTACTAAGTGTTACCATAATACTAAGTATACTCATAAATGAATGTTCTGTGCACATTGAACATTCATTTTTGACAAATTTTCTGTTAAGTTAACGGGTTCCTAGCAAAGGTGTTACCATACTACTAAGTGTTACCATACTACTACCAATCATGACAAGGGCACCAGACATTTCACTACTAAGTATACTCATAAATGAATGTTAACATAGTTTTATAAAATAACAAAAAATTATTTATTTCTTAAATTAACTCGATTTTTCTTAAAAAAAAAAACATCCTAAAGATAAAACTTTTATATTTCATCATTTTTTGTTTATTTGCTACTGTTCCATTACTCTAGGAGAAACAATCTAGCTCTAAAAGCCGCAGCAGGAAATCTGTCAAAAGCCAAGAAGTCGATGATGTACTGGATGTGCTCATAAGTCATGGAGGTTGGTGCAATTATTCTCTCTAAGAAATCAGTGGTCATTTATTTGTTCAATGGTCTATAACCTCTTGCGACCTGGTTTCCCCATCTGGGGACATATTTTAAAACCTCCCCACAAACAATTAACACGTTATTTAGTTCTGAAACTGACCTGGTACGATAGAAGGAGATCCAAATATCAGTTTTCAGCCTTTGATTACAGGTATCAGTCATTTATTTCTATAAAAAAAATTAAGTTGAACGAGGGCCAATACGATATAAGAGTTCTCAAATATATATGTTAGTAGTTAATTGTAAAAGCATTTTGCATTATAAACAATGTTAAAATAATCTGTTAACTCCAAATAACTGATACAGCCTTTTTTTTTTGTTACATTTATTGCACAAAAAATTGTATTTTTAGAGTTTAAGGCGTGTCCTTAAGTAACTTTTAAACATAATTTTTTAAACAATTCTTTGAGAAACGTACTCTTTAGCATATATTTGTATGAAAAGTGTTTAGACTATAAGAATATACGTGTAGGATTTTGCTCGGGTCTTAGGATCTTAAAACTTGTCAATTCCTACATTTCCTTTCAATTATTTTGAAGTTTAAAAAAATCATATTAGGCAAAATTACAGCACGTCTATTTTATAGAACTGCCTCCAAGTGCTGCCCAAGAACCTGTAACCCCTTCAACTCCAGAATCCCAGAAAGGTACTTGTGATCCCCAACTTGGCGCCGAGCTACTTTTATGCATATACCAATGCTGCTGATTGCTTAAATATTTTGATGCTATTTTGCACTAATTTGCTTTTAGCTATAGCTTCCAGTTTATGCTTTTTGCACTTTATTTGCATATTGTTTGCTGTTATTGTCGTCTTGGTGCCAAGATAGTTTGTTTCAAATACCTCTGTTGCTTATTATTTAAAGATTTGGCTCTTTTTCTTGCACCAACTCGTTTCTAGTTATAGCTTCTGGTTTATGCTTTTTGCACTTTATTTGCCTAGTTCTTTAGTTATATTTTGCTTAGCTGCTATTATCGTCTTGGTGCAAAGATAGTTTGTTGCAAATACCTCTGTTGCTTATTATTTAACGATTTGGCTCTTTTTTGCACTAATTTGCTTCTAGTTATAGACTCTTGTTTCTGTTTATCCCACTTTATTTGCATAGTTTCTTTATATATATTTTGCTTAGCCGTTGTTTGTTTTGCCACCAAGCTGCATATGCAATGCTTCTGCATTTGTTTTACTGTTTGCTTATGTGCTTCATGTTCAATGTTACTGATTATTCAAAACTTTGGCTTTTTGCACTAATATGCTTCTAGTAAAAGTTTTTTCTTTGTATTTTGCACTTTATTTAAACAGTTTATTTACATTTTCTTAATATATTTTCTTCACATTTTGCTTTGTTGTTATTGCTATTATTGCTGCAACTGTTGCATCTGGTCTTTTTATTTAATATTTTTTTGTTCTTTGCACAACTCTTTTTTTAATACTTTGTAGTACAAATAAGCATTTTGGTTAAATGTTACAGGTTTTAGTTTAGACATTAAACTAGCTATATCAACCATACTGTGCTTTTTAATGTTTTAAATATATTTTTATCACATTAAAAAATAATTTGTGAGTTTTTAAACAATTATACTTTTTCCAAAATTTTAAATACTGGAATTTGATTTTTAATTTTAAAATTTATTCATTTCCACAAAAAGTAAGATAATGTAAATAAATTTTTTAAATGCGGTGTTTATGAACTTGTAAGCCATAACTAACTTTAATGGGTTTTTTTTTTTTTTTAAGATTATTATTTATTGCTACAATTGATTTTATCATAAGTGCAGTACAACTTTTCATTTTTCTACAAAATCACAAAAGCATCCAAAAGTTATCTAGACAAAAATGGGCTTTTCCCATTTAAAGCTTTCTTTTCCATCATCATAACTTTGGATTTGTCAATTATAGCCTAACTTTTACACTATTAGGGATTAATTATTATCTTAAAATTTGTACAGCAGATACTTAACTGGCTTAAATGAGATGGAGGGTAAACGGGTTAAGCAAAAGTACTGTTAAACCGAAAAAGTTAAATAAATTAAGTTCAGGCTGTAGTTTTGATTGCAAATGTGAACAGTCATATTTACCTTTTTTTATATAAGTACCCAATTAAAATGACACTTTATTATATTCAATGTATTAAATCATTACAACTACTTGAATACTATAACAAAAAAAAAGCATTAACCCTGTTATTGTTATATTAAAGCATTAACCCTATTATCGCATTAATCAATAACGAAATAAATGTTTTCAGTATACTTATTTTCATAATTTAAGGATAGTTTAATTCAGCTAAAGCAGAGATCCATTTAAAAGGAATATTTTTAAGCATATGTCTATTGTACTTCATTCTTGAAGTTATATTAGTCAAACATGAAATATAAAAATTAAATAAATAAAATTTATTCCCATAGGTGACATGGCACCTGCAGCCTTTCTGAAATCAATAACAAAACAAGTTATTTCTTAAAACTTAAACTTTAGGGATTTCAAAAATTGTCTGGTTAAAGCCGATATTTGGTTAAACAGAATTTTAAAAGTGGGCCTTCTGTACCTAGATCTTGAAGTCTTATTAGTCAGATCTTTCTAATATAGACCAGATTTTTTTTATCTTAAGGGGCCATTTAACTTTTACCTGTAAAGAGAAGTATTAAACTAAAACTTAACTAATTACCATTTATTCCCATAGGTGGCATGGCACCTCCAGCCTTCCCAAGCGTCAGCGAAATCCAACCAACTCTCAACCCATCACCCAGCCCAACAAACTACCCATCACCCAAACACCCAGACCCACCCACACCGACCCAAAACGACAAACCAGTCGACCCCCACCCAAACATCGTATTCGACCTCAATCTCGACCTTCAAGACCTCGAAGCCATGGACCTGGGAGTTCTGGACAGGACTGAACCCCCTTCCGATTCGCTGGTCTCAAACGGGGACTCCGCCTCCCAGCCGCAACCGACCTATGGCGACATCGATATGGACGTCGAGCTCACCGATTGGCTGGAGGTCCTCACGAATAATAATCACCCGGCCAATCAGGGCCAGCCGTCGAGGACCTGTGGTTATAACACCGACCCGCTTATGCCGAGTATGGATTCTGGGCAGGATAATACGTTGGATATGTTCTCGTTGGATAATCTGGATTTTAAGTTGCCGTCGGACTCGAATCTTCTGAGCTGGGATAAGATTGACTATGCGACTTAAAAGGGGGTGGATTGTACGAGAAAGTGGCACTTTTTGGTAAACGTTTGTTTTTCAGGAGAGAAAATTAACACCTTCATTTCCAAATAAAAAAGTAAGCTTTAAGTTTTTAAGATATGTTTTTCGCGTAAATTTAATTTGTCCCATATAAATTGTTCAGGACTAAGGTCTATATCTGTCTTACTTTTGTTTATTTAAATAAACTTAAGCAGAAAGCTCATTTTTGCAAGGCAAATTTTCTTGTCAATTATTGTTAACGAGCTAAGAGTATGTGATTAAATACTTGAAAAAAAATCATCTGAAAAAATAGTCGAAGACTTATTTTAGGAATTTGTGCCTGGTACAATTTCTGATTAAGAATTATATAACTTTTTATTTATTATGCAGTACAGGACCCAATTGGAATGTTGGAGTTTTATTTTAACTCATCACTCGGGTTTAGTTATATACAAAGGTTTTTTTATTCTTCAAATTAAACACACACAAAAACATCCTGTCAAAAATTCATAGACCAGTCCCTGATATTAAAAAATATATTTAGTTTCTATGTATAATCTTATTATTTTTGTTAATGTCTTCATTAGATTATGAATTTCTTAAAAGTCAAATATCATGTCTCATATTTCTATTACAAATTACATAACTGTGAAACATTTATTTGCAATTGTTTAAATTTCAATCACCCTAATATTAGACCTCACAAATTTATGTATGAAAAACATTTATTTTACCAAGATATGCCACTTTCTTGCACAATGCGGTGTCATGTGATAAGTTTTGCATCAATAAGACTTCTGATAAATATGGCTGCCATAATTTCACATTTCTGCGATAAGTCCATATTGGTTGTGAAGAAATTAATTGTTATTGTATTACTGCAATAAGAATCTTGTGGGAATTATTCCCATTTCTAGAGCATGGTAGATACTAACAAATTATAATGTTTACTAAATTGGTTTCAATATTAGGTAATGTGTTATAAATCTTTAAGTTTACTTCATTTATAGATTTTTTTAGTCTGTATATTTTCCAAATAGTTGTTTATTGTGTTTTTATTAAATGATAATTTTTTCTTTACATTGTTATTAGTTATCTAACCAATGAAGCCCAATACCATGTCTTAAAAAGTCCTCAGGAAATTTTGTCATTGTTTTGAACAAAAAATTTACCGTACAAACCCTGATAATTATTAATAGCTTATTATTATTTTTTTTAAATATTTGTTGAATGTAAACCTATAAGCATTACATTTTAAAGTTAATAAGGAAAACTGCAAATTTAATTGCAAAAGCGTTTGATTAAAAATGTAATAGATATAAGTCATAAATACATTTAGTAATAAGGTTTGTGTAAAACAAATAATTATTAAATGCACGTTGTATTACATTTTCCCTTTTTACTTAAAAAAAAGCATCTATTTTTTTTTACCAAACAAATATTAAGTATATATAATTATTGATAAATTAGGATATATGTATTGTTGGCTTGGTTTAGCTCAGAAAAATATGCATTGGAGATAGAAAATATTTGTTGATATTATTGGCAGTAACTTTGGAGATAATACTCAAAAATAAAAATGTTGATAACCTAACCAATTACTAGTACAAATTATGAATGAAGAAGTTTGAGACAGAAGATTGTTTTTTATTAAATTGCCACTAATGTATTAAATTGTGAGGCGTTGTGCCAGGGTTTCATAGCGTAATCTGCTATCAAATATTTTATGGTAGTCTTTCAGAGAATTTTAACTTGATCAATATTTCTCTGTAAATTTCAACTACGATTGCATGTTTTTCAAGTTAGACCTAGTAAATAACTAAAAGGGTTACAATATCGGGTTTCTGCAGTTAAAAGCAATCAACCCTTTTTTTTTATTTGTATTGAAATACGCTTGTTGCACTTAAAAATTTTCGGACCTAAGCCAGCGATATTTAGGATTATTATTATTTGTTTAAAACAACCTTATTTCAAAATACTTGTATAACATACAGTGATAAAAAAAATGAAGGTGCTCAAAATAATTTGGTATACATGTGAGAAATGTATAAATTGTATCTATGCTAGCTTCTTTTGTATCCAATCCAATGCAAAATACTGTGTTTTGGCTAGTAAAGCATATTAATTTTCAAGTAAAATATTTGCACTTATAAAAGACTACACTCCTTGCCAACCTAAGTTGGGTAAATAGAAATATGCCATGGAGAAGATCCTTCCACGCATGTAAAGAGTTCCATAAATAATTTGTGAATCCATCAAGGAAAACATGTATAAAACATTAATCTCGTTTAAAATCTTACAGAATTGAATATTATTTGAGAAATTTTTTGCCATTTTCTAGAAATGAAAAGTGTATTTGGGTTAAATTGTATTCAGATCATTTTGTATGTAAATATTACCCTACAAGAGTTTCCAACTAATGGACCAATCGCGCTTTTCTGGCTGCCTTTTTACTCTTTGTTTTTACCCTAGTTAGGTTGGCAAGGAGTGTAGTCGTTTCATTTTTCTTTTAAATGTGTTGAGGTAAAGTTTTTAAGGATTATTTTAAAATATGCACATAGTGGTGCAATGTTAAGTAAAAATTACAATATTCAAATCCATACCAACAACTATTTCACATTTTAAAGTATTGCAACCTTATTTTGAAGATCAGGTAGAACAAATACTGTGTAAATATTTGTAAGTATATTATATAAGTTCTTTCTTGTAACATAATTTTTTGTGTGGTATATTTTAACATTTTCAAAATATTGAGTTTTGTTTAAAATATGCATAATTGTATAAATGTGCAAAACACACCATGAATGCTGCAAACACCACAGATATATTTTTTTACTTCAAGTTCTGCTGTAATGTGTTAAAAATTAAATCATTTTAATATCTTTATTCTTCCTAAAAATATTAAAAACTAAAACAAAAAGTTGTAAAAAAAATTGAAGTATAGGTGCCAAAAGAATTAAGTTACTGTGAATTTATTTCTCGATTAAAATTTTAAATACTATGTTATTGCTTCCACTATAAATGAACTAACTGTTAAAAAAAATAGTTTACATTTTTTAATTTATTGTAACGTAAAGTGAATGATTGGAGACAAAAATCTATTTATATTGTTTTTGCATTTACATAAGATTTCTGGACTTCATTATAATTACAATACAGATCCTGATAGAAAACCTGTTCATAATTCTTTTTAGAAAAATTTAAGCCGGACTTTGATAATTCCTATGTAGGTACAATTTGTTAATTATGATTGATTTCCCATTCAATACCTGGTGCTACCGAAAATAATTTATACATCAATGTAAAAATTGTAATTTTATTCTCGGCTTCTTGCTAATATCTCTCGGCATACTTAAACATATACAGTGAGCTCAGATTAATTGTAAACTGAACATCTGAAATGATAACGAGACCCGCCTAGATAATGCTACACAAAATTGCTCTCTGTTCTGGGAAATGTGCTGGTTCTATAAAAATAGCTCATCCATCTAAAAAGCAGTCCGTTTAAAAAAAATATAAAACTTTTTGTTTAAAAGTTTATTTTTACTACAGTCCTACTTCAGTAGGGAGCACTATACGAAAACAGACCTTAAGTTTGCAGCAGAGAAATGTACTGGGGGGAGGAACTGCGTAAACAACGCTGCTGGCGTCTAAATTTCGCCTGCTCCTATTGGTTGCTCCTTTGACCCGTGCGCCCTGTTACGTCAAAATCGAAAGAAAAAATAATTGAAATAACACCGTAACTGAAGCTAAACTAATAAAAATAATAAATTTATGTCTTGAAATAACAAATAAATTTGTTTATTGAATGGGAAATACCTTTTTGTATTCGATTCTCGCACTTGAAAATTAGAACTATTTACCCTTTTTCTCGTAGAACATTTGTATACTGGAAACTTAAGGTCGGTTTTGCTGTAGAGCAACACTTTATCCAACCAAATGCAAAATAATTTGGTCTGCAGGTTCAAGACCAATATATATATTTTTTGTGGCATTCCTTCGTTAAATGCTCCACAAAATAATTTGTTGTCTTAGCGATAAGTTATAAAATGTGTCGGCAGGCACATATAAGCTAGACCATTTGTTAAATAGTTAATTTCTGTATATTTTATTGTTTTGGTTGCATTGATTGTGTAATTTTTATGTTTTTGTCTATAGCATATATTACTTGAGGTGAAGGCTTTTGAAAAGTAGTTAACAAAATCTTTGTGTTTTGAAAGGTGAAACATAATTGTGGTATAATATGTATGTTTATTACTGAGATTTCTGTAGTGTATTTTATATTTTAAGTGGTATAAAATGCATTATTTTATACAAAAAAAAATTTTCTTTAATTAACCAAAACCCAATATTTTTATGCATCTACAAACATTTTATATGTGTTTTGACAAACTTACTCAGACATTGAGAATAAAACCTTGTCGTTGGTGCTATCACCTACAGTGTTGCTCTTGAACAATGCAAACACAGTAGTAGACCGTAATCAGTTGGTGTGGTGGTAGTGCTGCCCTCTGCTGTACCACATGCGGTAGCAATAAACTATTGCCTACATCATGTAAGCTGCGACGTCACTTTAGGGAAATTTTTGCTGACGCAAAATGAAGAGCTCAAGTGCAAAACAAGTTGCATCACTTTTGACAAAAATTGAGTTGATTAGTTTTTCATGCAGGTATTGTAGGAAGGGATATACCAACATTTTGATTTGAAGAAAAAAAAGCGTATGTATATATACATACGATTATAATCACTCATAATCATCAGTACGTATATAATCTGTATCTATGAAAAGCTAACCAACTCATTTTTTTCCAAAAAGTGATTTAAGTTGTTTTGCACTTAACGTCTTCAAATGTTAATTAGCATAGATACCAGCTTAGCCCGAGCATATCCCGAGAATATCCTATCCTTTATTAGCATAGATATCCCTTAGCCCGAGAATATCCTTTTCGCAGGCAGATATTAAAACATTACATTAGGTCATATTATTAACAACAATATAAATAATTTTTTTTAAGCGACAGGTATAAATCTTTTAAATAATTGTTCATAAGTATATTATACTTCAGAAATCTCAGTACTTTTTCTAAAACATATTTTTGTATATATGTTAAAATAACCTCATTTATTATGTATATTGTTTAATTCATACAGCATTGCTTTGAGTTTTAATTAATCATTTTGGTTTATATTACTACTTAATTATATGTAATTAAGTTGTAGTTAAAATAATTAAATTTTCCAACACAGGGATGAGACCAAAACTGTAATCTGGGCTTTAATTGACGTTTTTTAGCATGTAAAATAATAATGGCTTATCACAGGCGAGATTACAGTTCTGGTTTTCTTGCTCACTATCTGTTGCCAAAAAAAATTAATTCCAGTCATCAAAGTTTGAGGTTGCAGTTTACTAACTCTAACTTTGTTATGTGATGCAAAAATATTCGGACTAAAACAAAACAAAAAAAATTACTTATTAAAATAACATTTTTGCTGTTGAAATTTTACTTGTTTCCCAAAATTGCTTATAATTTAAACTTTGATGCAGAAAATAAAGCAATTTTTAAAAAATGTTTTAGTTTTTATTTTTACGTTTTCTACCTTTGCAATAAAAATGCCTGATTAGAGATGTTAACCTCATAGTTAAAGATTATTTGTAAACTAGTAAAGATTAATAGATTTTGAAAGAAAACTCTTCTTTCCTTGAATGAATCACTGACGTGTTTTGGAGTCTTGTTTTATTATATATAAAAATGTAAGAGTTCTTTTTTTCTTTAATATATTTAAAGAATACTTTCCATGTTCATGTAGTCAGTATATGCTATAGTTTGGGAAACTTCGTTCTTTTTTAGTTGGTTGAAATGCATTGGACTGCTATCTTAATTGAGAACGAATTTAAATCAAAACCTCTTAAGATCTAAAGCCTAACAAAAAAATTTCTGTAACCCAGGGTATCATATACCCTTTGAATTTGATTTCTATCTAGTATAGATGTCCACAACAGCTCAAAGTCATCTGCTTCAGCAGTCTTGGTTCAATTAGCAAACCTTGTCCTTAGAGACAGTAAAAAAAGTTGGTGTGTATAAAAATGGTGTGTTCTGCTTGGCATCTTTTTCACGTTTGCTTTCTTCTGCTCATGACTGTAGTGCCTTAACAGTATACAGGAGGCAGGGACCTAGTTTTCATGCGAAAAAACTCGGCTGATTTTCTTTTAAATAGATGTCTCTTTTTGAATGCATAGCTAAACTGTGCTTCAGTTTTTCCTAAAACGTCTACTTAAATTATAAGTTTATTTAATAAATGAATTCAAGCCATGTTTTTAATATTTGTTCAGAAACAATTTCTTTTTTCTTAACCCTTTCAGTCCCAATGACAATTTAGCTTGGCATCATTTTGGATTTTTTTTTTCTTATCTATAGCCATTTATGATATCAAAAAGCTCATCATTAGATTCTTCAAGCTTATTTCTATTAGAAAATAAGTTTTATTATTTATTCCCAATAGATATCAACGCTATTATTTTTTTAAATTGTGTTCAGAAACATGGTGATGCCAAATGGCATCACTGGGACTGAAAGGGTAAAAAAAAACACTAAAATGTCCTTATTTTTCATTAAAAGATATCTATAAAACCCAATTCTTAATTAATGAATTTGAACGTTTAAATTGTTTAGATAGTACTTACCAGATTTAACCCAACAATATTTTTTAACTACCAGATAACCTTTATTTCGAAAAAAATGCAAATTCTAGTATTACTTGTTTGAATCTCGATAATTGCCAGGTCTGCAGTTATATCCATTCAATATAAAATCAATGAACGTTTTGAATTATTACGATTAAATAGATATAAAACCCAATTCTTAATTAATGAATTTGAACGTTTAAATTGTTTAGATAGTACTTACCAGATTTAACCCAACAATATTTTTTAACTACCAGATAACCTTTATTACGAAAAAAATGCAAATTCTAGTATTGCTTGTTTGAATCTCGATAATTGCCAGGTCTGCAGTTATATCCATTCAATATAAAATCAATGAACGCTTTGAATTGGGTAAAGCATGTTTTGCTGTTAATGTATCAACCCTTCAAAGAGATTTTTACACATAAAAATACGTTCCCTTTCCTCCTGAATAATAAGTAACGGCAGAAAAGCGAAATTGGATTTGCTCGGGTGTTTCACCCGAAGTGTGTGTGCCTGTGATTTTTTCGCCAGGAAAATACTTGGAAGCTTCCACCGATTATACCTTGTCTATATAGAATGCGAGCCTCGAAAGCATATTTCCCTCCCCCATCCTTGCATGTGGTTTTCTTCGAAACGGCGTGAGCATGTTTTTTCCCCACCCTACTTGGGTTTGAACTGTTCGGATTGTTAACCTCACAACAGCGAAGGGATGGGGTAGGAAGTATTTCCGAGGCTTGCATAGTAAATAGACAGACTGTAGAAAATTCCAATTGATTGTAAATTACTCGTCCTTTATTGTGAATATTAATAAGATTGTATGTGCCGAGAAATTTTAATGTGGTGATAATTGGATTTCTAAGAAATAACTCGCCACTTTGTTTTAGTTTTTTGTATGCCTAATACATTATGTATAAATAAAATTTAAAACTGAAGTATTGTCTCATTTATGTGCTGAAGATTCTTAATTACTCAATTGAGGATACCATTGGCACCTTGTCCTACATAAATTGTTTAGTAGGGTAGACTAACCAGTGAATGAACGTTTAAGGCACTGCGTTTGCCAGTGAATAAACGCCAGGACAACCAACCATGTCAGATAGCTTCCTACTAGATGGGAGGAAGTCAGTGTATTGCCAATCCATCTAGTGGAATGATTTTCAATCTTTATTTTTTAATTGTATTTACCAAATGTTCATGGGCCTGTTCACTCACTGGACAGTCTATCCTACTCTATTATAACATTTTTGCTCAATAAACTTAACCCTTTAATGCCAAAAAGCAAAAAATATGGTCTAATTTAACCCTTCAAAATTAATAATTTTAAATTACCTTTCCACTTATCCTTAATATAACTAGTACTTTAACATCCCAACTGCACACTTCGGCGACAAACAGTCGCCTAATCAATCGTTCCCACAGAGCTTTCCTGGGTCATCCGCCTACACACACGACCTTTTAAAACCTTTCATATAACAAAATCTTAACTTCTGATTGATCAGTCAGAGAGCGCTGGGCATCCATCCCCATCTTTCGTCAACTTCAGACGACTTATTTATTACTGGGTTTACATGCTTCGAGCGCTGTTTCCAGCATGAGCGTAAGCACTTTGACCTTCATCGATTCGACCTTTGGTTGGCGAGTGAGATTGTATAGCGCGGCGATTTGATGATGTGACTAAATTGAATTCACGATGTAGGATCAATTAAAAAAGAGAAAAACGGCCAATAGATAGTTGCAATTTATCTTGTGGTAACCATTTCCTTTGATCTCTGGGCGAAAACCGAAAAAAGATGGGTTGGTGTGGCCTTGAAAGCCAACTTCAGCGGATGTTCGGATAAATACGTATAAAGCGGTTACCTTGAGATAATTAAGGCCATGCTGAAATGGCTGCTCGAAGCATGTAACTGTTGTGTATCATTTACTAATGTCCTAGCAGCTAAATAAAAAAGCTGCATTTTATCTAAGTAAGCATCTTCTATTTTATCTAAGTAAGCATCTTTGATTTTGAGTTTTAACTTTGATATTTCATCTTTCAATGGTTAGGTTTGAATTATCGTCGCACTAAAGCTACACTAGGACTATTGGCGACGGGCGTCGTATTTTAGAACCACAGTCAAGTGACGAGCCGGCACCTGAATAGGCAACCGTTAAGGGCGACATCGTACGCAGCGTTAGGATTTTGAAGGATATTTAACGTGCATTCCCTTACACGGGGTATTATTCGTCGGACATTTTTGGATGCACGGGCCGTTTATAGGTCGGCAGTTATTTTGTCGATGTCCGGACCCGAACCTGGGACCTTTCGCATGCTAGTCGAGTGCCTAAACGACTGGGCTCCTCATCTTTGATTTTGAGTTTCAACTTTGATATTTCATCTTTCAATGGGAAATAATTGTTTTAAAAGATAAATCTCGTAAATGTATACATTAGACAAATGGTATTTGCTTTAAATTGTATTTTCTGGTCATTTTCTGATTCCTTCTCCCTTTTTTGAATATTTAATTAAGGCAACATTTAGCATGTCCCATTAGCCCTTCGCCCTGTCCCATTAGACCCCAAATAGGGGGCCTATTGGGACATTTACATGTTTGTTTAAAATGCTCAGCAACCAAACTATGGTAATGTTTTAACATCTGTCAAATGACTTTTTAAGTAAATGAATGTTCAGTTTGTGAGCTTGTAAAAAAAATTAATTTCTTGTATTTTTGCTGAAATACAGAGGTTGAAAAAAATTTGTCCCAAAAGTTGCCCTCACTCTCCCCACTCAATGAGTTCAACTGTATGAAGGTTACTAACTGAACTCTACATTAAGGTTAATCAGTTTCAGTAAACTTACACTCATATTAACTATAAAAAGCTTACAAGTAGCAAGTTGGGTTCTTTTCTTTGCATATTAGTCAGAGAAAGCTCATTTGTTCAAGTTTAATGTCTTTCTCAAATTGAAAATAGTATGGTTATGGTTAAAATGAAAAAATTGTATTGCATGTTTTGCTTAATTTCTATACTATTTCTGAAAATTTAATGTGGAAAATGCAATAAGGGCTTCAACAAAAACTTTATTTATTGAAGTTTGGTTTCAATTTTAAGATATTGCATAAGTAATACTAATAGAAACTAATTTTGGCCAAAGCAAATGTTTGTTCATGTTTTAATCCAACTTATTACACTTTTGAAACAAGTTTTATAATAATGCAAGATACAAAACGAATGCAATCCTTATTTTATCGCAATTCTCATATTAACCCTTTCAGTCCCAATGGCAGTTTAGCATTATAGTAATTTTTTTTTCTCATCGTCTCTAGCCATTTATATGTCAGCCATATTATTTTTAAAAATTATGATCAGAAACATAATGAAGCTAAATGGCATTACTGGGACTGAAAGGGTTAAAAAAAATCGGTACTACTTCACCTTATTCCTTTTATATATATAAAAAATTGACAATAAAACATCTAGATTTTAAATATTTTTATTTTATGTATAAACCAAAAAGACTAGTAGACTAAGAATAATTAAAAATATGGAATATATCCATAAGACAGTACACAAAAAATGACTATTAATGTGCACGGTAAATTTGCTAAATGAGCTCAAGTCTTATATTTACAACCATTATATACTTGAAAAATTTGACACTATTAAAATAACATACAAAATACTGTAAAATCTTAAATGTAATTTTATCGTAATAACAAAACATGTCTTGAAAACAAATGCAATTTGTTATACTTTGAATTACGTATTGACTAACAATTGTACTTCCAGAATGATTTTAACATAATTCATCATTCCCTAATGATACACACAGTATTATTAAAATATTTAAAATAACAATTATATGAATATTGAAATATATTACTTAACAAATGTATAAAATAACAATAAGTCTATATAGTAATATCTAGACTTATTTCCTCTTGATCGAAACTCACTGTGTACCAGCTTAGTTGTTACTAATTTTAATAGATGACTAATGATTTTGCAATTTTTATGTTTCAGGAAGAAATTTTAATTTTTCTTCTTCTAAGAATTTATATACAAATTGAAGTAAATACTTCCAGAATTTTTTTTTTTGTCTTACAAGGCAGCCCAGAAATCTTACGTTATCAAAAAGCGTAGCAATTTTTTTAATAGTTATGAATTTAAGATATTTGTAATCTTAAAATCAACTTTATTTCACTTGTGATCAAAAAAGAATTGGACATATTAGCCTTTTTGTACATAAATGCACAGAACGCCTTTTTTTTCTAAATGGGGCTGTTATTATTATTATTATTATTTTTTTGGTTGATCAAACTTTTTGCAGACTCAGCCTCTTCTCCAGAATTGAGAGCTATTTTTTGTGGCACCATCTAGGTAGCTCTTGCTTCCAATTTAGACACTCAAATTACAACGAATCAGAGATGTCTAGGGATTTAAAGTATGCCAAAATTGAATTTTCTAATCAAGGGATCTTTTACAAGCCACATAATCATGGAATGCACACCGACGATTTTTCTCATCATAAAAGTTTTCTGAATTATGCATCACATATGTTAGAATGACAACTTTGATCAGCAAGGGTGAAACAAAATATATAATATTCCATGAACAATAAAAATGAGTAAATATCAAATTATTCTCTTATGCTTTAACAGTTTGGCACAGAACATCCAATCAACAATTAATAACATCAAATGGTTAATTATTTAACATTAATTTAATAGATTAAAAGTAAGCTCACTTTAAACATGCTACTTATTTCATGAGCAGATACTGTTACATAAGATTACAGTCAATTACATATAACACATTTCAGGCAATATTTAAAGCTTAGTGAAAATGAGATAAATGGCTATACAAAACAATTTGCCTTGTATTGAAAAAACTTCATATACAGTAAACTCCTGATTATTCCCAGCTCAACCAAAATCCCCATACCCTTTTTATGAAATATTATACAAAACACAAGAAAATGGAAGCTCAACTGTGTCCAAACTTGTTGGAAGAGTGCATTTCAAAAACAATACCCTTTACATTGTTTGCCTAGTTGTCAAAAGCCCTTTGATCTTCTGTTCAAATCTCCTAAGCCATAGTACAGTGTTTCACAAACTGTGTGAAAGGAATTTAAGGTAGTCTGAGCAGTCAACCAATGGCTATTTTTTTATTCCCCTTCCATAACCTCTTGCAACCTGGCATCCCCATTTGGAGAAATTTTTTGAAACCTCCCCACAACCAATTAACACTTTAATTAGTTCCGAAATTGACCTGATTCGATAGAATAAGATTCAAATATCAGTTTTCAGCCTTTGATTACAGGAATCAGTCATTTATTTCTATAAAATAATGAAGTTGAACGAGGGTCAATACAATAATATAGTCCTTAAAAAAAAATTTTTTTTTCAAAAAGTTCTCTTAGTAGTTAATTTTAAAGACATTTTGAATTAAAAACAATGTCGAAATAAACTGTTAACTACACATAAGTGATACGGCCTTTTTTGTTGCATTTATAGCACAAAAACATGTACTTTTTTAGTTTAAGGCTATCCCTAAGTAGCTATAAACAATTTTTTTAAATTTCTTTTAAAAACATACTTTTTAGCATATATTTGTATGAAAAGTATGTTTAGATAAAGAAAATACGTGTAGGATTTTGCTTGGGTCTTAAGAGGTTATACAACACATCATGTGCACATACACTATTCACATCACATACACTATTCAACACATCATGTGCACATTTTTGTCCCAAAGCGCCACTTTCAAAATAAGCGAATTGCAATTGAAATTGAACGTACCTAGAGTAGCGCAAGCCGCGCCACCCGATTCCGCGAATAATCAAGAGTTTACTGTACTTTTAAAACACATATAACTTGAATAGTTTTGTACTTACAATTAAATCTAACATGGTTTTAATATAGCTCTAGTTCTAGCATAACATAAAAAGAATTAAACTAGAAATTTTAAATGAAACACTGAATGGCAATAATAACAAACATTTTAATAACGTACAAAAAAAGTATAAAAAGAAGGATAAAGTAATACTTACAGACAAATCTAACTTCTGATTAATGGTGAATAATAATATCCAAAAAAAATGTAGCCACATCAAATATTCAAAAAATTAACAATTTAAATTAGGTATATTAATTTACTTTAAACAACTGAACTGACTTCCTATATATCGTTCATATTTTTGATAAATTTGTTGAAGAAAATATTTTAAAGGATACCAATGGAGAATAACTCGTTTAGATTTCAATTAGAGAGATAGCACAGAGATAATGTATTCATAGCATGAAGAATAGCAATTGATAGTGAAGAACTTAAATTTTTGGTTCCAGTTATGGCATTTTAAAACCTTAAATGCATTTTTTATACTGAAATATTTATACATTGATTTTATCAGTAAATTTATTATCTCAATTAAAAGATGTTTAAAAACATCAAAAATATATCTTGTTAAAAATTGTGCAATATTTAGCTTTTCTGTAATCCTTAATATTCCTTCCGTTTCCTTAACATTGATACAAATACTTAATTTCAGTTAAAGGAATTTTTTTTATCATAGTTTTCATTTATTTTAGCCATGTAGTTGAAATCATTTTGTAAATTTGTAAAGCTAACTTATCAAAATTAAAAAAAATGCAATGCAAAATAAACAGTCACAAATGAATTAGGGAAAAAGAAAAAAAATATCGATTAAGGGCAATGAATTCGTTAAAAAATATCAACAGTCGAGTAATACAAAATTTTACAGCAATTTGTACCTTCAATCACAACCAAATATACATTTAAATACTAACAAATGGCACAATGCATATGACTGTGAATAATATAAAATATAAAAAATAAAGCTACCCTGTTTCACAAAAGTGAAACATTTGACAAACACAACATATTGAACATGCAATAAAAACTAATCATATAAAGAATATTTCGTCATTCATTAAGATTTTTAAAAGTTAAAAATTTGCCAATTAAATTTTTTTTACAAATGCATCAAAAACAATTTGGCAACCAAACATGGCTCCCACTCAAAACTAATTGATCTTAGCCCTACTTTAAAATAATTAAGGCTTTATAGCAACAACAAAAAACTAATTATTTTGTAAACTTTAAACATATTTTTAATTAATTTATATAAAGCTTAGGGTTTAAAAACTAAACAAAATGCATTATTTCAACATCATAAATGCATTATGACGTGCAAATGCATTTTTTTAATTATTTAATTAGTTTTAAAATTAAAAAGACAGCTTAAGCAAATTCAACCAACCTAATATAAAACTAGTAAAACAATTCACTATGTCTATCAATTTCTTTTTTTCAGAGTGTGTTTTATCAAAACTTAAGGTCATTTCAAAGGCTAAGAATAAAATAAAGGTCTTTTTAGGCAACATTTTTATAATTTCTTGTTTTTCAAAGCCCATATAAGCTGTAGTCAATCAATCTATCTACATAAAACAACACAAAAACGATCATCCAAATATAAAAAACAATCATGTATAATACCTACTAAAAATATAACATCAATTAGCAGCATTGAGTTCTTTTTCCCAAAGGCTCTTTGTAGCTGTCTGTATAGCTTCGGCAAGAACATTTTCGTTTTCAACTTTTAGTCTTGGTGACAGGTTTTTGCGCTTGCGTAATGTGTTGAGCTTTTCTTTGCGGCTCTTGTGGTGCTTGATAGAGGTCACTATGAAGGTCATAGCCTGGAAGGAATAAAATATTTCTTAGACACATAATTACTAATTAGTAATCTATGTCATACACTTTTCATTCGACAAAAAATAAATATAGTAAATAAGGATTTATAGAATTTATTATAATAGAATATAATAATTCTTTATCATAATTTACTATATAGAATTTATTTAATTATATAAATGGATATTGAATAAATTGAGGACATTGCCGTCCATATACTTTTAAAATCAAAAGTTTGGGATACATTTAAATTAACAGTTAAAAGAAATAACACAATTCAGTTCAGTTATTTCAAAAATGATTAAATATTAACCTTTCATGAGCAATAATAATTTTATTCATTCTTTTATATTGTTTATGCCGCTTATAAACTTAGTTTTAAAAAAAATAGAGGCTCCCCAAAGCGGACCTAAACTTTTATATAGTACAAATTTTTTTAATTAAATGCTTTTTAAAGACATTCAGAGACCAAACAAACCTTAAATCTTTCAAATTCAAATTTTGCTACAATTTTTTAAAACAGAAACTACCTATCGACTTAAAGCAACATAATATAATTGTAAATTAGGCACAGATATAAAAGTACTTTTTAAAATATACCTTTTGTAAGTTTGCATGTTTTTCGTCATCTTCACTATTCTGATGCTACAAAAAGAATTTAGAATTATAAACCAGACACAAATACAGAATTTATCAATTGATGTCGAATGTAATTAACAACTTGAGTGCACATTTGAGGCATTTTAGGAGTTAAGGGACCCTTTTATTAGAAAGTAGGCAGTTTATTTATTTTACAAGTCAATTAAATTATTCATAATAGGCAAGTACAGAAACCCCTAGTTATATCACACTTTCCAGGCGACAAACAAAAAAACCATGATATAACTGAATGTGGGATATAACGAGAGACTTGATAAATATTATGCTTTTGATGTATTGATGCACAAAACAATTTTTTTAAACTAAAGCACAGTATGTATTTGAAAGATAAAGCTCAATCATATTAAATAATTAAACTACTCTACAAAAAAAAACAAAAATTTTAAAAGGACTTATTATTAATTATTATAAACATTGCACATTATTGCATAGGTAATACCTGCATACTGCTTCGCTCATTTTCTAGTAAAAAAATTCATATAAAGTTAGTTACTTTGATTTTTCTCTTTAAAGCCTGTTTTCCGGCAAATATCAAAGAATGAAAGTTTATTAACTACATCTTACCAATATTAGAATCGATTTTAAGGAAAGTAATATTAAAATAAAAGGATGAATATTGGGAGACATGATACAAGGTGCAATATATCCGAATGCATGATGTAACGAGGCGCGATTTAGCGAAGGGTTCCGTATTACTAAGTTTAAAAAATTCTAAGGTTCACTAAAGTCATAAAAAAAGTAAAATCATGAGAAAAAAAACAAGCTTGAAGCACGCTACAATGCATTAATCTGTCTTTGAATAACTTAACATATCAAAATAATTATAGATATAAAACATGTCAATAAACTGAAAATAAAATGACATATTTTTCAAATTTTAAACTTAACAAATACAATAACTCCCTACGCCAATATACAAAAAAACATCAAATGAAGTACTTTACTTTCTAAGATGAATTAATTACTTTTTTCTGGTGATTGCGCCAGCCTCTCTGTATTTTCTTAGCTGCAATGTTCTCCCTTAGCTTTTGTGCTTTGATATCAAGAACTTGTGCTGGCTTCTCAGTTTCCGATGACGATGGAAGTAAAGTAGAACTCTCAAAAGTTTGTGTGGTGTTCAGAACCGATTCCTTTGGCTGTTCTTCATTAGTCTATGAATTTAAAAATAAATTGATTACTTTAATTCTTTTTTTAATTATAATCTAATGGTAGTACATGTAAAATAAGTCGACAGAGAAATTAAGATAAAATTTAGTCTTATTTAGCTGCTAGACATTGGTAAATGATAAATTGGTCGTTTGAAGTCGGCGATAGAGGGACGAAATGATCACAAAAAATGGTGAAGAATCTCAAAGCCCTTCCACTGACCAATCGGAGGCTCAGATTTTTTATGAGAAAGTTTGAAAAGGTCAAGTTCAAAATGTGATGACTAGACAGTTTCTGTGGGAACTATTGATTTAGGCAAATGTTTGTCCCCGACAGGGTGCGGTTGGGATGTTTAAGACGTTTAAGTACCAAGTGATAATTAAGGTGAAAAAGGTGAAGAGTGAAAAAAGTAATTTAAGTTATTAAGGTTAATCAGGTTAAAAATATAAAATTAGGGAGGGGGTTAAGTTTGGGATTAAAAATATAAGATTTTGAGGGGGTTAAGTTATAATACGTCATACATATAGATCAGAGGGCTATCATAAACGGAATTCAGTAGGTTTGTAACAGAAACACTCACTTACAACCAGTTCCACACAGAATTTTTACTCCTCAGTAAACAATCACAGAGCATAGTATTTAGTACTGTAATAAACTTTTTCACATCAAATTTGTTAAGCTAGTTTTATTTTTTTGGAAAGTTCAATAATATTCATTAATGTTTGCTACATTAATTTGCATGAAGCTTTTGTACAAAATATACAATAATAGGATAGGCTTTGAATTATCGTTGCACTAGAGCTACACGAGGGCTATGGGCAACCGGCGTCATATTTTAGAACCCTTGTCAAGTGACGAGCCGACACCTGAATAGGCACCCAACGCAACCGTTAAGGGCGACATCGTATGCAGCGTTAGGACTTAGAAGGATATTTAACGTGCACTCCCCTACACGGGGTATTATTCGTCAGACATTTTTTGGCTGCACGGCCGTTTATAGGTCGGCAGTTATTTTGGCGATGAACCTGGGACCTCTCACATGCTAGGTGAGTGCCTAATATACAATAATACGAGTATATTTGTCATGTTTGCATGAGCGTCTTTTGCACTAACGTATCTCTATCAGACCAAAATTTGTTTTAATGCATTCAAAAATAATTTCATCGTTACCTTAACTTTTAAAAATATATACATATTTGGAAAAGAGAACCCTGCAAACAAGTATTATTTTTTTTCAGGCAAAAAAAAAAAAATTAAATTGAAAAAGTTAATTTACCTGCTTAGGTGGTCTAATAACTTTAACTGGCCTTTGCTGAGTGCTATCTTTTTTAAGAGATGCATCAGCTGGCTTCTTTGGCATTCTCGGAACAGCTTTGGAAGTTTTCTTGGCTTCGGCAACAGGGGCTTTCGATTCTTTATGAGGCACACCATTTACAGTTGCAGCTAAAGCATTCTTTTTAACATTTGTTTTATTTGGCACAATTGGAGTTACTTTGTTGGTTTTCTTAAGTGAAGTTTTAAGTTGTGAAATCTTGGAAGATATGTCTGTCGAAGGTGGTTTGGAAGAAATTTTTGTTGATGAATTTTTAGGAATGCCGTTTGGAATAGAACTTTTAGAAACTCCGTTTGGAATAGAACTCTTAGAAGTAATAGTAGAGGATGAAATCTTGTTTGGTACAGAAGTTTTAGTAATACTACTTGAAATATTAGTTTTGGAAGAAATGCTAGGTGCAGAAGTTTTGGGCGTCTTGATATAAGTTTGGCTTCTCAAATGTGATTTGAGACACCTAATCTCTTCTCTGAAAAAGCAAGTACATATTTAATTAAATAACTACATTAAGAAAAACTTTTTATCAATTAGGTTAAAAATTCAGAGTTATATAGGTTCAAGGTTTCCAATTTTTATAGCAATAATTTACAATGAAATGTTTAACGGAAGATAATTTTGCTTGCACGAGGAAAATGTAAATATTAAATAAACTTTATTTAATATAAGTTTATTCTATGTATGCATTTTTTCTATATTTTAAAATGTGTCTCTTATTATTTATCTCTTATATAAAATGTGTACAATAAATTCACTTGAAAGTAGCATTTCAAACTAGAAGTTTTCAAAAGAAACTTATGTAAAATTCACTATGAAAAACAAGAATATTTAGAATAAAATGTGTGTATTAAACTACATACATTAAGTGAAATTCTGATGCTTTAAAATTAATTGAATTTTATTGACATATTTTTGTATTTTACACCTGTAATTTTTTAATAAAGGTATTTTAAAAACATACTTTAAAAAATCAATAAACTATAGTTTTACACAAACACAATCTGTTATACTAGTTAGCTACCATAACAGACATTAAATAACATTTACACAGTGTGTTATAGTACCCTTTGTCTTTGACTTGTTGCTCGAGATCTTGATTCTGCTTCTCCAGCTTGTGTATCATGTCTCTCAACTTGGCAACTTCAGACTTCGAAGACTGACTAGGTCGAGAATGGGCTAGAAAGAAGGTTTAGAATATATAAGAAAAGTAACTACGTAAACAAGATTAAAATGAGTTTGAACACATATATCTTCTCTTAAGCTCCCACATGTGCTATCTAACTTTGCAAAACGGTAGACATTTACTGAACTGTAACCCTTAGCGAACTTTTCAAAATGGCACCAAGAGTCGGACGAAAACTTAACCGAAATGAGGTTTGAATTGTCGTCGCATTAGAGCTACACGAAGGAGAGCCGAAAAACGTGTTTGTTCATTTAACACCGGCTGTTCGGAAAACGTCATCATTGCGCAGTCAAAGAATTCGATTCATCGGTCCAATCCAGACGGTTGCCACAAAAAATTATTTATCGCCAAATCCGTAAAACTCGCGCCAAGGGTTACCATACAGTGAATCCGATCCTTTCACAACAGTTAGATAGCACATGTGGGAACTTAAGTGACGGTATACTTTTGTTATGCAGTATACATCCTCTTCCTGAAGATATTAGCCTCTTAAGTTTAATTTTTAACATTACTAGAATACACAGTTATTGCCTCAAATTAATCATAACTTTTTTGGTAACATAAACATTATTTGGTTTGCTGTGAATTGTAGACTATGGGTTAGATTATTTTTCTCTACAGTAAAACGAAAAAGTACAATTTTGCCAATTTCAGGGTAGTGGACCCCTTTAAAATCAATTTCAAATTATATCTGCTGGATGTACAAAAAATAAATGCATAAAGATTTTTTTGTCTAGTTAAAAAAAATTCATTTTACCTGTGAAAGAAGACTTGCTTAAAGTTTGAGTTTCATTCAAGTTATCTTGTTTTATTTCATCTGTATCACCAAGCTATAAAGACATACTTTTTAAAATATCAAAGTAATTCTAAATACTGAAAATGTATGCAAGAGTTAATTTATACAATATAAAACAAGGTCTAATTAATGTAACTTTTAATGCATCTAAAGTTGAACAAGAAATTTAGTTTATTAATATAAATTTCTTAGTAAATGTGTGAAAATCTCATGCGGGATCAATGCAAACTTCACATCGACAAAAGAAGAGGTTTATTTCCTACTATACAATATTTAAAGCTAAAATTTCAATTTAATATCAATCAAAAGAAATAGACTTAAAACTCATTTAGCTAGCATTTGCATAAAAGCAAACAGCTTAATAAAATGTCAACATACACAGATAAGGTTAGGTTTTGAATTATCGTCGCACTAGAGCTACACGAGGGCTATTGGCGACGGGCATCGTATTTTAGAACCACAGTCAGGTGACGAGCCAACACCTGAATGGGCACCCAACACAACCGTTAAGGGCAACATCGCACACAGCGTTAGGACTTTGAAGGATATTTAACGTGCACTCCCCAACACAGGGTATTATTCGTCAGACATTTTTGGCTGCACGGGCCGTTTATAGGTCGGCAGCTATTTTGGCGATGCCCGTACCCGAACCTGGGACCTTCCGCATGCTAAGCGAGTGCTCAACCGACTGGGCTCCCCAGCCCTTACACAGATAAGGAAAAATTTATAAAAAAGCTGACCCATACTAACCTCAGAACAAGTACCATTTTGTTTAGTTTTGGCCCCATCCACTTTTAATGATTCAATGTTCAGCTTTCTAAAAGTACTAAAAAAAAGTAAATAAGTTAAAGTATGAACAGAGTTATAAAAAAAATCTTATTTATGAAGTATTATTATAAAAATAGGAAAGTTTGTAAAACTATTAAGTAAATTAACCCTCTGAGAGACACAAACAAATAAACCTGTCACTGTCATTTTTTCCGGCAACAAATATATATTTTTTAAAATGGGGGTAGTATGGGTTAAAGTATATTACAAGGATGTGCAAAATAAAATAAATAGGCGAAAAACATTTATATTATTGAACATGAAATAAAACAAGTATAAATGAAATCAATAAGTTAGGAGTCAAATTAACTTCTTACTTCAAAGAAAGATCCTTTTCTTTTAGAGCACCTTCTAACCTCAGGCATTTTTGACGAAGTAAAAGTAGTTCCTATAAAAAAAAAGAGTCAAATAACTTAGTTAATGCTGATAATGATAAAATAACACCTTGAAAATTTAGTCAAAAAATTAAAAACTCACCGAGTCTTTACTTTTCTTACTAGTTGTTGAGTCAATCTAGAGAAAACAAAGAATTAATTTAATTTTTTTTTAAAAAATGACAGTGTTTTTATAAATATTTGAACTAGATACTGTTACAAATTATATAATTCTTTTATTTAAAAAATACTTTAGGTACAGTGCATCAAAATACAAATTAATTTTAAGTCTGCAGCTAAACCTTGTTACTGTGTACTTGAAGAAAGCACCGAAATAGTTTATGTTAACCGAACCTAACATTGTCATAGTTAATCTAACGTTAAGTAAAAGTTTGACCCTTACTTAGTGAACAATTAAGACACAGTAAAATAATAACACACCTTATTTTTAATTACTTAATATACTTTTTTTAAATGTTTATTTAGAAGAACAATAACATATTTTTTTAATGCATAACAATACTATAGTTAAACTCATAGTTTCCTGGCACAGAAGCCCTGACCATGGGCGGAGCTATAAAAACGGGCGGAACAATCAGATGAAGACAAAATAAAACGGCTGAAATTTTTTCTTCATCTGATTGCTGTGAGCATTTTATAGCTCCGCCCATGGCTTCTGTGCAAGGGAACAATGAGTTTAACTATAATGCAAAAAACATGTAAAAGAAATTTCTTATTACAAATGTTCATCAAAGATTTGATCAGAAAGAATATTCAACATTGTACAGAAAAGAAAAGTCTCCAGAATACTACATGGGATTTCATGCAAAGTGATTCAAATCAAGCCATTTTTTTAACATTAATTTTAAAAGCTTAGTGAGCAAATGCCTTTTTTTCTTAAGGAATATTTAATGGTTAAGTAATATTCCATGTTAAAGCAATATATGACTATAAATAAAGATTTCAACAAAGTACACAAATTTTGTAAAACAAGAAAGTAAAATGGTATTTGTCTAACTTTTTGTGCAGATTTCAACTCAAATCTGAGTTTTTCTATTTGTCTGGATTTCTGGATATTTTCATCATCTACTCTTCTTACTTTAACTTTCAGAATAGAGTTTTCAGTCTTCACAGTTGCCAATTCCTTGAAGGAAAAAAAAAAGACTTATGAATTGAAATAAAAGATTCTATAAGAAGTTCAAAAATCTCAGCTTGAGTATCTTTAAATAATAAGGTCGCTAGTCAGCTGCTATGTCACTCACATAATTTACATAAAGTTCTTGTTGGACAAGACAATTGCATTACAGTTAGTATGTAAAATAAGTCGACAGGAAAACTTGGAATTAAATCTTTTATTGTATCAACTACACATCAGGAGAGGATAGATTTTAGCGACTAGACTCGAGGATAGTTTGTGGCGAAATGCTCCACAAATGACGAACCTTTCTTCACTGTCAATTAGAGTTATGATTTTGTTATAAAAAGGTTTTAAAAGGTCAACTGTAGGCGGGTGATTCAGCAAAGTTCTGTGGGAACGATTGATTTAAGCGACTGTTTGTCGCCGACGGAGAGTAGTCGGGATGCAAGGAATGTAGTCAGGAATTTAAAGTACTAAGTGATATTAGGAATATGTAAAAAGAGTAATTTAAGTTATTAAGTTTAATTGAGGTTAAAAATATAATAATTTGAGGGTGTTTAAGTTATAATACGTCATGTATATTAATGTATTATTCAGAAACAATCTAGTAAGTTGGTAAATGGTGCATACCTTTTTCAACTTGGAAATTTCATTTTGTAGCTCTTTGGTCAATGCAGCTTTGGCAGAAGATAATTCACCTATAAAAGAAACAGTTATTCAGGTTTATTTACAAAGGAGAAATAAAATACAGTTGACATCCTCTTAAGTAGGAACAAGGGCAAACTGATTATGGGAAAAATTGTGTTCCAATCAAGTGACAAAAACTATTTTTACTCGAATTATGCATTTGGCAAAACAATGAATAATTGTAAAACAAGAAGCTGCGGTAACTTCATTATAAGCCAATTTGTGTATTACTACAAGAGCTAAGTTTACTATTGTTCAAAATGTTATAAATCAGGCTCTGCCAGAAGGCACACGTATAAAGATCAGGGATTGGAGTAACACGTTACTTGCAACGGCGCTACTAGTAACAGTTACTTTTTTAGGTAACGCCGTAACATTTTCCAGAAAGTAACTAACTTTTGTTACTTTTAGCGGTAATGAAGTAACGAAAACAGGTTTTTTTTAAAAATTATTATATGTTATTATTTTTTTTAACTCTTCATGGGTTCAATGTAAAAAAAAGTGAGTGTTAGCATGAAATTCGGTTAACATGAAATTCTATATTTTTATTTCGTAAAAAAATGCTTTTGAAATATTTTTAGTTATTATGTAAACCTAACGCCTTTTTGTTGTACATATTACTTCTAGAAATAAACATTTTTTTTTATAATTGCGTGGGAAAAATCAGATTTTTACACCATAATTTTATGCTTTTTTGAAACAGTGATAAAAAAATCTTTTTTTTTTCATCCAAAAGCAGTGAAAAAAATTAATTTTTTTTCACTATTTTTTATAAGATGCCAACATTTCAAGTAAAACTTTTATTACGTAGCATTTAAATTTTTAAAAGTAACTGTACAGTTAATTTTTTTAAAAGTAACTTACTAGTTACTTTTAAAAAGTAACTTTCCAATCCCTGATAAAGATTTTATTTGAGACAAACTCAAACATTACGTTACTTTGAGATCCAGAAGACTTGGAAGCCAACTTCACATCCGGAGCACTGCCCGTTGGATTCTTCCGAGGTCTCGAGTTGAGAGGTTTGTAAGCTGGAAGCTTGCTGCGTGGCATCTCCGAGGAAGACATTGGGGAATTCCACTTTTTCTTTATTGGGGTTGGCAACATGGAGGCTTTCACTGAGGGCGACATGCCGGACTTTGAAGGTACTGGTATGCCGTGCCAACCAGATGGCAAGGAGTGCACTGAAATAAGATTATGAAGGATTAAAATAATCCAGTTTATTGTTGTTTTAATACACAGAAATTTCTATAGCAGGGTTCCCACTCTTTTTTCAAAATAAAAATCAAGGAGTTTTTAAGGACTTTTTAAGGACCCCCAAAAAAATTTCAAGTACCCTTAATTGATGCCAATTTTAACAAATAAGACAACATTTCAAAAATAACTAATATAAACACAATTTTTTTAAAACATATATTTATTATTGTTTTTTTTTAACATGGTTCGAAATATCGCTTACCCCAGATGTTATACCAACCATATCAGAGGGAAAAAAGATTTGGCAAAAATATAGCCGGTTCCTCTGTCTAATAACGTTTTGTTTGCCGAAGTGCTAGACGCGCCATTTATCACTGCATTGGCAATGTTTTAGAAAATGAGTTCCCGTAATTTAAACGCTGCGTGCCATCGCGGAAGAGAAAAATCAAGGACTCTTGATGATTGTTAATGAAAATCAAGGAGTGTTTAGAGTGTCCTTGAAATCAAAAACCAAAACTAAGGACTTTTCAATGATTTTTGGTTAAAATCAAGGATTATAAAGGGGTGCTTGAAAACGAAAATCAAAATCAAGGTTGACTTCTTAAGAACTTTCAAGGACCCGTGGGAACCCTGTATAGTTCAGATGAATATAAAGGTATAAACGATGGGTATCTGATGTCATACTTTAAAAAAACAACTCTGAAAATCTGATGGTTAGAATTATGTTTTTTAGCTGGTATGTAGCTTCACTAGAACTCTCTTATGCCAGTTGTAATCCTCAAGTATTTTTGTAGTTGGCTTAACTCAAACAGCTAATGCACAGCTCATAGAACCCTGGTCAAGTGACGTAAAGGATATGCGAGCAGGCACCCAACAAAAATTCAAGTGACATTGTACTCTAACACTAATGGGACTTTTGACTACTTAGGTTGACACATAGAGGTAATACATTTGGTGACCAGACATGCTGCATTTCGCAGTGCAGTTTAGATCGCTATTCAACTATCTAGCTATAAAATATTTGCAAATAGTCCCTGTTTAATGTTTCCTTAATTTTTTCAAACAAAAGAAAGGTAGGTAAAATATGATTTTTGAAAATGTAATGATGATTTCATAGTCGGAAAGTTAATCACTGAGACAAATCTGGTATGCAGCGAAATACAATTAATTGCATACTTTAACCATTAGAAGTTTACCGGTCTCACATTTTAAAATGTGGACCTTTTAAAAATGAATTAAAGAAAAACTATTGCACATTTATTGATAAGTGATAAAATCTAGCTTTGATTTCCCTTTTCTAACATAGTTTATATTTAAAACTAACAATAATAAAGGATGCTAAAACATGTTGCAGACCAAGTTTCGTAATGCACAATTCTAAGAACATATGTTTTTAACTCACTTTCACTAAGCTGCCTTCGTGGTCTTTAAATTTATATGGCAGGTTTTCATATTAGTAAAATATTTTAGGGCCATATCTTATCAAGTCATTTTCATTTTATAATTTTTTAAAACATTATTTATGAAAAAAATTTGCGCGAATGAAGAAAAAAGGTTTTGTTGCCAAACCTTCTTTTGATTCCTTAATATACGAATTTTTTTATTTTTCACTAATTTTTGTAGAGCAAAAAGTAATGAAGCAAATAATCATCTCAGTTTTGAAAATCTATGCAGTCACATTTTTTTCAAACTGTTTTCATCAAATATTTGTTTTTTATGAATTTTTATTTTAAAAAATTACATCTTTGTTTCAGTTTCACTTCACTGTTTCCTTCTGTCATTTTGTTTGTTTTGGTTTTCGTAGGAGGCGTGTCTAAATGCAAGAAAGTTTATGCAAGACCATGGCAGCAGACCTAACTTTCGGTAATTTTATTCTAAAATTTTCCAAAATTGTAATTTAAAAGCTGATTTTTGAAAACATTTAACTGTATTTTCGATGAAGTTTTAAACAAAGTAACTGCAATTAAAGTTTATCCCTTAACATGACATGCAAGGTCAAAACGTTGTCTAATTGGTAAACAAAAATGATTAAACATTTTCTATTTCACAAAGAATAATTTAGAACGTCTGAGGATTATCTAGTTGTAACGGTTAGGATATTAAATTCAAACTGACTTTTACAATCGTTTTCGAAATGAAGTTTCGTTATTGTCAGTGAAACTAATTTATACCCATATCACCAGTAATTTACCATACCAGCAGTCGTCAGTAAGAGTCTTTTAAAACACTATAACATATTTATTTCATCTTTATTCTTAATTTACCCAGTCAATGTCCCATGATAAAAGCTCTAGATTTGATACTCGGATCTTAATATTAGTGGGGGCTGGGGAGCCCAGTTGGTTAGGAACTCGCCTAGCATGCGAAAGGTCCCAGGTTCGGGTCCAGACATTGCCGTAATAACTGCCGACCTATAAACGGCCCAGGCAGCCAAAAATGTCCTATGAATAATACCTTGTGTAAGGGAGTGCATGTTAAATATCCTTCAAAGTCCTAACGCTGCGTACGATGTCGCCCTTAACGGTTGTGTTGGGTGCCTATTCACGTGTCGGCTCGTCACTTGACTGTGGTTCTAAAATACGACGCTCCTCGCCAATAGCCCTCGTGTAGCTCTAGTGCGACGATAATTCAAGCCTTACCTTAATATTAGTCTTTGTACTATTGAACATGTATGTTACTGATACTCAGCAAATATAATGTTCTGGTGGGTTCATATACTTGTAGGTCAAATTTACAATCTTCATATTATTCCATTAAATTTGCAGACACTAAACTGATGATTTGTGTTACTTTGCCAAGTGGCAAAAATGTTTAAAATGTGGTAAACATTCCACTGTATATATCATTCAACTTGATAAGTATAGAAACCCTATGTTAAATGTCATCAAAAGTTGACAATGAACAGACCCTACATCATATTAAACCTGCAGTGAAAAGCCTTCACTATATATAAGGATTAAAGCTATTGTTAAAAAAGCCTACCTGATGTCAAATGTAAGTGGGAAGCTATGCCTTGTCTAGCAAGAATGCAAGATTCGAAAAGACTTTCTTCCTCCATCGCTTGGTTTTCAAGGACACAGGGGGGAGCATTGCTTTTCTAAACCTAACGCGTTTGATATTCTGTTGTGGGGTTAACAATCGGTTATAGTTGAAACCCAAGTAGGGTGGGGAAAAAACAGGCTTGCGCCGTTTTTAAGAAAACCAAGCCAAGGGATGGGGAAAGAAATTCTTTTTGAAACTCGCATTCTGGCTAGACATGGTATAGCTTGGGAACTAAACAATATTTGTTTTACTAAAACCAGAACATTTGCTGTGGTCTTAATCTTAATAGGCTTTCATCACTGTGTTTAATTTTGTTTATTATGCTTGCGTATAATTACTTTGTTATCCATTTTTTTAGGCTCTGTGCCGCCATTTTACAGAGAAATGTACGATATTGTTTGTGCAAATCAAGAAAATGTTGTTGACCAAGATATGTTTATCAAGTTGCTTGTTAAATCCAGTTTGCCAAAAGCTACTTTGTCTCAGGTATGCTACGTAACACTTTGTAATAAATGTTAGTAACTTTTTTTAAAAAGTAGATGCAAATAGTAAGTACATACACATCAGTGTCTTAAAAGTAGAATATTTTCAACTATAAAATTCAGTGTATAGTAATTTAGGTAAATGTCATCACAGCAAATAACTTGTGTTGAAAAAAAATATATATTTGAACCAATACATATATATTTTCTTAGGTAAAAGCCTCTTCCCAGATTCTTACACTTTTAAGAATATTTTTTTTAAATATGTTCATTCAATGTTGAATCTTCTACATTGATTTGTTGTATGCATAAGTTTTTGGGTGTTTATTTCTTAAGCTCTAAATTCTTCAATATATTTTAACATTGCATATTAATCTTTTATGTTTCACACCTAACTTATTAAGAAAAATTATAAAACTTGCCAACATCTGGTAACTTATCCTCTATTTTTATATCAGTTTATTTCTAAACTTTTGAATGGTCTATAAATTTTATTGTAATTTTCTTCACCAAAATGTTTTTAATATTTTGATTCTTTTTTAGATATGGGATCTGGTGGATACCCGACAAGGGTACTTATCAAGATCCGGTCTGTATAAAGCCCTCGCTCTTGTTGCGTTTGCTCAACAAGGAAAGCCTGTTAGCGAAAAACTCATCCAGAATTTCACTGGAGAAGGTAAATCAAATCAACACTTAAGTTCTCTCATGTGCTATCTCACTTTGCTCAACAGATCAGATTTCCTGTATGGTAACCCTTGGCAACTTTCCAAAATCGCACCAAAAGTCTGTATTCTGGCGACTGCGCTAATAAATAATGGTCAGATAGGATTGCAGGGAAACGTCATCGTAGCAAACTCAACGAATTTGAATCATAAGTTGAAGTCAGATAGGTTGCTGCAAAAAATTATTTAGCCCCAAATCTGAAAAAAATGTGCAAAGGGTTACCGTACAGTAAGTCTCATCCGTTGTGCAAATTGAGATAGCACATGAGAGAACTTAAATGACAAAATTTTGAAATAGCTATTAGATATTTAATTATTGTTGAATAGTTTTTAGCCTTTTAAAGACCCTGACAACAACAAACTCAGAATTGATGATTGCTTTAGTTTGCGGTTGGGAAAAATGTTTGTACTTGAAAATATTTACTCCACCCCTACTGAGGACTTATACTCGTCCCTGTTGTGCTTAAAGTGTTAACAAAAACTCTCTAAGGGGTAGTAATCCTAATACCATATAATTATATATCATGAATAGAAATTTAGGTAGCTCTCACTCTAAATCTTAGCTCTTAAAATATTAGGAATCCAACCATAAACAAGACACTTTCTGTAGTTTCTAAAACAGCCTTTGGAAAATTTAATTGACCTCAGTTTGAAGGGCTGGGAAGACCAGTCAATAAGGGGTTTACTTTCATGTGAAAGATCCCAAGTTTGGACCTGTGCATTGCCAAAATAACTGCCAGCCTACAACCTTTCTGTGCAGACAATAAGTTACAAACCATTTCGTGTTATACCTTGGCTATTTACTATGCAAGACTCGAGAAGACTTTCTTCCCCCATCCCTTCTCTTGGTTTTCTAGGAAAGGGGAGAAGCGTCGCTTTTCTAGACCTAGCGCGTTTGAAGTTCTGTTGTGAGATTAACTATTAGAACAGTTCAAACCCAAGTAGAGTGGGGGGAAATATGCTCAGGCTGTTTCGAAGAAAGCCACATGCGGGGATGGGGGAGGAAAATGCTTTCGAGGCTCGCAATCTAGATAGACAGGGTATAGAAAGAGTGCACGCTAAATATGCTCCAAAGTCCTGAAGCTGTGTTCAATGTCGATCCTAAAAAGATTGTGTTGGGTGTCACATGACTGATTTTAAATTACGACGACAGTTGCCAATAACCCTTGCCGACCCAGCAGCACAATGGTTAGGGAAGCTAGCCTTTGGAGCTTCCGGGTTAGGGTTCGAATCCCAGTAATGCATGGGTGTTTGTGCATAAATGTTATTTGTCTATGTGTTTGTGTCATCCTTTATTTGTGTGTTTCTTGTGACTGTCACTTCTGGCGAGTTGGATAACGGACTATATGCTCCTTCCTTCTAAAGGGTGCATTATTGTCAATGCCATTACCAATAGCTCTTGAGCAGCTCTAGTGTGACTATGTTTCAGCTCAACTGGTTCTAGTTTTGAAATTTTTATGTTTTAATTATTTTACCGTTACAAATTATTTTCAGAACTGCCAAAGCCTTCTCTGGGAGATTTAACCGACCTCCGGATCCTGAGCATTCGGTTGAGGCGAGAGAAGAACCCAATGCGGTTGGGTTTGACGTACCACGAAATTTGTGCCTTGGACACGATTCAGATATCCCTAGTACCGGAAAAGAAAGGACTGTTTCTTAAGCATGTTGAGTATGAGGTCACTAGTCAGGTTAGTAAAAATTATTGTTAAAATACAAGATCTGAAATGCATAAAAACATATCTCTATAATAAGTCCTGTGACAACTTTTGTATTCAATAATAACTGTTGCACACACTGTGTTGGTTCTTCAAGGATATGTCAGATATGTTTTCATTACAAACAAGGCATCTCTATTATGTAACATCAAATGCAAGTTAAAATTCAAAATGTAAATGAGCATTAGGATTTCATTAGTTAGAAACATCTATTTTGCGTTTTTAAAAAACGTATCTGAAAGAAAGTATGTGAACCAAAATGTTTACAAATTGAATAATACCAATTAACAACTAATCTAAATTAGAATTCTTGTTTGGTTCTCATACTACTTAATATACAACTGAAGACTAAACACACATAAATGTATGAAATGAAGACTAAACACATTAATAACTTGATGAGGTTGTACACAAAATTTTTCATTAAGAGCTTTCCAGCAAAGGTGATTGCACTTCAATTTTCGAAAATGATCGATATTGAAGCAGGCATAAAAATTAAGATTGTTTCTTATGAGACCAAACCAATAACTTTTATATATAATCATTTTGTTTTAGAGAAACAAATCCATTGTACAACGGAGGTATAATGATTTTGTGGCTTTGCATGAACTGCTGTTACAAAAGTTTCCAAACAGAATGATTCCGCAACTTCCGCCTAAAAAAGTAATGGGAGGTAAGAATCTGATTTCATTATAATAGTATTTAACATTTTAATTTAAAAACTGGTTTATTGTGCATGACACATATATTTAATTAGTTCTAAAGAGTGGAAAATAATAAACTTAGGAAAAAAAATTATATAACAGGTGATTAAAAAAAGCTAAAACAATGAAAGGAAACAGAAAACATGAAAACGGAGACACTTCTTTTCTTCGAACCTTAACCCAAATTATTGAGACATTAAAATAAAAATTTTAAATATCTATTGTTAAATAAAACTTAAAATGCGATTTAGCTTTATTCAGTTGACATAGACTTTCATTCCTGTTTTTCTTCCTTTTGGTGCTTTGTTTGCTTTGCTCCCATGTATCATTGATTCACCAATCAAGGCTCTAGAAAAATTATTTTCATATAGCATTTTTGTTGCCACACAAGACATGAAATATGCTTATTCCATTAAAGCACTTAGTAACACAAATGACATATTATTGCTCTAGTAATATTGTGATCTTTAAGAGATTATCTGTACTTTTAGCGGACAACCAGTTTATTGAAGAAAGAAGAAAAGCTCTGAAAAGGTTCCTAAACTTGCTAGGAAGACATCCTGTGATATCCGAAGATAAGATCCTACACTTCTTCCTCACGTTTGCTGGAACTGTATGTATTGAATGATATATTTTAGGTGAAAATGGATTTATGCTTCCAATATTTTATTCTCGTATTTTTGAGGCCCAGTAGCTTAGTGGTAGTTCTTCGCACAGGTCCAGGGATTGAATCCCGTATTGGGCGAGGTTGAACCATGCTTTCATCCCTTGAGTGGATCAATAAAATGGGTACCAAGCATGCTTATGGACTAAACACTGTGGGGGGGTTCCGCATGAGGCTGACCACATCCTAGGTCACGAAAGCTGAAACTGGCGCAACAAGCCTTGCCCCAGTGATGGGCTGTTGCATCAAGGAGTTTAGTTTATATTTTTGCTTACAATTGTGTTCCTGCAACAAAGGTGTTTCTTAGCATTTTAATTTGATTTTTAAATTATGAAAAAGTTAGCTCATGCGAGGATTTTTAAGAAAATCGCCCATGTTCAAAGGGTAGATCTCGTAAAACTTTTTTAAAGTTATTTAAATTACCTTATAGGGAATATAATTACTTTTAGTCTATGTATTGATTTAATGAGCAGTAAATTTAGATTGCTTAGGGCCACACAATTCTAGTTTTTTGTATGTTTTTATAAATCATTATTTGTCTATACAGTTTTGGAGGAAATTATAGGTTTCATAGTATTTAATAATTTAACTAATGTATTTTTTGCAGGATGTCCAACATAAAATGAAGGATCATTTCCGAGGTGTCTTGGATGAATTCAATTCCAATGAGCAGGCAAAAGAAGCTGAAGTAAAAAAAATTCCTAATTATTATTTATTGTATTTGTGTATTTTTAGTATATTCTTCCTCCTCACACTTTTTTGAACATTTATTGGCAAATGTGATGCATTATTTTTTAAAGCATATCAGGAAGTAGTTATGATGGTATTTTTAAATGTGTATATTGCTTAACCCTTTCAGTCCCGAAAATTTACTACACTACAGAAACATCTGATATTCACAAAATAAGAGTTTCATCAGAAAAAAAAATTAATTTAAATTTTTTATATGGTATTGTTTTTTAAATACAGTAGACTCCCTGTTAACCGGCCTCCGTTTAACTGGATCTCCGCTTTAACCGGGCTAAAAGATTTCCACCCTTAAAATGTTAAAAATAGCTAATAATACAAGTTTTTTGGTTATTTCAATCGGTTTTCGGTGTCGAACATGTTTCAAACACGTGGTTTATTGGGGAGAAGGGGGGGGGGGGGGGGCGACTTGTTGGTCACAGATTTTTTTAAGGTATGTAATCAAAAATGTAAAATACTAATAATAATATTTCAAATAACCTGTAAAATGACGTCGTACTTCAATTGTACAAGTATTTCATAGGGAAAGTATCATCAATAAACAAAAGTGCAATCAAATAAACATCGAAATTTCAATTTATTTAATTTCTCCGGTTTAACCGGATTTTCGTTTAACCGGCTTACCCTCGGTCCCGTTAATGCCGGTTAAGAGGGAGTCTACTGTATGTGGAACTGAAGTGAACTTTTCAAAAATCAGGTAAAACACTTGTTAGCTGTTTTCTAAATAAAAAAAATAGTAGTTCTGACTTCTATTGAGATTAATGTAAAATATCGTCTAATAGAACAAAGTGTGAAGAATCGAATGATATGTGCTTGGATGTCATAATGGACATAAGCATTTGGAAAAAAAATATTGAAAGGGATGATGACAAATGGCATCACTGGGACTAAAAGGGTTAACTACTTAACTTGGTCCTTGTGATAAAGATTAATTGTAGCTTCAAATTTGCCCATTTAACACCTTTCAGTCATATAAAAAATGTGTTAAGTAATGAATGTGTTAAAGTAAAAAAAATTAATGTGTGTTAAAAGAAGGGATAAATGTGTTGCCAAAACCAATATTTCTATAAGACCAAATGTTTAAAAGTTAGAGCAAACAGTTATTTCATCTTCTGCTGTGTTTCATTTTACTCATAAACAAAACGTTTGATTTAAATTATTTCTTTATCTAATGCTTGAGCTTCTTAATTTTTCAATTGCTACTACTCCAAACTAGATTTTCTTAAAATAGTTTTAAAAGCAAGATTTGGTAACGTATGTACAAACACAATTAGAAATTCTTTGAAATCTGGTTGTAAAAATTAAATTTCTAGCATTTAATTTTGAAATCTAATCTAACAGTAATTACTTTTTATTATTTATGCTTCTATGTTACTTGAAAGTGAATACTGAATTTTGCCTTAATTTTAGAGATAATTTGTTCCAATAGAAAATTAGTTCCTCTTAATTCAGCTACTTCATTACTTTACTTATATAAATACAACTTAATATTATATAATTTTTTAAACTTATTTTAACTTTATTATCTTTATTAATTTATCTGTACTATTTTTTTTAAAAGGAATTAGTTCCTATTGATTCCGCCAACCAACTTGCCGTAGTTCGTGAGCAAATGAAGCAAGTTTTCAACGGTTTCCTGCAACTGAAAGAAGCAGCTGAAAGAATGGTAGAAAGAAACAGGCAGGAAGCAGCGGACATGGTTTTGTTTGGAAAAGAATTGTGGTATGCATCTATTTAAGCTTGCTTGTCAATGGTTTAAAATTATGAGATTTATGTAGCTGTGTTAAAACTCACATTGGTGACTAGAAATAAGCAGCTAAGAACTCAATGGCAGCACTCTTAAATTTCTAATAGGTTTTGTATAAATATGTTAATTTTTTTATAATTATTTTAGATATTTTTTAAAGAATAGATACAGACCTTAAAATCCCAATTGTAAAAGAAAACTGTTCTAGAGGCCTCTATAAAGCCCTTAATGTGAAATACTCTTACACTCGGATGGTGTCTGGAAATAAAAATGTCCCTTTAATTTTCATTGGAATCACTAAATAACTTAGTCATAACTTTATTTTGAGTTAGTCAAAGTTAAAATAAAACTAATTAATAAATTTTATTTTGAATTTATAGTATTTTTAAAATCCCTTGAATCTGGGCTATACCTTAGTTAATATCTATATCTGGGTAATATAATATCTTAGTTAGAGTTAACTTTTTAAAATTTAGTTTTAATGGAGCTGCATTTCAAAATTGGCATCCGACATCTTTCGGAGAGTAACTGAAAAGTGACAAAATTTTCGTCACTTCTAAAAGAAACTAAGTAGCAGTTACTTTCTGAAACATATAAAGGCCTTTACCTAAAAGAAGTAACTGTTTAAAGTAAAATGTTTCTCAAATCCCTGTTTGCATGTGCAAAAGCTATAAATGATTGTTTTTAAATATTTTTATTTTTGTTCCATCCAGTACCCTTGCAAACAGTGCCAGCACAGAATCCGATTGGGGTTCGGGAGGAAACGAAACATGGGACTACCTGAAGAAAGGAATGAAAAGTTTACATCCTATGATTTCAAATGTTTCATCTGCCTATACAGAACTAGTAAGTCATATACTACCATGATCAAAAAGTTCCCGGAATAACCGCCGTGAAGCGCTCCTATCCTTTCAATTCGAGTTTTTTTTTATTAAGGTGGTACATCTGTTGCTGATATTCCTTCCAAATTTTAGCGTCATAGCTTGATATTTGCAAAAGTTACGTAGCCAAGAGTGGATCTATCTCTGTGTGTGTCTTCAATTTTTTGGAAATGGATTCAAATTTGCAACAACGAACTTGTATCACATTTTGCGGAAGGATCCATATGCAATGTTCTATCTTCTGCTATCTCTCTGTTGGTTAATTTGCGGTTATTGACCAACCTTTTTTGCGGTAATTGACCTTTTATTTTATCAATGTTTCATCGGTTTTCGATCCCGATGGTTCGCCACTGCATTCATCATCTTCGATTGACTTCACGACCACTTTTAAACCGCTCGTGCCACTGGTAAACAACCTGTATCTTTAGAGAATGCTTGCGGAAACACTTTTCTAACAATTTCCACTTTCGCGAGCCATTAAATACATTTTTACGCAAAATTTGATACAAGTTTGTGAATCCATCGAAAAAGATGAACGCAGTGGCAGACCATAGACATTGTAAACCGATGAAAACATTGATAAAATAAAAAAAATAACCGCAAATTAACCATCAGGGGGATAGCGGAGGACTTGAACTTGTCTATGAATCCGTGTGCAAAATTTAAATCGAGTTCGTTGTTGCAAATTTAAGTCCATTTCTAAAATTGTAAAAAATAGAAGACACACACAGAGATAGATGCACTCTTGGCTACGTAACTTTAGGAAATGTCAAGCTATGACGCTAAAATTTGGAGGGAATATCAACAACAGACGTACCAACTATAAAAAAAACTCAAATCGAAACGATAAGAGCTCTTCACGGTGGTTATTCCGGGAACTTTTTGATCAAGGTAGTATATATTAAACTGATTTTTCATAAATAACAATTATTTATTTAAAATGATGACAAATGAAAAATTAACAATACTTTTTTTTTTAAAGTTAGTCAATCAGCGTATTTCTTATCTACTGCATCACTTTGATCTGTTTCAAATATGACATAGACAAATATGTTGTTGATTGTTATTATTTTTGTCTCTGTAACAAATATGCTGAATAGCCCTAGTGTTGATCTAGTTTAATTAACCTTATGTTGTAGTTTAAGTATCACTGGTGGGTTTATTTAAAAATAATAATTTATTGTTATTATAGAAAAATATATTTGTTTTCCAATTAAAATTTCCCTCCAATCTGTATTTGACAACCGTATTGGTAGTTTCTTTTAAGTTTGGTAATAAAGTGACAGATTTTTTTACTTAAAATCTGTATTTTTTAACAATGATTTTAAAAATATTAATTAGCTCAAATTAAAGATTAAAGTAACTACAGTAAAATCTTTTGTTGTTATCATAAAAAAACAAATTATCCTTTTGTGAGTTATTTTACTATTAATTTCAGTAATCTTTTTTAATGAGTTGATAGTCTATTTTTTTTCTATTCCATTATGCTTTTAGTTAATTATAAAATACCACATTTATGTTAATTAATGAAAAAGACTAGGTAATCAGTTTTTCTCAACTTTTTAAAAATAATTTTAGGCTTCTCTAGAAGAGGATGATGTGGTCGATGAACTAAATTTATTTTTGGATGTTGTTTCTGCATACAAAGTAAGTAAAAATATTTGATTGCAGGATATAAAGTGATAAAATACAGTATAAAGTGATAGCAGTACAAGTATAGTTTTTATCCAAAGAAAATTTCAAAGCAGGGAGGTGTATTTTAACTCAAAAGTATTGGACAGTATTAAAGACAGTTATTTTTTCAACAAACTACATACTACTTTTAAAAACCTTTTTTTAGGGCATAAATTATAATTTAAAGATAATGTTTAATAAATTCTGATAGATTCTTTTGAAAAGTAGATAAGTTTCTTATGAAATTTAAAAAGAAGGCTCATCTTTAAACAAAAAAGGTAATAGTGCATAGCAATCAGGATTAATGCTTTCATTTAAATGCAACAAATGCTTAAGCTAAATATAAAAAAAAATTGTGTAATAAGAAACTATATTTAACAATTTACTAATATCTCGTTCAATTTTTTTAGGATTTATGCGATAGGTACGAACACTTTTGTGCTGTTATGAGGCAAAAAAGTTCCAGTAAAATTGTTCCTCGTCGAGCCTCGACCAATCCTATTGTCATTGTAAGTACTGTATAATACTTCTGTTCTGATATCAATTTCTGCTCTATGACGTGATGGATGGTGGAAAAGTTCTCTTTGTGAAACAGTCTGATGCATATTGATGCTGCAACATTACTATGCATCATACCTCAAATATTTTTGCAATAAAAATGGAGCTACACTCCTTGCCCACCTAAGTTGGGTAAATAGAAATATGCTATGGAGAAGATCCTTCTGCGGATGTAAATAATTTGTGAATCCATCCAGATAAAATGTTTAAAACATTAATTTCATTTCAAGTCTAACAGATTTGAATATTATTTTAGAAAACTTGGCAATTTTTTATCGGAGTGAAAAGTGTATTTTGGTTAAATTGTATTCAGATCATTTTGAATGTAAATATTACCCTTTAAAAGTTTCCAACTAACAGACCAATCATGCTTTTTCCTCTGCCTCTTTACTCTTTGTTTTTTCCCAAGCTAGGTTGACACGGAGTGTGGTGATTAAAATGTTATAGGCCTTAAAAATGAAAAAATTTAAGAGCAGTGTGATAAATAATTCCTAATTTCCAGAATTCTATTCCTTCAAAAGTCCTTAAATTTAATAATTTAATGAAGAGAAATTGTTTGTTTATATTTATTTGGCTCTCCAATTGGAATGGCCAGATTATAATTAATCCAAAATTCATTGTAATCTGGCTTAATTGTAATCTTTTACTTAGGATGTTAAAGTATGCTTATATTTAATTTTGCTGAGAGAGCACATGCCAAATGAGTACTCAACAGTTTGTTTGTATGCTACATAATCATATGACATGCATGTCAGCAATTTTTCCCATCCTGAAAATCTGCTGAGGCTCAAATCTTCAATGTTAGGCTTATAAGGCGGGTACTTAATACATCCTAGCCACTGAGCTGTCATCTTTTTTTACAGACCTTTCTATATTACTTGCTTTAAAAATATTTGTTGAAAACACTGATTTTTTTAAAAGTCCCATTTAGTGATCATTCAATTTTACAGTATAATCTTGATAACTGGACTTCCTATAAGTCAAATAATACGGCAACTCGAACTTTTAATCAAGTCCTGAATAATTTCTATATTTTTCTTTAAAAAAACTGTCTCCATAACTAAAGGTGAGCATCTTGTTTTGTGATAGATTTCTCCAGTAAAAAAAAATCAGTTCAAAACTTCGAATTTAACTGATGTGTTCAAAAATTAGGTGACTTTGTGAATGCCAACAACCTTAAAAAATATAAACAAGAAATAACTGCTTTTTTCAAATGAAATTTACGTGGTATGTATACTAATCAATATGTGATAAGGCCAAATATTGTGAGTTTTAATTTACCTTTTGACCCCGTATTATTCTTTTGTTGTTTACATAGGCTATTAAAAAATTGAAGTGCGTACAACTGTAGTATTAAATTGTATCACATATCAAAAACCACTTAAATCATGTCGACCTTACTTAACTACTAGTAGAGAGGAATGGGAGGTAACTTCGATAACTCCAACTTTGGATAAGTCGAATATTTTTAGGGGTCCCCTGGGACTTCGAGTTATCGAGTATTGACTGTATTTATGTAATTTTGTGTAGGGTAGACTGGCCAGTGAGTGAACAGGCCCAGTGAATTAACACTTGGTAAATATAATTAAAAAATAAATATTGAAAATCATTCCACTAGATGGATTGGCAACACTGACCTCCTCCCATCTAGTAGGAAGCTATCTGAAATATGGTTGGTTGTCCTGGTCATTATGTCCTGGTGTTTATTCACTATCGAACGCAGATCCTTAAACGTTCATTCACTGGTTAGTCTACCCTAATTCTGTTTGGCTTAATAATTTCATGATTGTTCTATTATTCATGATTATTCATTCTTCACAGGATGCCGAAAACCAAGCCATGCAGCAGAACGAAAAGAGGAATAACTTTTTCCTTCACAGCATACACATGGAGACACAGTTGGTGCACACCTACATGCAGATCCTGGTGAAAGTTTTACAGTCGCTTATCAATTTACAGACGAAAGGCATGCTAAATGTAAGTTTTTTTACACTCTGTACAAAGTTGTAATTCATCTTGGTAACATCCAGCAGACTGGGGAGCAGATATGACAATGACAAATGACAGTGAATGCGCCCTCTAGAAGGGAGAGTGTAGGCTTTATAGCCCATTACCCAGCTCGCCAGAAGAGACAGTCACAAGAGACACAAAGAAGGACGACGAAAACACATAGACAAATAACACCATTTATTAGACAAATAACAACATTTATTGACAAGCACAAACATCCATGCCTTGACCGGGATTCGAACCCGAGCCCAGCAGCTCCAAAGGCTAGTACACTAACCATTGTGCCAGTGGACCGGCCGGGGAGCAGATAACTTTTAACCCATTTGTTGTGCAATATTTTGTTGCCATATAATGAGCCATAGAAATAAATTTATTAACTAGGGCTGGAGAGCCCATTCGGTTAGGCTCTCGCCTAGCATGTGGAAGGTCCCAAGTTTGGGTCCGGGCATCCCCAAAGTAACTGCTGACCTATAAACAGCCCGTGCAGTAAAAAATGTCAGACGAATAATACCCTGTGTAAGGGAGTGCATGTTAAATATCCTTGAAAGTCCTAACGCTGCATACGATGTTGCCCTTAACGGTTGCGTTGGGTGCCTATTCAGGTGTCGGCTCGTCACTTGACCGTGGTTCTAAAACACGAAGCCCGTCGCCATAGCCCTTGTGTAGCTTTAGTGCAACGATAATTCAAACCTAACCTAAATTGGTTACTGGGATACTTCCAAAGACAACTTTTAACTGTGTATACTGTCATCATTAAACTGTGTATTGCCTTAAGAAAATTCGGGGGCTGGGGTGCCCAGTCAATAATGGGCTTTCAAAATGTCTTGGTTCAACTTGCATGCCTTAGTCCCAGGTTCGGGCCCGGCCATTGCCAAAATGACTCTGACCTATTGATAAATGATCTGTGCAGCCAAAATGTGCGATAAATAAATCTTTGAGTAGAGGTGTGTATGTTAAATATGCTTTAAAGTCCTGTTGCTGTATACGATGTTGCTCCTGAAAGATGTGCTTGTTCGACATTTGACTGTGGTTCTAAATTACGACAACCGTCGCCAATGCCCTCATGTAGCTTAAACTAAAAATCTTATCTACCCGGCACAACAGTCCATTACTGGGCCAAGGCCTGCAAGTCCCATTTCAGCTTTTGTGACCTAGGCCTCATGAAGCTTTTTTTTTTTAGTGTGAGATAGTTTAACTATGCTACATCCTGCAGTAACCTAAAATTTTTATTTCAATTTAACCCTCTAATGCATGAATTTTTATTTTCATCCCAAAAAAATATATATGTATCTTTAATACTCACTCATTATGGGAAAAATACTAAAAAAAAATTAACTGCATTAGAATTTAAATAATTTCAATTTTTAAAAAATTTTGCATATGACAAAAACCAACTGCAAAATTCCAATTTTGATAATAATGACTATAAAACTACTATAATTATTTCAAAATAACCCTTTTTAACTATGATTAATTTTTCAAAATAATTTATTAGTATTTAGTACTAATATTATTATTCTTTGAATACTGCCAAAAACGTAATTTCACAAAAGTTAATAACCTCACTCTTTAATTTTGAATACACTTTTACTACTGTCATCTATGAGGATTATTAGAAACTAAAACTTTAAAATGAAATGTAATAGATGAAAAAACACAGATTTGTCTACGAGGAGCTCTAATTTAATAGAATAAAGTGAATTTTGTTACTTGTTACCAAACGGTAACAGTATGCATTAGAGGGTTAAAGTTGCATTTTTCATTAAAGTTTTCATTCAATTGAGCTGCTTAGCGCAAATTTTTTGTCCTTACGAGCTATCATGGTCTTACGGGTATAAAAGAGAAGGTTCAAGCTCTTCAAAAATATCGATACCGAAGCAGCTGACTTGTAAAATTCGTTATTTTTATAAAAAAAATGGCTTTATTTGTGACATTTGTTTTTTATAAAACTCCAAATTTAGTCTCATAATTTTACATCAGCGCCATCTGAATGGCGGTCTTGAAGGTATATGATCCTTTGATTGATTTTACAGCACAATTCAACCACATTAATAAAACATTCCAATTACAGATATCTACCCTGTGGCAAAGCATGCAACCGTTAGTTGAAACACTCATGCCAGTAACCGGTATCACTACTCCAACATCTACTATCAGCAGATAACTGGGAAATCACTGGACCTCACTCCCAAGTGACTAAATCAAAATATTTATGTAGTTATCTTTTAATTTATCTAATATAAAAGAATCTATAGTACATTTGTGTTGGTTTAACGCTGTCATTATTGTTTTATTGTGATTGAAGCTTTTCTTCTATGTTAATCTCAATTGAATTGGTTTGCTCCAGAAACGCTAAGAGGGTTTTATCATTTGAAAATAGAATCTTTATATGCATGTACAATAAGTTGACAGGGACTTAGATGCAACTTAGATGAAATTTAGTCTTTTTTATTTAGCTGCTAGACATTGGTAAATGATATATTGGCTGTTTGAAGTCGACAATAGATCTGCACTCCACCACAGATTAAGTTTGCAGTTGTGAGCGCAGCCACGGAGGAAACGTCGTGAGTAAATTAACCTCACTATCCAATCGGAGCAGGCGACGAAATTTCGGTTGCTCTGATTGGCTGCCTCTTTGAGATACTCTGATTTCAGTGCGCCTTGTTACGTCAAAATTGAAAAAAAAATATTATTACACTCTAACTGAAAAAACTAATAAAACGATTACAAATATGTCTTGAAATAACGAATAAAGTGGTTTATTTAGTGTAAAATATCTTTTTTATTCAATTCTCACACTCGAAAATGAGAACTATTCACCCTTTTTCTCATAGAACATACCAATACTGCATACTTAATATGTTTCGGAGTATAGATGGAATGCCCAAAAAAATGGTGAGGAATGTACAGCGCTCCCTGACTGACCAATCAGAAGTTAATATTTTGTTATAAGAAAGGTTTTTAAAGGTCAACGTGTAGGCGGATGACTCAGGAAAGTTCTGTGGGAATGATTGCTTGAGGCAACTGTTTGTTGCTGACTGGGATGTTAAAGTATTAAGTTGATATTAAGGATATGTGAAAAGGTAATTTAAGTTATTAAGTTTAATTGAGGTTTAAAATATAAGTTTTAGAACGGTTTAAGTCAAGAGACTTTGAGGGGTTTTAGTCGGGATATGTCATGCTTAAATTACGCAAAGTATTTTTAGTGATACTGTGTTCATCATACACCACATTCTCGCATCGAACAAGTCAAGAGATCAAGGTTTAAGTCAAGAGATTTTGAGGGGTTTAAGTCAGGATATGTCATGCATAAATTATGTAAAGTATTTTTAGTGATACTGTGTTCATCATGCACGACATTCTCGCATTGAACAAGAAGCCTCAATAGTGGCTAACGTGTGGCATAGCCAATAACTAACACCTTGTGCCGTCATGACAAGTACTTCACATAAATATCTTATGTAAAGAATTTTTAGCGATACTATCTTAGTCATACACAACAAAGGCTTTCTTGTTAAACAAGGCATTTTAATAGCGATTAACTTGCGGCATAGTCATAAACTAGCTTTCTGTGTCCTCATGACCCTAACTGCAAAGTTAGCATCATTGAAGCGACTAGTGATGTCCGAATATTGCCTCTAGGGGACTTGAAAAGTAATGACAAATATTGCCATCAAACTAACGTTATCAAATTAATCCTACTTCCTCGAAACTTCAGCCTAAGTTTGTTGGTACAGGCATTGAGCTAGAAGGGAAACTGGAGTGAAGCGTCAGCAAGCCGAAAACCCACTCGCACCCTTTTGAACGAACAGGAAAAGAAAAGGACTATTTTCCCTAATTTTGTATGCAATGCTCTCATTTTAACTTGGGCTCCTAAATGTATTTTAACAATTTTAGTTTTAAAGAACTTAACTTTCTTTAATTTTAAATTCCAACTTTTTTAAGAAATCCATGTGGATCACTAACTAAGAACAAGCGAAGACGAGCGCAATAGCGAGATAGGCAAGTTTCTAGGTTTTCTGCCCTGTTCGTTTCTGCTGCAGTGCCGTGTATTCCTCTGCTTTTCGTTACTGAACCGCCTCGTTTGCTGCCCTGTTCAATGAATCACACACCTCACTCTACTTTTCTTCTATCTCAATGGGTACAGGTACTAATTTATTATTAGATTGTCAGATATATTTGATTTTTAGTCCTTCACAAAGCTAGAAACAAGTAACAAGTAGCCTTTGTTGCCTTTATATTTACTTATTTGTGCTTAATTGCCTTGTATAATTTGGACATTCAATCATTCACAAAGCCAAAAACAAATAGTTTTAGCTTGCTGTTACATGTACTTATTTATGTTAAATTTACCAGGTATAATTTGGAAATTTTAAATCCTTCATGAAGCTAAAAAAATTGTAGCAATACTTTAATACTGATCCAACTTCTTCCTCTTAGTGTTTCTGAAGTAAAAAGCACCCACACGATGGGAGTCTTCGGTTTGTTATCAGAACAATTTCCAAAACTCTTATTGGTCTATTTCCAGCTGTTCAAAACAGCCAATCACAGCTAAATAAAATATTCTTTTAAAAAAACAGAACATTTTCCAAAGTTCTTATTGGTCCATTTCAGATCACATGTTCAAAACAACCAATCGCAGCTCAATAAAATATTCTGGTAACAAACCGCAATGATTCCCAAGTGATAGCGACTAATTCAATTCAAATGTAGAATTGATTGCCTTATGTTGCCACTTCTTATTTGTTATCTCACTCTCTCTTTCGTGAATACTCATTTTTAATTGCATGTATTAATTCTCACAAATGAAAATCCATGTTTAAATATTTTAGTTTATTATTATTTTGCCAATTATGTATTTGGCAATTTTATTACGCCATGTTTGTATGCTTTTTAAGGTAGATAAAAATATAAATTGAACTTTGCAAAAAAAAAAAAAAAAGATGCATAAATTGTTACCAAAATTGCTTGGAAATTTTGGTTAAACGAGCTTGTATTATTGATAAGAATCCAAATTGTTTAGAAATAAGGAAAAGCATGAAATGTTTTTCTGTTGTTAATGTCGTATACTAGGAGATTTTTGTAGTTGAACCTTTTTTTGTTTGTTAAGTTTTTATATTTTTAAGGGAAAATTATCACTATGTGTCACCTTTTTTAATACATACTACCTATAATAATTTAGTAACTGCAATAAAATTAGACAAAAATAACAACAAATAGTTTTATACTAACCCTTTTCTTGATATATTAATTTAAATATTATACTTCCATAATAATTTGTAAGGCTCGTCTTTTTTAAATGAAGAATTATGTGCCAATCATTTAACTAATGTATTTTGTATTTCATTCCATTAATATAATTAACTGAATTTTAGTTCACATAAATTTCGTTATTAAAAAACGTATGGTAAAGGTTGACGTATATAGTTTGTTTTAAAACATATAGTAAAAAAAACCGGTGATTAAAATATTTTTAATTCATATTAACTTAACTCGTGACTTTACAGAAACTTAGCTATAACAAATAACTTAAATACGTAACTTATGACGTTATTATAAATAATGTTTGTTAATGTACCTACGTATATGTAAATTTATTAGCAAATAGTTATTTGTTTGAATGATTTGTATTCTTTTACAAAATGTGCCTTGACTAAATTAAAATGAATGTAATGTGTATTTTTTTTATAAGAATCATTGAAATGTTTGTGTCAAGTGAGTGTTTGGCGTTTTCATAAAATGGCTGAATAAGAAAATAATCTCTGTAAGAATGATGTATTCTTAATATCTGTAGAAGATTCCTTTTTAAGAATGGATTTATTTGATTAGTATTATTTGATTTAAAAAGCAATCCAATTCTTATTATTTTGCTTTGAATCAATCATATATGTGTTTTACAATTAAAATATGGTATACCTAACAAATATTGTTACAGTTAAACTGAAACTTATAGTTGTTTCTTAAGAGGAAAGTAGTTTTAAAAACTTAAGTATTTTGTAAGAAATTTTCTATATATATTTGTTTGATACATATTGTGTATTCTTTTAAAATTATTTGTGCTACCAAAAAAATTGATCAATATTTAAATATTTAAAATAAAAATATATTAAAAACCAGTATTAAAAGAAACTAAATATTTCTTTAAAAATGGTACATGATTTAGTCTCCTGTATTTTAATCGAAAGCACTTATGAAAATTCTCATAGTATTATTGGTAAAATATAAGAAAATTATAACTAAGTTTAAATTTTATATAATTTATATTAAACTGACTAATCTTGTATTTGTATAATTATTTCATGGCCAAAAAAAATCTGAAATCAAGAGCCAACAAAATTGATTGGAAACAGAAAATTAAAGCTGTGATTAAATTATTTAGAAGTTATACTACTTTATTGACATGGATATTTGTAAAAATATATGTATATCTTGAACTGTTATGTTATATTTTGAAAGATTTATCATGTTTATATATTCCGGTGACCATTCCAATGAAAATGTATTTTTACTAATGTAAAACTGTTAATTTAAGCTCAACTTTAATATAAATGCAATAAAATATTTGTTTACCAAATGGTGTTTGTTACTTATACTTGTTATAGATTGTGAATTAACCTTCTAAAGTAAAATGTTATTAACAAGCATTAATTAAACTTGAAAACTGCATTACATTTTACATGACGATTTAATAGGGTTGGTTTTTTCCCGTCCAAAACTCATTTAACATCCCAGTGGGAAAACTGGTAAATACCAGGAAAAATTGGTAAATACCAGGATAAACTGGGAATCAACTTTCTGAGAAAACTGGGAATTTAATAATGTATAATTTATCTAAGAAATTCTGCTTAATTAATTAAAAAGTTTCATAAAAGTAATTAGTTTTCTTTTTTTGTTTACATCTTAATCATTTTCTTCCGGCAGTTATGTTAGTTTGCCAGAGACCAGAAAAGTCGTTTGAATTTATATCTAAATTTTGAGGACATAACTCCATAATATTTATCGTATACAATCTTTAAATGAATATTTACCACAGGCATATTTTAATAATTATTTATGGTTATGCAGATAGAAATATTTAAATAAACAAAAGTACATGATGATAACAATAGATACCATAGATGAAAATTAAGGAAGATTTGTCAGATGTTTAAAAATACCAAGTTCAAGATGATTTTTAAAAGTTTAAAATCATTTCATTTAATCCCATTAAATAAAATTTGCTAATTGTTGTTTCAATATTAGGTTTTTCCCAGGTGTGGTAAAACCATGCCAACCCTGCGATTTAATAAGTAGAAACTTAAGTTAACTTTTCCTTCTCAAATTTAGTTAATAAGGGGACATGAAAACGAAGCTTGTTAACCTATGGAGAAATTGGGTGGATTTTATAAATATAGCATCCATAATTTACCCTTTTGTTTCCGAACGTGCTGGTATATTTAGATTTTAATAAGAAACAATTAGAAAAAAGCATAAATGTTGGCTAAGTTAATTAGAACACTTTGTAAGCTTACAAGAAAAACAAGGTTACATTGGATTGAATATTTCAAAAACATCAACGATTTTTTCTACACATGAGCACGGAATTTATCAATACCAAGGTATACTAACAAAATCTGATAAAATATTGTGGTTGCTAGTCATGAAAAATTGTACGATTTGTCCATCAGTGGTGTAACATTTAAGGTGTTAGTTTTGCTTTTGGAAATTTATATCCCCTTAACAAGATTTTTTCTATTACAATTTAAATAAGGCGTTTCTAGTAAATGTCTAAACTTAAAGTCTATGACAGAATATTACATTTTAGTTTTGTCACACATCATTCTTCACATAATATTAACACTTTAAAGACAGGCGTCGACTGACCCATAGACTAAGAATCTTCTAGACCAGCAACTTAATCTAATGCCTAGCTCTTCTAACGTGTCGAAAGCAACTAAAACACTATTAAAGATTGATTTGTTGATTGGCATAATCGTACTTTCCGATTGAAGGCTGTTTCTTCGGAATGTACAGCTAGTGGAAAAAAAATTACCCACAAGTGATTATTTCAACTGTTAGTCATCCTTTTACATCGGACCTTTTTGACTATGTGAACAAATAACATTTTGAGTTAATCGCATGACACAAAATTTGCATAAGGGGCTGTCTTAACATTAAAAATGCTATGAACTTCACAAGGTCAAATATCTTGAGGATAAGCCTACGAGGGATATAAAAGTCAATGAGTAGCTGTACATATTCAAAAATAAAGTCGAAAATAAGTTGTCGTCAAAAATAGATCCCTATCGTCATTTGATAAGGGTTCTAAATTACGAGGTGTAATTGGCTCTGTTAAAGCTCCTAAAGGTGGCTGCAAATAGGCAGCCAGAAACCATTACACTAGTTCCCTTAGACACAACGGGCGCGCTAGTTTCTATGTCGATTTCAATGTAGAAATTCTCCAATGAGAGTTTCAAACTTAGAGTGGTCTTAGTCTATGGGTCAGTCGACGCCCGTCTTTAAAGCGTTAAGCGACATTTTTGTCATAATTACATTGTAATAGTAAAACAAATAATAAAAATAATTTCACCGGACATCATTCAATTTTATTAAATAAAACTTTCGTACATTTTTTTCTTAAAATACCTTTTTTTTTAATACAGAAATAAAAAGCAATCAAACATTTACACCATCCACAAATTTAAAAAATCTTGAGAAATATAAAGATACAATATAGCACTGCTATGCTATTAACTAAAAAAACTTTTGGACACAGCTTAATTTTATCAAATAAATTTTTCGCACACACTTAAAAGAATACCATTTTTATACAGAAATAAAAAAAAAAGGATTTAAATATTTACACCATCCATAGGTAAAAAAGTCTACGAAATATAAAGATACACCCATAACTTGACTATACTACATTGCTCAAAACAATTAGGGGAGCACTTTGCGTACTCTAATAAACCCTTGCAGTTACAACTTTTTATATATTTTGTTCTAAAAATCTAAAATTTGTGAAATAGAATCACTATGCACCCAGAATGAAATTGTAAAAAAACAGGGGGGAAATCTTTATTTTTTTAACTAAAATTTAAGTGGAAAAAATTTGAATAATAATTTTTGAATAAATTATAACTATAATTTTTTCAAAACTTTTGTTAAAAAAAGTTGAAATTAATTTTTAAACATCTAAGAATGCAAGCACGAGGAATTTAGGGACAATTTATGTCATAAAATATTTTGAGAGTGAATTTTATTTTACCATGTTTTTCATATTTTCATTTAATTATAACAAACATTTTTAAATTCTTTAAAAGACATGATTCTTTGATCTAACGATACATAAGTGAGAGCTCAACTTAGTGAGAAAAAAATCGTCAGCTCATGATTCGAAATGAAATGATTGGGGGTGAAAGAGTTTAAACCATACGCTCCCCTAATTGTTTTGAGCAGTGTATTATCTCAATCTTTGGACTTTAGATTAACAGCTGCCCTCTCGTATTTGGGTCAAATCACAGGAATGGTTGTCTTGGGCTTTTTGCGGAATGGCTGAAGAGTCTTGTTGGTAGCATCTGCGACAAACCGCCATGTATTTGTCGGTACCTCCGATGATCTCGACCTAGATGATTAAATAAGTATTTTATAATTGCATAAAAAAAATCTGACTTTTACATTACAATTTCAATATAAGACGTAGTGGAAATAGTTTTAAAACATAAAAAAGTACTTTTTTTACTCTTTTCATAAGATGCCAACATTGTTAAATTTCAATATTTCAAGAAATCCAAAGATTTATCGATCTCGTCTTTATTTAAAGATATTAATTAATGTGCATGAAATATTTTTGGACTGATGATATTTTTTTCATACAATTATAAATAGTGTATGCATCGCCAGTGAAAAGTCAACTTTTTAAAACGCGTGTCATTTCACGCTTCAGCATTGCTCTTCTTAACCTAGCGCGTTTGAGGTTTTGTTGCGAGGTTAACAATTTGAACAGTTCAAACCCAAGTAGGGTGGGGGGAAAAGACGCTCACACTGTTTCGAAGAAAAACACATGTGAAGATAAAGGGGAGGAAAATGCTTTCGAGGCTCGCATTCTGGATAGACAAGGTCTGGTCTGCATGTGGGCCTATCACCAATATTTCTTGAATAGCTCTAGTACAACAAAAATTCTAATGCAATATGCTATCATAATCTTGAAGAAACTAGGACTATCACAGATATTTTTTGACAAAATGCAAAGAAAATAATATACCTGTGTTTCTGTCCCTATTCTTTTTGTGAACGAGGCTTCATCAAAGCAAAACATGCAGACAGCAGTCAGTTTAATAACACTCTCTGCCAGAGGGACTAGTTGAAGTATATCACCAAATGCCTAGAAGGAAATAATCAAGTTTTAATATTTCATTTGGGACATAAATGTCACACATGGGTTATAGGAGAGGGAACTTGTATTATTCAAATGCAGTTTCGTCGGATCACTCCCAACCTTCAAGAAAAACTGCCGTAATAATAAAGATATTTTTCAAACTTCATTTAATAAACATTTTTCAACCAATTTAAATATTTAAAAGTATTTTCTTTTTAATTATGTTTAACATACACTGAGAGGCACATCTAAGTAGTGAAATTTGAAGTTTAGAGCAGTAAAAGTGCATTTATTTTGTGTGCTATGAATTAGCAAACAAACTTTTTCCAGATTTTTAAAATTAGTAGGCTTTTGAACAAGTTCTGCTTAACCATCTTGCTACATCATTTTCTATATTATTTTCAAAATTACCACTTGGCATGTTGTTCCACTAAGCTCTTCAAATACCCACCTAAGTGGATCTCTGAATTAAGTAGAAGCTTAAGTACACCAGCCAACCTCTACACTGAGAGTTTTTCCCAAAACTATGCATAATCCAATGCAAGAGACCAGCAATCAATAATAATTTTTCATTTCACACTACGCTACACAGTATTTCAATTTTAATCAATAAATTACTTTTCTTTGAAAGGTTCCATCCAAAGCAGCAACTATGACAATTTTCCCTTTATTTGCCATCTCCTCCGCAAATGACACAGTGTCAGGAAACTAAACAAATAAAAATATATATTCAAAACTACATTGTAAATAAGCCTACCACACTATAAATAAGTTAACTGCAACTAACATTATTGATTAATATTAAAATAAGTATTTGATGTTGTATTTTTTATTAAATAAATTAAAGACAATTATTATTTCGTACAACATATGAAAAAAAAAACTATACTTAAAGGGAAATGGTAGCGGTCCTTTGACTGCTACCAATAAACAAACCTATGTAAAAATATATCCAATACAGGTGGGGAAATTTAGCTTAGAAAATAAGGTTAAACTAAAGAATCGTGGCCAGATTTGGCATCTTTTCAAAAATATCGCCAGGTCGAATGACAACAAACCCTGGCACGTGCTGGGACAACCAATGAATGACAGCAATAAGGAGAACGTGACATGATAAGAAACTTTCCCATTACTAATTTAGCCAAAGGTTGCCATAATAACAATAATTCGGGGTTCCTGGATTTGGCGTAAAATATCCGGCCATGATTCTTTAGTTCAACTGAAAATTATTTTTAACCATCAGATTAACACAGCGAGACGACTTTAGTTTGGAGGTACAGCTACTACTCCAATACTCTTAAGCAAGTTACTCTCAATCTAACAAACAAATCTAGATCTATTTCATAGTAAATATTTTTAAATAAAATACTTACAAATTGGCCTTCATCAATGCCAATGACACTGTAGTTGGCCGCAAGCTCCTTTAAATCAGTCAGAGTGGTCGATTTAATTGCGGCAAGACATTGGCTAGAATTGGAATAAGTAAAATATAAAATTATATATCTATCTATACATGGAAATATATATATAATAGTCATAGAAGTTAAATTGTCATTTAACTATTGTAAGCCAGAATTTAGTGTTAAGTAAAATCTTCAGTTTCTACTCATCAATTTATAGTTTGTTTGGTCTATCAACACAGAAATAGTACTGTAGAAACTTAGTGTTAAGTATAATCAAAAGTTTCTACTAATTGGTTTATAGTTTGCTTAGTCTATCAACACAGAAATATATAACTTTTTTAGATCCTGAATGCAATGACAATTCGTATTCGCCTTGGTAGTTCTTGTATGGATGACCCTACAACCTAACTTAACTTTTGACTATTTTTCCAACTGAAGTGAATGTACTAACTAGCATATGGTTTATAAAGTGTGGTGCTGCTATGACGTTCTCTTGTTAAATTTTAACCTTTTATACTGCTTGTGTGGGGTTTTATGAAAGAATTGCTGGCTGACTAAATAACAAGACACGGAAAATCTCAGAAATTTTACCCTTCCCTTACAAATGTGTCATCTTAAAAAATGTCAGAAAGTTGTGTTATGACATATTTAATATGCACCAGCCATGGTACACCCCCTAGCAGTACTCCTCATAATACTATTTAAATGAAGATAAAATGGTCTTACCGATCATGAGTGGCAATACTATCAGAATCGTATCGCAAATCGTTAGCATATTTCACAATGAGGCATTTGTTTTTGGCTATTTCGTATCTTCTTAATCTGCGAATCAGCTCAGTGCTGTAAGGATTAAAAAATATTCAAATAAATAAAAGTTTTGTGCTCTACAAATAGAGCTTAAGGAGGATTTTTAGCATGATCAGTTTATTTTTAACAGTTACTTGATGAATGAAGAATACAAACTATTGAACATTATTTATTATTGAAACTGCTAAGATATAATGGCCAAATCTTGATCTGGCGATTTGCGTTAGGTTGCCAAGCAACAAAAATAATAAAATGTGGTAAGATTACACTTCCCGACGTTAAATTTTAAGTTGGTCAATGAACAGACCAGCCATTATACCATAACTATATCTAATTAAATTATTTTGTACCTCCAATTCATGAGGGACAATACATTTATCCTTTTTTATTGAAAATCTAAGAGTAAACTACATATGATAAGTTTTCAAGACACTAAAGCATCAACATATTTTTAATTGATTTTTGTTGTCATTAGGAAATATGAAAAAATGATGATTTACATTACTTTGATCAAATACTATAGGTACAAAATATAATAGGAAGACTGCATACAATTTATTTTCTTTTATAATGTAAACACTATGCTGAAAGTAACAAACTCGGAAAACTAACTAAGAATACTTACGTTTTTCCAGAAAACATTGGTCCAAATATAACCTACAAAAAGCAAAACAAATATATTACAGCACCATACTTTTATTTATTCCGACAGTATTTAATTTCCATAAGGAGTAAATCTTTACCTGTATTTGTCCCCTCGACTGAGAGGAATGTCTGTTGTTTTCACATCCAGTTATTAGCATTTTCTGGCTGTTTAATGAATATTTTCGATAAAACTGGTAATTACCGAGAGCCGACGTTGCAGCAACGCAGTGTTTGGGAGTAACGTGCCTAAACTCGCGCGAAAATAATCTTCTAAGTTTACCCGCGAATAAAAATCGATTCATTTTTCAAAAAACGTAAATAAATGAGTGATGCCAATTTGCAAATGCAGGATAAATGCTTAAAGAAAATTTGAATGACAACTTTGTTTCAAAAACATAAACCTTCAATATATATTTAATAATAATAATATTCTTCGAGTAAATAACTCATTTATTTGATAAAGGCTATAAATAACAATTTTAGGAAAATTTTCATTAAAAAATCCCTCATCGCTAAACAACTTGTACTTCGTCTGTTACTATGGCAACCGAGGAAGCTATGAACTAAGTTTTGTTTTGAAGTTCCAAAATCCCTTAAATATGTTTTTAAAGAAAGATAAATTTTGACAGCAATAAGATATCAGAAACTAAAGTTTTCTTTTAATATCATGGATAACAAAATTAATGGCACACTAGAAAATAAGGAAGAAGAAACAGATGAAAAGGATGAAAATTCCATTTCTGAAAATGAAACTAAGCAACTTCCATCCGATTCTTCTAAAAAAGAACGCACCATTGCAGAAATAATGGTTTGATTTAAACTTTTAATATTCTTAGAACTTTTGAAAAAGGAAAAGTTTTTAAGTGTTTGATATTAGTTAACGTTTTCGTTAAATAGTATAAATTTTAGAATTTACATAAAATATTTTATAATTAAAAACAATTATAATTGTGATTTATCCCTTTTTCCTTCCTGACTGGTACTGGGAAATTTATACATTTTTTTCAATTTAAACCAAATATGAATTGGATTTGAAAAAACTAAGAGAACTTTTTGCAAATTGAATTTTTCGAATAAGAATTATTCTAAAAATATTCATTTTAATAGAAATTCATTTTAATAGAAAGCAGCCAAAATAAGAGAAGCTTTATTAGATAAAAACAAAAATTACCAGTACAAATTGTCTGCCTATATTAAAGAATCAGCTGAAAAGGTTGGTATAATCTTATAATTATATAGTACATTAACAATAGTTAAACTGTTCTTTTCACTATCACTTCTGCATTGAGTCTATCACTTAGTTCCTTACACTTCCTTTCTCTCAAATTTATCAGCTATCCGACCCAGTTTTTTTTTTTTTTTTCATATTTCCAGAAAGTGTTCTGAAAATAAAGTATCCTAGATAACAGATTTTCATTTGTTTGATTTTGCCAGATTTCTTAAGAAATTTAAATGAAAATTACTTGAATTTAAAAAAAAATCGAGCATAAAGAAAATGAAAACGAGTATCCTAGAATCCGAAGAACACTTTCTGAATGTCCTTTAAAAAAATACTCTTTGTTTAAACATCGGATGGATATAATCCTAATGACTGAAGTGTAAACATCACTGTACCATGCACTATTAGTACAAACAATGCATGATTTCACTTGCAGAAATTTAAATGTTTAACTAAAAAATTATTTTCTTTAAATTTTCTAAAATTATGTTTATGTAGTAGATGATTATAAATCCACTCTTCCTTACTCCAAATATCAATATGTAACAAAATAATAAGTTTCTATTTAAAAAAAAAAAAAAACTATGTATGTTGCTGAATATCCAAATAGTTAGATTAACAATTTATTTTTGCATTTGTTTTAAAATTAAAAGTAATGTTTTGATATTACTAGGATTATCATATTACATGTATATTTTTGTTATTAATTTACTAAAGCATATATTTGCTGTGTGATGTTCTTCAAAATAGTAAGCAGAAACTTTTCTGCAGCTTTATGTTAATGTAACTGCGAGCATATTTTTCTTCTAGTCTTTGATTTACTTAACCCTTTCGTTCAATGATGCCATTTGGCATCATCATGTTTAAGATCACAATTTAAAAAAAAATATGATAATAAGACTGACATCCATTGGGATTAATAAAAACTATTTTCGAACCGAAAAAAGTTTAAGGGTATGTTGTATATTGGTAATGTTAAATTGGCCAATTGCAATGTACCTTTTCATAATAACTACTGATCAGAACATCTTAAAATTTTCTCTGTGTGTTATACCAACCATATATATCAATCTGAGGTTAAAGTTTTTTTTTTTTAATAACTGTTCGATTTTTTAAATAAATTAAGTTTTAAAGTACCCAAAAAATCATGAAAATTTTCACTTTTTTGCCCCATAAAATTTTTTCACTTTAGTTTTATTAAAATCTATAACCTCAGATTAATCTACACAATGTATTACATCATATAAAAAAAAGTTTACGAGAAAACATAGCATAGTTTTTGAGAAAAGTTACATCGAAGTTAAAAAAATCAAGTTCTGAGAAAAACAAGCTTAAAGTTTTTATTGTTAACCGTTCAGTAAGGAAAGGGTTAAATAAAATGGCTTTTAATGTCAACAATATTTTCCCAATCATCTTGATACTTTGTGACATTATTAATAAAGGTTGTAATAGTATTTTAAGGCAATAATTTTGATTATTATTTTTTCACCGATTTTGGGGTACTGAACCCCCTTAAAGAATCGAATAATGTTCTTCTTGATATCAATAAATAGCTATAGATGATCAGAAAAAAAATATTCTAAAATGACTATTCCAAATTGTCATTGGGACTAAAAGGGTTAAAATAGCTTTTATATTTATTGTTTTGATTATACAGACTTTTGTGAAATGTTTAAAACAAAAAATAATGTAAGTTTGTTTTGCAACTTACACCAAAAGGGATAATTTTTTTAAAAAAAATGTCTTCTGCTTCCGGGAAAAATGTTGTCATAAGTTTTAGCTTTTTAAATATGTTTTAATTGATGAACCTGCAACATTTATGTTTAAAAGTCTGGCATCAAAAATAATAGCATTATTTTTTTAGAAAAATTAAATAGTAATAGCAAAACTATGTACTTCATTTAACAAACATACCTAGTTTTGTTATTCAATATTAATTTTAGATGATCAGTTATTAAATAATAATTAATTTTATATTATCAATTTATTAAATATTTAATTTTACTTTTCAGGACTACTTTCAAACATTGGATTTGCCCTTGATTGCCAATGAAAATGATTTTGCAGAAACTCTAAGTACAGTGACTTATTTCAAAATGAAACATTCACTAATTAACTAAGCTAAATTAAATGTTATTCTAAATAATTTTAAGATGAAGTATGAGAAATTTTCATTACTAATATATTATTTAAACATTTATATTTCTTATCTAGTTTATAGAAATAGCATTTTCTAATGAAAAACATTTTACAAAATAACTTTAAGTGTTACCAAAGTTCTTCAAATATTTTTATTGATTGATGAAATAATATTAAGATGTTCATTTGATGAGGTTAAGTGCAAAACAAGTTAAATCACCTTTTGGAAAAAATTGAGTTAGTTAGCTTTTCATACAGTTATATACGTAGTGATGATTGTGAGTGATTATAATCTTATGTATAGATACATACGATTGAACTTTTTTTGTGCAAATCAAAATGTTGGTGGATCCCTTCCTACAATACCTGTATGAAAAGCTAACCAACTCAATTCTTTCCAAAAAGTGATTTAACTTGTTTTACAATAGAGCTCTTCATGTATAACTTGAGTAGCACTTATTTATGTTCTTTTTTGTGAATATTAAACTTTTAAAGATGATGAATTCAACTGTATAGTAAAAATAAGTTTTTATTTAGAAAAATCTTGCAAATTTTCAACTTTTACTTTTGATGAATTCAATTATAACAGTGGAATATTGACTTATACAGCTAAAATATTTTATTTTCATAATAAAAATAAAATATCCTTTCATTTAGAAAGAATTGACGATAAAAAGGGTGAACTAGAAGAATTTCGTGGTAGCATCGCCAGTAAATTGGAATCCCTCAATACTGAAATTAAGAGCAAACAAGAAGAATTGACTTCTTTGAGGATTTCGTTCAGTGATATGAAGGAAAAGGTTGCTTTGCAGTCTGTGAATAGTGAAACAGGGGAATGCTTTACCAAAGAGGTCGAGTATGTTTGCTTGCTTTACAAACTATCATTATTATGCATGGTTTAGATAATGAAAAATTATCCCAAGAAAGTTTTCTTTTGAGATTTATAATTGAATTACTAACTTATGTATTCACATTTTTTTAAAAGCATGTAGCGAAACTTATATAAAGACCACGTTTTTAAAATAAAAGCTATGTAATTAATAAAGTTATGTAATTTAACAATGTCATTTTTGACCAAACGTTGAACTCTCTTGTTAGCTCTTATCATTTTTAAGAGGGTGCATAACAAAAGTTCATTATAAAGTACCCATTTCACCAAATAAATAAGCACTTTAAAATGCAACAGTCCACACTTTGCAAGTCCAAATCTTGCTCCTGGTCCAAAATTTAAAAAAAGAAAATACGTTAATTGTAAATATGTATAAAGACATAACACTATTCATAAGAGTTAACCAATTTATTTAAAGAAAAAAAATAAAGCTTCTCTCTTAAGGAAATCCGGTGCTGTGTCAAATTGACTCTCAAACATATAACCCACCTACTCATTTTCTCCTGGAATATTTTTTACTCATAGGCTAAGACAGATTTGCTACGAATTGAAAAATACAAGCAGTTTTTTTTATAGTGTATTTGATGGTAAGAGCTTGAAAACTTGCTCAGAGTTACCCCCATTAGGGGGTACATAAAATGTTACAAGTTACAATGGTGGCACAATCGTTAGGATGCTAGCTAGCCTTTGGAGTTGCTGGGGTCCGGTTCGAATCCTGGTCAGGCATGGATGTTTGTGACCGTCAATAAATGTTGTTAGTTGTCTATGTGTTTGTGCTGTCCTTTCTTTGTGTGTCTCTTGTGCTTGTAAAAACTCTTTCTGTGTGTCTGTCCCACTTGATGAAAGCTTATAAGCGGTTCTCTGAACAAGCATACAAGCTGGAATATATATGTACAGGGTTGGATAATATAGACGAACGCGCGTACGCCGTACGCGGAAAATATTTTACTCCTGCAGAAAATTTCAGGTTATTGAAAAATCATTATCTGTTTCAATATTAAAAAAATATATGACTTTTGCTCTTTTGCAAAAAATACGAAAAAATATGTTTGGAAAGTTGACAGTCATTATTGAGTTGGAGCGGAGCCGTGACTACTGTAGTGATGGGTCGTTCGAGACGAGGCCAAACTATGGCGAATTATTTCGACCGCAGACAAAACCTTACTATTAGCTTAACGAATGGCAACACTGAAAACAAACAGCTTTGCCGATTACCGTTGTTTTTAAAACTTTATTTTTCTGGTCATTATATATAAGGATGAGTAACAATATTAAATATCAGAGTTGGGTTTGGAAAGTGACATGCCGTTTTTGTGGAGAAAAAATTATAAAACGCATCTTAAGCGAAAGCACGAGGAGCAACATGCGGGTGATAAAAGATCGCATGGACAACAATCAAGTTCAACATTTTTTACAAACCCAGCTCAGAAAAACATTTCTTTTTCATCGCCATCGCAAGTTTGCCAAAACGAATGCAATGTTGAAGATGAGCTATTTTTAGTAATTTAAAATTTTTCCGTGCAATTTCTATACAACTTGTGTTTTTATAATGTATAATGAATGCATGATAGCCTACGGGTTAAAAAAGTTAATTATTATTATTATTTGCAGCAAATTTTTACTCCAAATCTTGTGTACGCAGCAAGTTTATTTTAACTCGTCATTTTATCTAACTCTGTATATGTACCTACCATAACATACAAGTTACAATTGAAGAGCTTAGTGGAAGAACATGGTAAGTGACAAAAAGGTGAAGGAAAAAAAAGTGAGCTTTACATTTTTTTTTAGTTTGCACTCAGATCTGTTATACTAAACTTAAAGTTTATAAAAAAGGAGAAACTTGTTATCATTAAAGAAGTTAGTAATATGTTCATTGACACCAAAATCTCATTTTTTCAAAAGTGTCACTTTAGCACGTTCTTCCACTAAGCTCTTCAATTTTCTCCCTAGTTTTTATTTTGTCTTAAGTTAAATTTCCCATAAGTAGTTAAATGAGTTCCCTACAAACTTTGAATAGAAGTAGAATTTTTTTTTAGGAAGTTGAGGAACTTTTGAAAAAAGAAGAGAAAATGGCCAAGATTTTGGAATTTTACCAACTTGAAGCGATCAAGAAAAGAAAGATATTGGAGGCAGCTATTAAAGATAAAAAGAATTTGGTAAAACATTCTTGACCTTAATTCTAACAACTGTAATATTTTTTTAATGGACAAAATTGTCACTTGAAGAATTATTTAATTTTTTTCATTAATAATAATTACACACAAATCAAAGTCTTGATTTGGAATATATCTAAGTAAATTTAATAATAATAATACACTAGTTAACTGGAATTGTGCTAATTTGGAAAGCGATACTGATGTAAAGTCACTTTTCATTGTGTTAAAACACACATTAAACATTTTAATCACTTAGAAAGTCATTTAAAACATTAAAAAATTTTAATATCAGTTATACAAAATAATTAAATTTTTTTATTCCGATATAGTTGCAAATATTAGCGACGACATACTTTTGCACTCACTTAAGACAAATTAGAGTTTGTTTGAGGTAGTTAAAAAAGGATTTTAAAAGTTGGATAAAAAATGATTTTAAATTTGAAGAAAATATAATTTATAATATAATAAACACAAGTAGCAATCATGTTATAAAGAAATTTTAAAATAACTGTGAATATATGATTGGTTTATTAAAAACTAAACCAAAGATTTTAAAAAAAAGTAACTTGCGTTTTAAAAATAAATTTTAGGTTGAAGGTCCATTAGACTATGGTGAATATGAAATTATGTGTACAAAGACAGAAAATAATGAAGAAATCATCAAACAATTAAAACAGGCAAGTAGATCATGAATATTTAAAATGTTTTACTTTTAAAAATATTTTTAAGTATTCAATAAGTTTTTTAAGGATAAAAATCAAATTTAAATAGAGCTAATGTGCTTTAGATAAAAAATTAGAAGGTTTTAATTATTACTTATATTTTTTTTTATATGTTTAGTGTCCTATTTTACACAATAATTTTTTTAAAAAATCGTTACTATTAAGAACCAAAATTTTGGGCATTTAGAAGTGCTTTTTTCAGAACTTCCAAGAAGATAAGCACTGTTCTTTTTAAGCCGAAATATTAAAAAATATGTATTTATTCAAAGATATAAATGATAATTTCCACAGAATATAAATGCAAGGTTATCTTGTAGGAAATAAAGGACTTTACAACCAGGTCTGAAAAAGTAGTTAATGCCTTGAGCCACCTAAACCAAAAACTGCTTGCCTCAAGAATTGAAAAATCAGCTGCCCAAGAGAAAGAAGCAGCAATGGAAAAAGAGTTGGATCAAGTAATAGTTATAATTATTTTTGAGTATTTTAAAGTTGAATTATCACCGCATAGAGCTACACTCCTTGCCAACCTAATTTGGGCATTTAGAAATATTCTATGGAGAAGACCCTTCCGCACATGTAAAGAGTTCCATAAAATATTTGTGAATCCATTCAGAAAACATGTTGAAAACATTAATTTCATTTCAAGTCTAACAGATTTAAATGTTATTCCAGAAAATTTGGCAATTTTATCAGAATGAGAAGTGTATTTTGGTTAAATTGTATTCAGATCATTTTGTATGCAAATATTGCCTTACAAAAGTTTCCAACTAACGGACCAACTGCGCTTTTCTCTCAGCCTTTTTACTCTTTGTTTTTACCCCAAGTTAGGTTGGCATGGAGTGTACACAAGGCTATTGGCGACGGGTGTCGTAATTTAGAATCTGGAAGTGACAAACCGACAGCTGAGTAGGAACTCAAAGCAATTTTTACTTTTTAGGAGCAACATCTTCTTGCAGTGAGTGGGCTCTGAAGCATATTTAATGTGCATTCTCTCTACACAAGATATTATTCATCAAACTTTTTAAAGGGAAAAACCATTTCGAAGTCGGCAGTTATTTTTGCATTGCCCAGACAGTGTCGACCATTGCCAAATTAACTGCCAGTGTCAGGCAAATTTTAATAGCAAGAACAATCAAAGATTAACAATTCCTAAATGTAACCACAAAAAACTAACAATCCATCAATAGTAATTGTGGAAAATAACAATTAACAAGTATTTAATTGTTAACTGTAACACTTAACAATATTCAGCCAAATTTGGCATTTGGTGCACCCCTACTTGCAACTATTTACTTTCTTTTAGATGAGAAACGAACTATTCAAAGAGAAAACAGAATACACTAGCATGAGTGCTAAGAACAAGAAGCTACAGCACAAATGCATACTGTTGCAACATCCGAGACTGTTGGAAGACCACAATAATGTTGTGGCAGAAAATGAACAAGCAAAGAAAGAATTGGAAGAACTTAAAAACACCTATGAAAGCTTAGTAGGCTCCATTTATAAATAAAGTTTCCATTGTAATGTAGTATTTATTGAATTTCATAAGGTTATTTTGATAAATGGATGATTTTGCTTATTTTGGGTTGAAGCAGAAATAATTAAAATATATTTAAAGGCTTAAAATGAATTTATTAAAAAAATAAAAATAGTTAGTCCCAATTTACTGGCATTTTTTTTTTTCATTTACAGATTTAGATATCCAATGTGATTTGCTAACAAAAATAAAGTATAATATTGTTTTTAAAACAAATCTTAGACTTTTTAAGGGGTATAGTAATTTTCTGATATATGCAATATTTGCTTACTTTTTTAAAGTAATGTTTAACATCTAAATTCAAACATTAGGTAAAAAAAAGTTTAAGACTCAAACTTAAGTACCAAGAATTTAAAAACAAATTAGAGTTATGAAAAAACTTTAAAAAGTATGAAATATGCTTACATACAATAATAATAACTCTTATATTTGGTACAATCTTTTTTATTGAAACTTACTTTGCACAGTCACTACATGCATGACACATCAGGTTTTGCTTATGGTTAAAATAACCACCAACTTTCAAAAACATCAACAGCATGTAAATTGCATATTTTTAGGTAAAAGTTATCACTTTTTTTATTGAATCCAAAGTAAAGTTAAAAGCCCGTGAAAATAATACCTGTTGTAATGACTAATTTGAATGATTATATACAACTTTATGCAAAGAAATAGTGAATAAAGAAAATTAAGGCCTGATTTTTTATAAAGTTCCTTGAATATAAAATATACATGTCAGTTAAATGATAAGCCTACAATGGTTGACCTATAAAAGGTCAAGAGTAAGTAGGCCGAGAAATTGGTACTGTTGCCATTTTTATCTAGAAGAACTGCTACTAGATCTTGGGCGCCTTCTAACAGGGGATCTGGAGCGAGTGCGAGATCGCCTTCTGTTGTATCGGGGTGGAGACCTAGAAAGAAGTTCTCGTGATTAGCTGACAAACATACCTGGTCCTCACTATATTAACACTCTTAACACTTTACCTCCAGGCGTCGACTGACCCGTAGACTAAAAATCTTCTAGACCAGCAACTTAATCTAATGCCTAGCTCTTCTAACGTGTTGAATGCAACTAAAACACTATTAAAGGTTGATTTGTTGATTGGCATAATTGTACTTTCAATTGTAAGGCTACTGTTTCTTCGTAATGTTCTCTGTTAAAAAAAAGTTACCCACTAGTGATTATTTCAACCGTTAGTCATCCTTTTACATCGGACCTTTTTGACTATGTGAACAAATAACATTTTGAGTTAATTGCATTACACAAAATTTGCATAAGGGTCCGTCTTAATATTAAAAATGTTACGAACTTTAAAATTTTCAATAGCAACACCCAATTTTAATTACTTAGAAATGTGAAAAACCCTCGAAAACCCCTAAATCTAAGTTTTTGTTACATTTGGATGAATATTTGACGAGTTATTCAATCGAATCACTTGTGGATCTTTGGGGGACCATGTCTAAAATGACAAGCGTAGTCAGTCTGTAGGTTTATTAATGGAGAAAAAGAAGCACAAGGTCAAATATCTTGAGGATGGGCCTACGAGGGATATAAAAGTAAATGAGTAGCTGTATATATTCAAAAATAAAGTCGAACAAAATTTGCATAAGATCGAAAATAAGTTGTAGTAAAAAAATAGATCCCTATTGTCACTTGATAAGGGTTCCAAATTACGAGATGGCATTGGCTCTGTTAAATCTCCTAAAGGTGACTGCAAATAGGCAGCCAGAAACCATTACATTAGTTCCCTTAGACACAAAGGGGGCGCGCTAGTTTCTATGTCAATTTCAATGTAGAAATTCTCCAATGAGAGTTTGAAACTTAGAGTGTTCTTAGTCTATGGGTCAGTCGACGCCCGTAGGTAAAGTGTTAAGAGGTGAATGTTGAAGTGAACCACATATTTTATTTAATTAAATGTTTATTGTTATAAGGAATTCTTTATAGTTCTAATCAAAATTTAAATAAAAAACCAAGATAAACAAACATTGATTGTAAAAATAGTGCAATATATTTGTAATGTAGTTTGAAAACAAAGGCATTTCAAATAAGTTTACAAAACAGAATGTCGAATTTCTTTGATGATTTTATAGTCTGGCTGCCACAAGTTGGCAATCAAAATATTTTGATTGTGGAACAGTCCATTTTGAAAAAAGGCAAGGAAGGTTTTGGCAAGAGTTACTATGTTTGGCGATTCATTGCTTTTATGGGCGCAAATTTCTCTAAGGTTTAGAAAAAGGTTATCAATTGAACGGTATATCGACAACAACAATAATCTATCGCCGATAACTGATGTGTAGTTCTAGTGTGATACATTATTTACAATCAAACTAGACCAACAATCCCCTCTTTTGCCAAACGCCTTGAGCTGGCAACCCTTTTTCCTTCGGCTTAAAACCTTTAATCAAAGCCGGATCTTCCACAATCAACATATTTTGATTGCCAACTTGTGGCATCCAGACTATAAAAGTCATATGTAAATACCACTATATGTACAAAACCAATAACTGCCCTTAGACAGTTTGTTTCTAACACATGCCTCAAAACCAGCTAACTGACCATTAAGTTGGCCTCTCTACAAAGCCAATAGAAGTTTTAGTTCAGCTGCTATTAACTACAATAATAAGAGATCATTCAAAGTATATTTTTTTCCTCGTGCAACTAAAATTAAAATAAACTCTTGGCATAACATCCCATAGAATTTCCAGCCATGTTATACCCAGTTTAACCAGGGTCAATGAGATGCACTGCAGCAGAAAATCTCGACAGCTGGTCAAACATAAAACCCCCACTGTTTAGTTTCCAAGCTAACTTGGTCTCATGCATCCACCAACCAATAACAAATCAGCTTACCTCCTTCTTCCTCTCATGCCTCCTCCCATTCGTCCACCCCTTGGTGGGGACCGCCTCCAAGGGGGCGGTCCTCCGCCACGCCGCATTCCCATTGGTGAGGGTCGGGGGATTCGGTTCAATCTTGAGGGTTGTGGGTGGAACTGGACAATTGAGGCGTTTATGACCTGTCCATCAATTTGGCCTGGAAAAAAATAAATGGCTTTAGATATCAGGTTTCGATTGCGTGAGTGAAGGGGTATTACAGTAAAGCTCTCTCTTAATCGGACATTTGTATTACCCAACTATAAGTTTTATCCTTAATTGGTAAAAACTTAATAAAACAAATTTTTTTTGTTATTGATCCCACATCAATGTGATGATCATTAAAGAATGGCGAAACTATGCACTAAGCTACCAAACTTTTTTTCCTTCCAAAAGTAGGGTAGAGTAACCAGTGAATGAACGTTTAAACGTCACATTCGCCAGTGAATGAACACCAGGATATAATGACCAGGACACTACCAACCATTGTCAGATAGCTTCCTACTACATGGGAGGAAGTCAGTGTTGCCAATCCATATAGTGGAATGATTTTCTATCCTTATTTTTTAATTATATTTACCAAATGTTCATTCACTGGGGCATGTTCACTCACTGGTCTGTCTACCCTAAGTAACCTGTTATACTTTCATCAATGCATAATTGTAAACATCAATTAAAATCGTAATTACAAGCAATAGTTTTTTTAATAAAAAGACTTTAGAGTTGTCCATGAGGTAAAATACTACAAATATTTGCCGAAAAGCACAATTCTTCAAATTATTTAAACTATGTAAGAGTCTAACAGGCTATATAATCTTACAATTGATTTAAAAAACAATCCATAAATTGAATATTATTATTCATAAATTGTCTTATCTTCTTTGCATTATTGTTTACACATATTATCTACGTGCACTGTATAGTAATAAATGGTCAAAAACTTGTATTATTAGCATTTATTTAGTTTTGATAATAAACAAAAAATAATGATATTATAATGGCAGTGATTTTCAGTCTTCTATCTAAATAATAAAACACAATCTGCGATTGAGAGCAATTACTTTTATATTTGGGAAAATACTACATTGTTTATTAAATCACACAAACGTTAAGTTTGGTCCCATGAATAATTTTCTCAAATTGTAATCTTTTTGAGTCAAAAATAACATATAAAAACACATTCAAACCCATCCATAAAAAACAACATACCTCCATCCATACAACTAAGCGCCTTCTCAGCATCTTCCGGGTTTTCATACTCAATATAAGCAAACCCTCTTGACAAATGCGGCCTGTCTCGATCCACCACCAAATCGACATTCCGGAGAGACCCAAAGGTTCCGAAAATCTCCAGAAGGTGGTCTTTGGTCACGTTTCGCGTGAGGCGGCTAACGTGGATTTTGGAGAGGCGTGGGGAAGGGCTCTTGCGACGGTTACGTTTCACAGATGGGGACCTGAAATGTGAAATGGAAGTGGTGTTAAAAGGGTTGTAGACAGGGTTGGGTTTTTACCGGTAAAAACTAGTTTTTACCAAGGCATGGTAAAAACTAGGTACATACTGGTAAAAACCATTATATTTTGTATGCTTAAAAATAAATATTTGACAATCTGTTTAATTTTTCGCCTATAATATGTATACACACACCTATATAAGCACACATGTGTGTATAATTGAACATGTTTTTTTCTTCTTCCTATTGTGGTATTAATATTTTTGGAAAAAAAAAATAGTAATTTGTAAGGATTATTTGTTCTTCAAACATATCAGTGCCATAATATAAAGAAACCTAGAATTCATCATCAACAAGAACATAAATTATTGATTTATCTTTTTTTTTTGGGGGGGGGGGGGTTGGGAAATGAAATGTTATTTCAGGAGGTGGTAAAAACATATTTTTATTTAGAGTGGTAAAATCCAATGCAAAAAACATATTTTTCCAAGAGTGGTAAAAACCATGGGAAAAACATGTTTTTACCAAGGCGGTAAAAACCATGGTAAATACCAGTAAAAACCTCATATGGTAAATACTGTGCCAGCCCTGGTTGTAGAATTTACATGATTAAGTATTGATGCTCTAGGCCAGGGGTTCCCCCACCTTTTTGCACTTGCGTACCATTTGACTTGAGAAATTGTTATGTCTTATTTATTATAATTGATTATTTTGGTCATATACGGGGTTTTTGTTAACCCCCTCGTGACCAATTTTTCTTTTCTTGTAATGTTTGTTCTACATTAATAAAGTGTTTGTTTGAATGTTTGTTAAAATTTTGGCGTACCTCCAGACCTAAATACCTTAATAAACGTTCAATATTTACTCTTCTTAATGTGTTAAAAGGTTTTTTGAGTAAATTCCTGAGAAAACTTTGTATTTGATGGTTAGATATTTGTTTATTTATAACATGCTAATAATAAAGGAGAAATGAAAAGAATAAAATGGTTTTAATTTACAGTGTTTTGTTTTCCATGGGTCTAAAAACATACAAATAAAAAAAAGCACAAACTCTGCAAAATCTGATCCAGAAGTTAAAATTTCTCTTAAAAATAATGTTAATGTTTACAATAATGAGTAATATGTTTGCGTGCTCACTTCACATGCATACTGAAGCTATTGATAGCATCATGTTGCTCACATCACTTACGCGTACCATCTGAAATATTTGGTTGGGAACCCCTGCTCAAGGTAATAATTTTGTCTTTTGAAGAGTTGAGCTGAATTAGCATTGCATTTCTCTCAATAGTGTAATAAACATTGATAACTTTTAAAAATATAAATATCAAAATTTCAACACATTAAGCAAAAAGTAAAGTTAATTACTGCATTATGTGTTGCAATATAGATGTAGGCGTAGCACTTAATACTCTCATAAAAATAATACATACATATCATTGATAGTCATGAATAAATTAATTTTTTATACTTAAATAAGGTCTAATTACAAAACGTTACCAGGCAAATTTCATAATAGTATTTTATAACAAACAGTCTAACAGGTATTCACCCAATTGCAAGACTTGAGATATGTACAATTTGCAACCAAGTCTTATCTGGGAATCAAACCAAACCTCCAGCTCTGAAAACCAGAGCGATAACCATTACTTATGCTGAAAGGATTTTGAGTTATGAAGTAGAACTTTTTTACAAAATAACTAAATAAAAACAATCAGCACATCCATTAATAAAATAAACAAAAAATTTAAACTAAATATTGAAAAAACAAAACCCCTTTCTCCTGTAAATGGCAAGACAAGTTTAGTTAAATTCTATTTTAATGTCTAAAATGCAATTTTTAAATTTTCCATGCTTTCAAAAAAACCAACATTAAGTCATAACAATGACTGAATGTCAACTTTTCCTAGATTTTTAATTTTAAGCTAAATAAAATAAAAAACAAAGTTCATACACATATTTTTATAAAGTTTTCAGGAAAACAAATATAGGTACGGTACGTTTTTTTTACACTTTCATGAAATTATCCAATCATTAAGGGGCAGCGTGTAAAATAAGCCGTATCGCATCGCGAAACGCGACACCAAAAAGCAAAATTGCGATAGCGATTTAGCTTTGTACAACTAAATGCGATACAAAGTTAAATTGAAAGTCACAGATCGCCGAAGTTGCGCGACTTTCGGATCCCCGGAATTCCGCGACTTTCGGATCTCTGTACTTTCAGATCTCCATAGTTTCATGACTTTCGGATCTCTGTAGTTCCGCGACTTTCGGATCCCCGAAGTTCCGCGATTTTTGGATCCTCGAAATTTCACAATTTTTGGAACCTTAAATTTTTTTCAAAAGTGCTATTCATTAATTAATAATTGGTACACTCAAATAATTTGGTGTAGCAAAACTGCTATACACACACAAAAAAGTATTTTACACGCTGTTAAGGGGTCAACATACCTTTCCCTAGCCACATTCCTCTTTCCCCTCCCACCCACTCTCCTCGAGGCTGCTGATGACCTCGAGGTCGAGGAGGACGAAGAAGAAGAGGAGGAGGACCTCGATCCTGAACTGCTGCTCGAGGAGGAGCTAGAACTTGAGGAGGAGGAGGACCCAGAGCGCCTGGAATGGATGGATTGGTTAATGAATGGGGTTGGTTGAGAATGGAATTTGAGAAATTAGTAAAAGGTTTTTTACAGAGAATTTAAGGAAACTTCAGTAGGGTTCAAACTATTCTATGCAGTAGGCACGTTTACATGAGCCATCGAATCCATGAAATGAGGAGCAAACTCAGCAATTTTTCCCTCTTGGGTATTTTCCCTCAGGCAGGACCAGAATTGCTGGGTTCATTGGGAGGTTTCGAAAACTCCAATAAAGGAGGGTTTGACGTATAATTTCATGGATTCGGCCAAAGACGGCCACATTGGGTTAGAAATCCTGCTCAAAAACTTCTTCCCCTAATGGAGGGTCTGGAATTCCAGGGGTCTGTCCAGAAGAAAATTGGGTCCGTTTCCGGACCCTTCACAAAATTCAACTCTGCAAAAACGGACCCTTCACAAAATTCAAATAGGCGAAAACGGACCCTTCACAAAATTAAAATAAGTGAAAACAGATTTTTCACAAAATTCCCGCCCTAAACAAAAAAAATCCCAGTAGAATGTCACTCGTCAGGCGCCGTGCATTTTGCGTATTTATTACATTGTAATATAACAGCAATGCAAATTTGTATTTTTTAAAATTTGCTAGGATCTTTTTTTTTGCTTTTGGGGTTTGGCAACACTAGTTTTCAAAACAAAAATATTGCTTATTCTCGTTTCGTTCGCACGCTGTACCAAAGCTTTGGTTGTACTCATCGTTAAAAGCAGCTATTTTTATTTATTTTTATATTTTAATTCAATTAGTAATTGTTATTTAAAAGAAATAATAACGGACAGCGCTTTAAAAAAAAATGAAGCGTGGTCGGCCTTCTACGGGAGGTAGTTCACGGAACAGCGATTATTATATGAAAAAAATTAAATCGTCTGATGCTAAAGGCAACGCAACCAATATTGTGGAAATTTGTATTTAGATAATTAAATACTATAATAAAATGTAATTTGGCATTTTGAAAAACTGTTTTGTCTACTAAAGAGTCCTGTTTAACAGGAAAACTTCAAAATATGCAAATTTTTATATGGAAGGCAAGTATGATAAAATAAGAAAATCAAATTATTTTTGGATTTTAAAGGTTTTTTGCTGAACGAGAGCTTTTGTTCTTAATTTTCACAAAATTACCCCTTATTTAAAAAATTTCACAAAATTAGTATATGTTCAAAATTCTAAAAAAAATTCACAAAAAAGAGACCCTGTAAAAATTTCCTTGACAGACCCCTGAATTCCATGGATCATGTAAAAGCGCCTAGTGAGAGTCAGGAGTTTTAAGGAATTAATTTAAAAGTACTGTATTGAAAATTCAGAAACGATACATAAATGCAGTTATTGCATACCCTTAGAAATAACTTTAATTAGCTTAAAATAATAGAATAACTTTAATTTAGCTTAAAAAATAAATGACTTTTATAAAACAACCCATTTTAAAATCAAGCTATCGATATATTGCATTACGATTGAACAATTGGTTTCTTAATGATTAATAATTTAAGAAATTAGTATTTTTGGCAAGGAATAATAAACTGTTGATAATCTCCAAACTTTAAACACTTTATATTTTTTAATTGGGCAAATATGTATAACATGAAATTAAAAGTAAAATAAAAAATCTAAGATTAACATATTGCAGTTTGTGATGGTGTAAAGATCAGAAAACCTTAATATCAAATAATTTGCCAGGAGCAACAATAAAAAAAACAGTGGAACTTTAAAACATGTAAAATATCAAGTTTTAGAACTGCAAGTTGCTAAACCAAAATAAATTCAAAATCTCAAGTTTTTTTTTTTTAAATTGAATTTTACAAATAAACATAACATTTTTCTACTACAACGAGTACACTACACTGGCGAGTTTGAAATTAATGTATGCTTGTTATTTCATATCGAATTTGAGCAAAATGTGAAGAGGAATATATGTACAACATTGGGACATTTTCATTGCTTGAAAATAAAATGAAAACATCTAAATCGAGACTGGCTATTGTACCATAGGTGTTCCAATACCAGATGTATTTGTTTTTTTTTGTTAAAAAAATAAAAAAGTTTCAGTCATCTTTTAAAAAGAATTTGTAACTTAAGAATATCAAAAGTTAGTTCATCTATTAGTTAGTTAGTACATTTAATTTTATGTAAAACTAGGTATTTTTAATGATGCAATGTTTTTTATTGTGAATGACACATGGATTTTGAATGCTGTTGCAAATTCTAACACTGAAATATTTACAAAACCAATTATGTCCCTAAATGAAAAATATTTTTAAATATTTGATTTACCTCTTTGTTAACATACAAAAACAGTATATAATCCAAAACACTGGATGGTTACAACTTGAATTTTTTCTTAGACATTGGTTAAAGAAATAATACTTACTTGGGAGCAGCTTTAGCATCAACAACCTTCTTTTTGGTTCTGCAAAAATTAAATAAAAATCAGACACTTATTTAACTTAATAAAAAATATAATTTGAGTGATTAAAACTTATGGAAATTAAACATTGGGATCAACCATACAAAATTCACTAAAGTTTTCAAAAGATCCATTTTAAATTGAAATAACAGTATAAAATTTACTCAAAAACGATTTGAATGAATTTAACAGATCCAACCATGGTTGAAAGTTAGCAAAAATTCTATAGCTCAAAAATCATATTATTGTTCTGTAACGTTTTGTAGAGTAATTTAAAATGGCGGGATATAGAGGCTCTGCAAAACATAGTCTCTCTCTCTAGATAAATTAAAATAGGGGAGAGTGTTGTACCTTGGGACAATTTTTACATTTTAATTTTTTTCTTCAATAATTATTGTCAAAATAAAAATTTCAAAGCAGCATTTCAACACACCAATATATTCCTCTATAATATATTTTTTTTAATTCTGGCAGCTTGAAATTAAAAAATTAAATGCATTATCATTACTTTCTCATAACCAAAATATTTTAAAATCTTCTCTTTTATGAAGAAAATAAAATGCAGTTGACTTTTTGTAAGAGTACTAAGGTAGAAAATTATATTAGAACGAGAAAAATATTTACTTTGGGGTAATGAAATATTTTTTGTCACCATTCCATCAATTCAATGATGCTAGTGTTAAATTTTATTATGATGATGTCTGTTGGTTAAGGCTACTATTAGAAATAAACAATGTATGAATATTGCCAATAGATTCTTAGAAATTATCAGTGTCCCAAGGTACAAGCGTCCCAAGGTACAACACTCTCCCCTATATTAATTTTTCTTCAGTCAGGATCTAGGAATTGTAAAAAATCTTCAAAAGGTTTTCTTCCAAGTAGTGCATATTTTGAACTTTTACTGTATGCAAAAGAAAAATGCACCAAAGACTAATGAAATAGGCTCCCTAGCACAAAAAATTCAGAATTTACTATTGTAATGTAGCCCAAAAAAATTACACAACCCGTGCCTACCAAAAAGTACCTCAAGATGAAGACCAAGTTGCATCTGCTTCTTATATACCACAGTATTTTGTTGTAATCAAGATGGCTGGTAGCAATGCCATCTAGCATTGATGTTATTTGTGGTAATGTGATGGACCACTAGTTCTACACATGTAACCTCAAATAGTACCAAGTTGGTATTTTTGCAGAATGTTAAAATAAAATCTACTTACTTTTCAGTCTTCTCACTAGCACTACTGCTGCTACTAGATGAAGACGATACACTAGTTCGGCGGCTCTTCCGCTCCTTTTTTTCTGCAGGCTTACTTTTAGCCTCGGTCTTGCTCAGTGCCCTAAATGTTAAAAAATAAAGCATTTTTATTTCAACCGAATCGGGTCAGCAGACAGTGTCAAACATTCTGTGATTTGGACTTCAAAATGCATCCGTGAAAGCGTCATATTTTAACAACCCATTCAGTCCCAGTGATGCCATTTGGCATCATCACTTTCAATATTTTTTTTTTCCAAATGTTTATGTCCTGTATGACTTCCAAACACACATCATTCGATTCTTCACACTTTGTTCTATTCTACAATATTTTTCTTTAATCTTAATAGAAGTCAGAACTACTATTTTTTTATTTAGAAAATAGCTAACAAGCGTTTCACCTGATTTTTGAAAAGTTCACTTCAGTTCCACATATTTAAAACCCATATTAAAATTTCAGTCAAAATAATGTCTAAAATTTTTTTAATAATGTTGTCAGACATCTTAAAATGTATAACTCGAAGTGTTTTTAGGTAATATATATAATTTTATTTTGTTGTTTTTCACAGTTAAAAAATTTTGACATTATTTCAAAAACCATATAAAAAATTAAAATGTATTTTTTTCTTATGGAACTTTTATTTTTGACCTAAAATAAGCTTATTTTGTGAATATCAGATGTTTCTGTAGTGTAGTAAATTTTTGGGACTGAAAGGGTTAACCCTTGGCATTGATATGTGTAGACACATTGCAGTTAGCACACTTGAACTAGTTTATAAATTGAGAATATCATTTGAAAATTGTTTTAATTTTGAATATTAAGAAAAAATTTTAGGTACTAGGAATGTTATAAAGATCTGAAATATTTTAATTAAATCAAAACATAAAATTAAAACTGAGTTGTATTGAAGAGCTTAGTGTAAAAACGTGCTAAGTGATAAAAAGGTGAAAAAAAGAAAATGATATTTTAAAGTTTTTGTTTGCACTTTCTCGCACTGTTGAAAATGGCACATGTGAAGCGTAAAAAATAAAAGTAAACTTAAAGTTTATGAAAAAACTTAAACTTTTTATTGTTACAGAAGTTAGTAATATGTTAATTGACACAAAAATCTAAATTGTTTCAAAAATGACACTCAGCACGTTCTTCCACTAAGCTTTTAAATTGTAAAGCCCCAATTATTTTTCAATCACAGAAATATACTTTAATATTATCTAGATCTAGTATTGAAAAACAACCACAGAAATTCTAAACAAATTTAATATTTTAAGAAAACATTGGTTTAAATTACAAGGCCAGCTGCTATAAGCTTCCCTTGGGTAATTATAGCGAGATGTAAATTCAACAAAACAAAAAATCACATGTTACACTTATGATACAATGGCCAGTCTATCAATTGTCGACTTTTAACAAGCTTGAAAATTTGACGAAGGCTGCTGTAGCTACCCGGTTGTATGAGATATAAGGGGAATGTTTGTTTACCATATTTGAACATTTCTATTGGTTGGCACAGTAATGCAAACCGCCAAATCAAAAGTCATTATATCATAGCTGTACTGATGATATTTCTATGACAATGATTGCCCCCTCTAGAAGGGTAGAGTGTAGGCTTTTTAGCCCATTATCCTGCTCGGCAGAAGAGACAGTCACAAGAGACACACAAAGAAGGACCCCACAAACACATAGATAAATAACAGTTATTGACAAAAACAAACATCCATGCCTTTACCGGGATTCGAACCCGAGCCCAGCAGCTCCAAAGACTAGCACTCTAACCATTGCGCTGACGGATGATATCTGAGTAAATACAACTTTTTTTTTCGCTAGTACAAGTACACAACCAAACATCTGTTCTCGAATCAGGAACTTCCCTTTTGTAGCCGAGTAACGAAAACGTACTTAAATTGGTAAACATTCCGGTACTGCTAATGTATTCGGGCCAGTCTCGATTCAGGGCATAACTTTTGCAGCCAAGTGGCGAAAACGTACTAGCCGAACCAAACACTAAAAGTCTCCAAATAGCATTCCGGCCCGAATACGCTAGGTGTTCCAACATTCCAGTTCAACTCAATAGATGTTTACATCAATTTTGTTGCTGAAGTAATCCTGTGTCTACTTTTTCACAAACAGCAAAGCTGCCGAAATAGATTTCCCGTCTATAATACGCTAGTTGTTCCTATATAACTGTCAGGGAATAGGTATGATGTGATGGCCGGTCCCGATTTGGCTATTTGCGTTACGTTGCCAAGAACGGAAATTCCCAAACGTGGTAAACATTCCACTTTATTTCTTAAAACTGAATAGGTATAGCAACCCTACGTTAAGTTTTCAAGTTCGTCTAAAGTTGCGAATGAACAGCTATTGTATCCTATCTACCGTGCGATTTTGCTGCTTGTCAACACGTAACCAATATCTACAAATCAAGTTAAAATCAAAGCTATTACAAATAATGAAGAACATTAAATCAAATATACGAACTTATTTTGACAACTAAGTTTATAATAGAACGAAGTAAGAGGCCGGCGTGTGATGGAACAATAAACAGATTCAAAACATGAAATGAACACTAAATTTTGTAAATAATAAGTAAGCATAGTATTTCAAATTTTCTTACATGCTGGATGACGTCTGTTATTTTAATTTCAATGGATTTTTAGATTAATTAGTTCTAAATTTATGGGGCCTTTTTCTTGAACGAAAAAAAACAACCAATACCCCGGTTGTTGATGTAAATTGTTGCCAACTATTAATAAAGAAATGCTTTTTTGCAGAAATTTTGATTTTCATGACGTCAAAGAATTAATAATGAGGCTGGTCCATAATATGTAATATTCCTGTTTTCAGTTTTACATTTCTTGCAATTTCACAAATTGTTTTGATTTCACTCCCAAAATAAGCATTTTTCGTCCACTTATATTTAATGAATCTTCTTTTTCAGATTTATTTACGTGCAATTTGTGCTTATTCCTCCAACTTAAAATACTTAATTGGTTTTTTATTCGATTAAATTTCAATTATGTAAAGAAATAACAAACGTTAAAGTTTCTGGAAAACTTTGGTTTAGATGATATTTTGTCTCATGCAAAATGGGAAACATTCATGTGACGTAACGTGGTTTGTTATGCATCAGCTCGGGAAGCACGTGGTAATGTTATCCTATACAGCTATCGAAGCCCGTGCTATTGTTTTCCTACTACTCAAACCTGTCTAACCACTTTTTTTCATACAGTGATTTGGAATTGAAGCTCAGGTGGATACAAAAGAGTTTTATATTAGGGTAGAGGAGCTCACATCAGCATCCATGGCGCACGACGGAGCCCGAATAGAGTGGCAAAAGTGTAGTTAATTTAAAATTTTGATACTGAGAAAGGAAGTACAACCAGGGCAAAGGCAGGAATCGAACCCGCACCCGTTACAGCTCTCGGACTGCTAGCGTTATGGCCTCTAAATCACTCGGCCATTGGACCATGCAATCCTATGGACCCGTTCTCATGCAGGGCAAATACCGGCTATTTGCCGGCTTTCAGGGGAATAAATTCCTATGTAGGGAAAATTATGGTAATGAAAACGTACTTACCTTAGGTAGAAATGATTTCACACCACGTCTGAATGCATTGTGGTTTGTTGATGAATGGAATATTTGGCGTCAGTAACTCGGATATCAAGTGCATGATAGTTGTATGGGAAACATTCATGTGATGTCACGCGGTTTGTTATCCTACAGCTCCCAAGCCACGTGCTAATGTTATCCTATACAGCTCTCAAACCATGTGCTAATGTTTGCATACTGCTGTAACTTGTCTAACCGTTTGTTTTCCCACAGCGATTAGGAATTGAAACTCAGGTGGATATGGCCGTGAATGTCCCCCATTAGAAGTAATGGCAGGGCCTGATTTCCGGCAGGGCAAACGGGGCATGTGCCCTGGACTCCCACTTTAAGGGGGCCCCAAATTTTCCTTCTGAACAATTATGCTTAATACTACTGCCCCAAACTTTTTATAAGAAGCGTGCAAGGAAATTAAATTCAGTAACAAAAGTTGACTTTGAAATCGTGTATAAACTCTAAATTAATCAATTAAGAAAAAAGAGTTATTTTGGAGGGATTAAGCATGCTTTCCAATTTCCAAGCAAATTTTTTCGCTTTTTTTTTCAAAATAAAAACTGAGATTGGAAAATACACGCAAATTTTTTTTATCGAAGTTTGTTTTGGGGTCCCCAAATTTGCTCGTGCCCTGGGCCCCTGAAGTTGTAAGTCGGGCCCTGAGCGATTGTTTTAGAATGCTCATTAAACTGGGAGTATACTTTCATTTATTAAGGTTCTGTTAATTTTTCGTTATATTGTGCTTCTATATTGATACTCATTTAATCATCCTTTGGAAAATATTTATTCTTAGGATGCCTGGAAGAAGTTTATTTTATTATTAACCTTATAATTTTCAGAATTTTTGGTTAAAACTAGAAAAATCTTTCAACTCAATTATAATTTTTTTGGATATAATTCATTAATATTTTTGGTTATCATTGTAATTAGGAAGGATAATTCTGCAAATCCAAAGCTAATCTTATTTGCAAACGTTTCTATTTTTTAATATAACAATTGCTTTTAATATATAACTGCCAAAAACGGCTAAAAGAGAAAAATCGTGTAGTAACTTTTTGATTTAAACTTAAAACTATTTATGATTTTTTTTTTAAACAATGGGAATATTCCTTATGATGACGTGCTCTTCATACTGCGATGCCATTGGTTGTTTTGTTTTCTTTGACAAAGTGTTAAAACAAGCTCACTTTCTTTAATAACGTCAAGGGCTCTTTACTACGATTTCATTGGTTGTTTTGTTTTTTGTGGCAAAGTGTTGAAACAAGCCAATTAAAAAAAAAAATCAGCACTTAATTATTCTGTTTTGACCCAGTGTCAACAAAAATAAATTAAATGCAAGTCAAAATGATAGTCAATAAGGGGAAAATGAGGGTAAAATCAAGCATTTTTAAATTCTCTCATTAAAAACCGACTTTTAAACTAATTTTCATGGAATTTTTTTTATATAATATACATTTGAACTGTTTAAATTTCCAATATATAGATATTTTAAATTTTTTCCATCTATATGCTTTAATATCTAACAATTTAGAGAACTAAGTTTCATACAATTATTTCCCCCCAGGGTGGGGGAAAATGTCCTCTACGCTTTTATATCAGAAAGGCTAACTTTTAGAGATAATAATAATAATAGTAGAATCTATAATAATAAAAGAAATTATTATCGAAAACGTGCCTAATCAGCCAAATAGAATGAACCTTTTTCAGGTTGTTCGCAAGCCATCGAGGTTCTAATGCTTTAGAAAGTACTCTAAGGTATAAAGAACCGTTTGCTGAAATCTTCATGCATGCATGTTTATGCACGCTAAAGGAGCAAAATGTGATATTTTACTGATTGTTTAGTTTGTTGTTGGAAAGTATTTTCAATACAGAGCTTTGTTTCGAGAGCGTTCGGAAGGCGGAGCTTAAACTGATTGTTAAAGTCAGCGCATGCCATATCTTATGGAAAAAATAACATCAATTCAAGGCATTGCGTGGTGAGTTATTGTTTTTCTAAATTAATTCTACTATTACTGCTATTTGGGATTCAATTATATAAAGTTCCCTAGCAATATTATTTCGAGCATTACATAAGGTGAGAGAAACAAATAAAATATACAAGATTCCAGAGACTAGTCGTAACTGTTTATTCATCGCTATGTATATCCACGCATGAGCATACATAACTATGTACAACAACACACATCTAATGCGTTTTTTCTCATATACAACAACAAACGGCCGAGATGACAAAAAGTGGGCGTTTCTTTATACCAATCAGTCCACGCCCTCTCGTTCATTACCTCCGCCCACTGGAGAGAGAGGACAAATCATCTTCTTCCACGTTTTGTATTTCATTCGAAACTCCTCCCTCTCACAAGAACGCAGTGTAAAAAGAAGTCTGATAGGAGGAAGGACTAGCACACACACTCACCATTGGGGGTAAGGGGGCGGTAAAATCGGTCGTAATATCCAATCAAAGGATATGGAACATATAGTATACAATGTACAGTAATTTTTTTTAAATTCATCAATTATTTTGTTTTTGAATTTTTATGCTTTAGTTTATGCAAGACGTGCACACGTAAAAGAAATGAAATAATTACAACGATTTTGATTGGATGTGGAAATTTTTTATCCTTCCACTTTTTTTTAATTTGGAAAATAATAAAAGTTTTTGTGCGCCTTTCACTTCCAAAAAAATGTAACAGATGAAATAAAATATAAATGCAATTTTTGATTCCGTTTAAAAATAATTTTTATGAAATAAATAAAAATATGAATTTACAAAGATATATATACTGTAGAAATTTCATCTAATATTTCTTTAAATAATGAATTTGTTTATCAAGTGACGCCTTGCATTGTGGACAAGTATGGTTCATGTGGGCAACATAGACCAATACATTGCTAATGAAAAAGTGATGAATAATAATATAACATTTATAAATGTAACAACTTGTGGAGTACAGACAGAGAGAACTGTTCTTATAGTTTAAAAGCATGTTTATGACAAATAAAATCGGCAAAGTACGTATAGTATCGAAAATGCATAGAATCTCAAAAGAAAAATAAGTACAGAAAGATTAAGTTATGGAATGCAAACACTAGTTTTTCTTTCTGTTGCCAGCACAGAAAGTATAAATATAAAAGAAATATTTTTGATTTTTTTGGAATTTACTTCCGGTAGTATTCGAAATTAAAATAAAAGTTAACTACATTTTGATAAAAAAAAATAGTTTAAATATAATGTGAAACAACTTTACAAATAAAAATTTTAAGCATCGAGTAAACAATAAATCTACTATACTTATTGCATATAGTGAAATAACATGCATAACACTCTTGCAAGATATTTTAAAGTAATATAAAAGACCAAACGAAGTTGGTATAAAATTTGGATTAATGCTTCAAAACCAATTGTTTTAATAACAATAAATGTTGTAATGACAATTGTAATGATCCTGTCGAATAAAATTGTACTAAGTCTGGTACTTCCATATCCTTAAATTATACTCAAATTATACTCAACTTAAATAAACCAAAAATAGTTACATTTCTAAAAATAAGATTCTTCCACATTATAATTTAGGTTAAGAATATCAAAAAACACCATATTCGAACGATTTTTTTTTTTCAATGTAAAAGCATTCAGAGAGGAACATGACACAATGTTTTTTTTAATATCTAAAAACTCTATTCGAATAACAATAAATATATAATTCCAAGTATATTTTCCATCGGGTTTTTCATCATCTTTACAAGCATAGAAAAATGTATTTACAAAAGTAAGACACAAATAGTAAGAAGACAATATTGTGCCACAAAAAGGTATCTTCTAACAGTAAAAAATGCAAAGACAAATTTGTTTGCTATGACATTCCTTTGGGGGGAAGGGGGGGATTAGATTTCTTCAATTGTTTAGGATTTTTATTTCATATAAAAACACACATCGATAATATCTAATCGATATTATTCGTCTTCTTAACATCGATATCATTTTGGGATAAAATAAAAAGTCCAGTTGCAAAATCCCATTGTCCGAAGTACGACTAATATATCGGGCCCGACCCGTTCATTGGCGACTTCTTCCAATTGATTTACCATTATTAAACGTCGCCAATGACCCTATATCTTAGTTATACTTAAAGAATTTTGCAACTAGATCTTTCGAATGAAAATTATTTATATTGAACTGCCAAGCCCGCAAAATTAAAAAAGATTCAAAAGAGGGGAAAGCAGTTGAGCGGTTGTGCTTTTCAGCGAATAATAGCAAGAAATTATAGGAATACATTTGGAGTTAAGTAGAAAAAAGGCGCAAAGAGTTCAAAAGAAGGATTTCCCTATATAGCCACTTCTTCACAACATCGGCGATTTTATTCAATACCTTCTGGAGCAGACCAAGCCTACTCATGGGTTACCCTAATTTTGAGGAAAACTGATGATTGACATCAATATTGCACTAAGCTTTAAAAAAAATTCTATTAATAAATTAAGATCAAATATTTAACGAGCATTGCGAAAGTACTTCGGTACTTCTGACGAAATTTTGGTTGTTATAAATCTAACAAAAATGCTGGAATTTGACACCAAATTCTTAAGGATAATTTGCACAGAGATTTTGTAAAAAAAATGATGAAAAATTCGGGAAATTTGATTATTTATGCGTTTGCTTTATTTGCATAAACGTCGCATTGGAGTTACACAGTTATTAGCGCCTTATACTTTAGAAAAGGCATGACCCATCTGTGACGATCTCCGCAAACCATAGTTTACTTAAAAGATCCGCACAAATACTTTGGCTTCTAAACTGCTGTTTTGTTTGTTAACAAGAAAAATGTTAGAAATAAGCAGCGTCATCTTAACGGCGATAATTCTGTGGATATTCCACAAACCTATTAGGGTGGCCTTAAAGTTCACTGCTGAAAGAAGTGCCTACGAAATCCTCCTATTGACTTCATGTTACATAATCCCTTCTCCTAAAAATATACAGAAATGCATGAACAAATTAATCGTTTCATTATTTCCCAATAATTTGATTATTGTGCTTTTGACTTCAATACTTCATTATTAGCAACCCATTCGGTCAATTAGTGCTACATAGATATGGCACACATAATAATAATGATTATGTTTAGGATTTTGATTTCACGATAAGAATCATTATTATTTGGCAAATAAAGATGCAATAATTTTTTTTAAATAGGAAACACGATTGAATTCAGATAGTTTACACCATAAGCAATAAAGTGAGCTTATAACATTTGTATTTCAAATCAGATTATTTTATATGAGATGTTTTTTTGCATGCGAAATTACATTTTTAAGTCGTTTCGGCTTACCAGAATATCTGTTATAAGCTAAACGACATCAGGTAGTAACGCAGTAGTAAACCAGCGACATCTGGTGTGGATGTTATTTGAAGTTGCGATTGCAGCAAATCCTATTATGTTCTTTATTGGTTTTAAAAACAACACATTATCCATTGGATAACTGACATTATTTTGCAATACACATATTATCTATTGCAGATAGGAGCAATTAAATATTAAATACGCTGGCCAAATTTTGTACAGTCATAAATAAATTGATATATATTTCTTTAGCCATTCGTATTTACACTATGCCGAATTTTTCAATTTTAGGATAGCATATCACAGCCTTTTCATATGCTCACAGACGACAAAACATATGTTGACCGTGGGTTGCCAATATGAAATAACCCAACACACAGCAGTACCTCGTCTACATAAACTTCGTCACAAAAGGTTTATCGGGACGACATCTTATAAGTTAAAAATACAACATCTGAAATTACAATAGGAGGGAAAATATATATTAGGAGACTTTTAAAAACAGCAAATGGCATGGCTCATATATATATCGTGTGAATATATATATTTATGTATATTTATATATATTATATAAAACTGAAGAGTTGGAACGTCTGAAAACATCAGTACATTTAAGTGATTTTAAGTCTCTTCTTCAAAAGTTTTTTTTGTCTCCCACAAAAAACATTTACATTTAAAATGAACTCCGTCCCGCCGTAGTGACGTCATTCGCGTCACGTGACCTCATGTTGAGTTGAGTTGTTTGATGGGGGTGGCCTTCCTGGCAGTTACAGTGAAGTGTGGTCGATGGTTTATTTCTTCTTTTTGGTTTGTAATTTTTGTTGTTGCTTTATGTTGAAACAGTTAGCACCAAACCACAGACCGCAGTATATTAGCTGGAAGCTCTTGTGTAGTGTAATTTCTTGTGGGTGTCTTGTTTTTGAAGGGGAAGATTGGTTTTTTTGACCTTTGACTGCATGTTTGTTAGTTCTTTTTTCCTATGTATCCTGGATGCTTGGTTGGCTGTCGAATTGGCTTGAAAATGACTGCTAGAATACAAAGAACGTTTATGAGTTAAACAGTTAAAGCTAATGTGATATTCGCGCGGTTTTGTGGTAATTCATTTACTTTACATTGATTATAAAATTTTATTTGTTTCAGAACAAATTAGTCTTTGCAAAAGCTGTAAAGCATAGAAAGTACTATAACTTTTATACTAAGATTTGTTCTGTTATAAATTTATTAAGATTTTATGGATTTAGAGCAATTTTACGTGCAAGTCTACGAGTTAAGCCTAACATGGCCTTGGTTATTTTTTTTGTTGAATTACAGAAATGTCAGTTACAAAAATAGGAGCTTTTTACCTTGTGCTGTGGACAGTATATTGTATACGTTTCTTCGTCCATGTGACACCCTGAAAAAGAAATTGGGTTTAGAAAAATTATCCATAAATTAAAAATAAATGTTATAACATTTAAGTTATACCGCAAATATGCTTGAATTAATTTTAGGTTCAATTAAATGATTTTTTAAAGAAAAACCAAAGTTTTAATGTAAGGTTTGTAACTCTTCTTTCGATAGGACATATATTTGAGAATAGCCTCCAAAAAAATCAGCGATTTGATCAAAAAACACTTTTCTTTAAAATGCTTGTACAGAACACAAACAACCTGCAAAACATGGCAAAAAAGAATGATTTCGTCAAGTTATACTTACAGTTGTCTCGAGCGCATAAATAGTGGTACAGCTCTGGACAATTATCTCTAGCACAACTTAATGAAGCTCCGGGAAATTTACACCTCGAACACAACTAAAAAGAGAAGAAAGAAAATAAAGGGTTAGAGTATGACTAATATTATGAAAAAATACAACTTATCTAAACAAAGATATATCATGTTCAAAACTGCATTAGGTGAACTCGATGAAGAGTTCGCATCCTAAATTATTAGTTGTCATGGTCCTTCTATACGTATTATAGTCCGAGTCGAGATTGAGTGACTGCAAATATATATCCATTGAGTAAAGCTTTGATTTCCTAGCAAAGCGGTACCACAAAAATGCGCCTGCTCTAAACTGTTAATGTTGTCACACTGCAAACTGAAAACCAGAAACTGCTTTGTTAAAACAACGTTGCGTTGCCCAATTACTGGCAATCTAGCTAACTCACCCAACTCTAATTATGTTGTATATAGGTCCACACGATTCCTTACACAATCAATTAAAAGTTACTCTTGTAATAGCTTAAAATCGACATCAACTTCAACTTTTCGATTAATTTCTTTCACCATTCTTTCAGTTTCCACGGTTTTCCGCCTCAAATTTCAGCAGCGACAGCAGACAAAAACATTGACGTTAACGTTTTCACAACTCAATCGACAGCAAATCGCAGTTAGCGGACGTACAGAGTTGTCATACAGCGCTCTCTATTAGGAACCACACTATACTAATGGATGATCAGGGCAGGGAACCTTATGGAAGATCAAGTATAATGTATACACTTACAGGGCCTGATCTAGAAAATCACAGTCTGTAGGTACAACAAATATTAGAGGCAGGGACGGATTTCTAAATAGGCTAAGTAGGTTGTAGCCTAGAGCGTCAAATTTTTTTGGGCGGCAAATTTCACGACCAATTAAAGCCCTGTCAAATGCCGCTTCAATTGATCGTAAAATTTGAAACCAATTAAAATGGCATTCGACACAAAAAATTATAAGAAACTATTATTTTTAACAAAAGAAAACAAATAATTTACATTAAACCGTAAACGTATATACAGCTCTAATCTTTAGTAGCAAACATGGCCCCTGCTTGGGAAATTGTACCCTCTCCCCCCGGATTTGGAAAAATAATTGAGCAGTTTTAAAAATTGGCCTAATTCGAGTGTAAAGTAGTGTATTTTCCCTCGTATATATTCGTTGTGATAATTTTAAACAGCACCTACCACCCTATTTTGCAGCTAACCAGCTATCTTTCCGCGAAGGAGGAAAATAATGTGACAGGGGCGGCAAATGGAACATAGGCAACAGTCGGCAAATCTTTAAATCCGGCCCTGATTGGAGGCCCCTTTATCGAAAACTTTGAGTATGATAGCCCACAATAATGGTGCCAATAAGTTAATGTGTAATTTTTCTACTATTTTATCAGCTTCCTTATAACACAAACCAAGACATCGACCTAATACGATTGATTAGTCAAATTCAAGCTAAAACCAAAAGGTAGTCCTAAAAAATTAAAAAAACAAACTGAAATTTCGGAGAAACACAACATTTTTCATATAAGACACTAAAATTTAGGGGCCCTCAAATTTGGGGGGTTCAAGGCCAGGGCCTCATGGAAGATCAGGCCCTGGTTGTCATGATTCATACGTATTAGTTCAAGTCGACGTTGAGTAACTCTAAATATACACTGCTCAAAACAATTAGGGGAATGCATGGTTTGAACCATTTCGCCTCCAATGATGCCATTTGGTAGTATCAGCTTCCGTTTTTTTTTATCTTATTAAGTTGAAATCGCATTTATTTTGCGTTAGATGGAAGAATCATGTATTTTGAAGAATGAAATAACGTTTGTTTTAATTGAATTAAAATATGAAAAACATGGTAAAATAAAATTCACTCCCAAAAACTTTTATGAAAAAAAATTGACCCTAAATTCTTCACGCTTGAATTCTTAGAAGTATAAACTTTGATTTTACTTCTTTTTTACAATTACAATTTTGAAAAAATTATTTTTATAGTTTATTTAAAAGTTATGATTCCAATTTTTGCCCCTTAAATTTTAGTCAAAAAATTAAGATTTGTTTCCCTGGTTTTTATCATTTCAATCTGGATGCATAAGGAATCTATTTCACAAATTTTAGGTTTTTATAATAAAAAATAAGAAGTTAGAACTGGACGGGCAAACAAAAGTACTCAAACTGCTCCCCTAATTGTTTTGAGCAGTGTATGTATCCTATTCGCAAACCCCTGGTCGCACCTTGTCTACCGCCTGCAGTATGGTGTCCTCGAGCCCCCTCAGCCTGTGGCCGAAGAGGTAGACCGTCTTGGACCAGGCGGCGCACTCCTCGTGCACCCAGAACTCCTTGCTGTCCGGAGACGAGTCCAGCATGGGCGGGAAGGACAGGTCGTGGTGGCCAGAGGACATCTCCTCCAGAGGCTTCTGGCCCTACAATGAAGGACAAAAAGATTGCTTAGGATAAGATAATGAAGACATCAACGCTATACCTTTATGTCTAGGAAGATCAGATTTCTAAAACGATAAAGCAGTTTAAGAAATTTTGACCTTTGAATTGCTCCATGCATAGATTTAGAAAGTAGCAGATCTGCCCCTAGAGGAAAAGGTGAAGACATTTGTGAACCAGTATCCTATAAGGCAGTTCGCAAGACCTAGCACATGGCATGCCATACGCTACCAGATGGCACCATGAGATAATTCGAATAACAAAAAATATATATTTAAAATTAACTAATTAAATTTTTTTAGCATTTTTGCCAGCATAAGTTTATAGCTGGATGTGTATTGATAATTTCTGGCAGACATGAGGTATATATTCATAAAAGAATCGTATTGAAAATGCAGTTTTTATTACATGTAACTCTTCGGCAAAAGCATTTTTTGTGAACCAGTATCCCGTGATGCATTGTAAAAACGGAAAAATGTGGATTCACCACACAATCGCGCGGTTTGTATTGCATTGTGTGGGATTGCGCAATCGATGGGCATATCTGCTACTTTCTAAATCTATGGCTCTATGCATCATCTAAAAATGTTTATTACAACCTATTGTATGCAAAATGCATGTGGCGCTGTGGTAGTTTAAAGATGGATGATTTTGAGACACATCCAAGGACTTTGTCCTTCGAAAAAATCCACTGCGTCTCTTATCCACTTTCCTGATCAAAGGTGGTCTTTCCCTAACAATATTATGTATTGAAAAGAAATAAGTTAGGTTAGGTTTTAATTACCGTCGCACTAGAGCAACACGAGGGCTATTGGCGACGGGCGTCGTATTTTACAACCACAGACAAGTGAAAAGCCGACATCTGAATAGGCACCCAGCGCAACTGTCAAGGGCGACATCGTACGCGGCGTTAGGACTTTGAAGGATATTTAACGTGCACTCCCTTACACGGGGTATTTTTCATCGGACATTTTTGGCTGCACGGGCCGTTTATAGGACGGCAGTTATTTCGGCGATGCCCGAAACGAACCTGGGACCTTTTGCATGCTAGGTGTGTGCCTAACCGACTGGGCTCCCCAGCCTCAATAGGGTAGAGGAACGACTCGTACTGAGCTGCCATCGGCAGCCATGGCTCACTACGGAGCCCGAATAGAGTGGCAAAAATGCTTCTTAATTTATAATTTTGATTCTAAAAGAAAGGAAGTACACCCAATGCAAAGGCGGGAGTCGAACCCGCCCCCGTTACAATGCGCGAACTGCGTTACGGCCTGCGAGGACGAGATGAGCCTCGGCTCCTGCACCTCAACTTCCTTCTAGACATCTTGGACGACTTTGCACACCTCCCTGACCGTCTTGGCCACAGTGCCTTTCCGCGTTTGCACCCTCTCTCCGTAGAACTTGTTCAACTGGTACAACAATTTCGACTGCGCTGTCATCATATCCGAGGGAACCAGCATGGTCGCCGGTACGACCTGCTGCAAAACAACGTTGATTGATCAATATCGGGAATGGCAAAACATAGCCCAGGGACGATCAGACATCTTTCCAAAAAAGGGTACTAGCCAAAGGGACCTGGAGTAAAAAAAACCATTACAACTAAAAACCTGAGCGTACCAAATGAAACAAAACGCATAACAAAAACTGTCAAATTCCAGCAGTCTAAGAAGATGAAACCTGATGATGCTTTAACTGATGTCTGATGATGGTTTAACTACCTCCCACTCTTTTCTTTGAAGATATATTTGGGAATAAAGAATTATTTACATTTTTTGCTCACTTACCTACTATTAAATATTAAAGGTAATGATAGATGACAGTGGAATAACACTTACATTGGCCTGTTTCGCCTTTCTGAGAAGCGCTGCCCGGAACATCTGCTCCATGAGATCAGACTTCCTCTTTCCCGGCGACCTCTTCACTCCACCCTCGGCCGAGTACGACGATTCTTCGTCGTCCCCTTCATCTTCGAGTTCACTGTCATCAAAATTGTCCTCATCTATGATCAGCCCACTAACAGGGGAATTCGGGGGCGAGAAATTAGAGGAGGGGGGTTTCTCGTTGCCGCCCCCTCCAAGATAATAGGGTCCGAACAAGTCACCTAGTCCTCTGTAGTGGCTGTTCTTGCAGCACAGGGAGCACAGCCAGCTCCTGTCTTTCGTGATGGTGTCGTAGATGTGGGGCAGTTGCGTCGTGTGGTGGCGCTGGAACTGGTACGGCTGGTGCCCTCCCCAGCCCTCGTCTTTAGGTGGTGCGTTGACGATGGATACCACTAGTGGTTTGTTACCTACGCCGACGATGTGGACATAAGGGCCGTTGATGACTCTTCGCTTGATGATGGGGGCTGATGGCGGGTGGTGGGCTTGCATGTGGGGGCCTTCTGGACCGAAGAAGACCTCCTTCTTGCGTCTCCGGCGAGGCTGTCTTTCTTCGCCGGGAGGCTTGGGTTTGTTCTTGCTGCCGAAAGGTCTGCCCCGCTTCTTTTTGACGGGCTGAGGCATCATCTGTCCCAAGACGGGATCGTAGTACTGGGGTTGGTTCTCGTCCTGCAGCTTCACCGTGCTCCCGTCCTTGTTGACGGTGAACAGGAGTGGGCCCCTACCACCGCGTTCGTCGCCCACATCACCCGGGTAGCCGGATTGTTGTTGCTGGGACTGACCCATGCCGCCCATGGAGGAACCGTCCATGGAGTCCATCATGGGAGGCTTGATAACGGACATGCCTTCTTTGTAGTCATTGCCCATGGCATCGGGAGGCGGGCCCATGTGATAGCCATGGGAAGCCCAAGGAATGTCCTTGCCCTGGTTAGGATTTCCCATGTCCATTCCATTGGATGGGTGCCGCATTCCCAGCATGGCATCCGTTCCATACATGTCCATGGGAACTTCACCATTGTTGGTTGGGTAGCTGCTGATGCCACCACGCCTTCTGCTTCCCCTCCGACCCCTGGTCCCACCTCTGGAGACTCTTGGGGGTCTGTGGGCTACTTCCGTGTTGTACATGTCCCATTCTGGTATCATGCCTCCCTCATTGTCGTACATCTTCTTCTTCCTCCCCCTTTTGGATATCTTGGGCAGCGTGAGACAGTCGTCGGGGTAGGGTTTGTTCTGTTGCTGCATTCCCATGAAGCCGTCTTCCAGAGGGCCCATCTTACCCCAACGGTTTGTCGGGCTGTAGTACCTCGGAGGCCTAGGCGTGTATCCACCATCTGTTGGATACCCCAGGTCTTCCATGGGCTCGGGTTTACCGTTGGTGATGGCGAACTCGGGCAAAGTGGTGTTTCGCCTGTTGTCATCGGGCATCATCATTGGTTTCCTGGGAATGTCCATCGAGTTGTCCATCAGGGGATCGCACTGGAGGTCGTGCCCGAAGACGCGCCTACGCCCCCTGGGGGATTTCGGGGACTTTCGCGTGAGATCCATGGTGCCATCGGGTTCTGGCAACGGCGGGAGGTGCTGCAGGAAGTCCTGCGTGTCCTTGTTCTCGGAATCGCTGGACACCGGACCACCCATGTCGTCTCTGAGACCTCCCGTTGGTGGTTCTGATGGATGGTTGCCGTTGGTCATCCGCACGTCTGCCACGCCGAAGTTCTCAAAGTCCGGTCGCCTCGGTGGTTGCGGGGGTGGCTGGGGCTGGGGTTGTTGCTGCTGCTGTTGGGGCGGGCCGCCGTCCGGTTGCTGGGTAGGGGGGACTACGATGGGGTTGTTCACCACGTGGGGATTCACATCTCCGTTGACGTGGCCCACGTGGCTGGACGAATCGGCGCTGGCCGTCGTCGTGCGTGAATCGCTTCGTGGCGAGTTGCTGGACGTAGAGTCGGGGGCTGAAGAGAAGGTGGAACTCGTAGGGGTGGACATGGCCGTCCTAGGAGGGGTGCACAGACGATTCTGGTCGAGGTTGTAGTAGGTGGGGTAGGGCGACCCCGGATCGCTACCCCCCGTCAATTGCTCAACGGAGAAGTAGGACGCCGGCCTACCACCTGGGCCAGGACCATGGTGGTTCCCAGCAGCTGCCGCCGCAGCTGCAGCCGCGGCGGCAGCTTGGTTAGCGGCCATCTCATAGTTGGCTCTCGTGATCGGTGATTCAACGGTTTCAGAGTCCAGCATCACCATCTTCTGCAGCGACTGCAAGGGGTCGGATGAGTTGTTGGGGGTGGGGCCGCCACCTCCCACAGACACGCCCCCTGGGGATCCACATATCCCCGGCGGCCGCCCACCCGTTCCGGGAGGTGCGGGTGTAGTCGACCCAGAAGGCGGCGAGGGCGTGGCTTTGGTGGGTGGGTGGGGCGTCATGGAAGGAGGTGGGTGCAGAGGTGAATGGGACGTCGGTGGCGGGCTGAAGGGCGGGCCCACAGGAGACCTAGAGTGGGCGGGCAGTGGAGAGGGCGTAGTCCGGGGTGAATGCATCACTCCCCCGGGACTCGGAATCTGACTTTGGGACCAACTTGAATGAGGGGAGTGTCCTGCTGCGGCTGACACGATTGGTATCTGTCTGTAGTGCCCTGCCCCACCCATTTGCGGGGGCGGAGAGTGCATGGAGGGTGGGGGCATCATGGGTCCGCCCCTAGGACTGGCTTGTCCATATTGCATCAGATCGCTGCTGTTGCTATTGCTGTCTCCCCAGGCGGCCTTCATCTGCATAGCCCTCGACCCACCTGCAAGACAGTGAAAAATATTAAAACTTTGCTCATGTAGGCGATGACAGAGTTGTATTCAGTTTAAATCTTAAGAAAGAAAGTTGGTATACATTCAATATTAATTGACACAGATGTAATGAACCACAAATCATATACATAAAAATGGCAGTGAAGGGACTACGGCTGATGACGAATCGCTGATTTGGAGAAAGATTACCCAATTTGGTAAATTATCGCTGTTTTTTGTGTAAGTGGTAAATAAAAATATATTTACAAAAATTTTATTGCGGTTTTGATAAGTAGATTTTATCACTATAATATAGGTTGAATTTACGATTCGAAAATGGCGGAGCGTAGTATGTTTGTTTAACACAAGAAAATGATTGACGTATAGTTGTGAAGCCACTACAGGCATGATCGTTGTAGTTCTTCCAGGTGGCTTGTTTATGGATTTTCAGTTAACGCTTGACGTAGGCATGACTTCAAGAAAGAGGTGGCCGTTCTAGTTGTCCATTGCTGAAAATTTTTACCCTCCATTTTAGAACATTTAAGTGAGAGCATCGAGATTATTCAAAATTATGAAAATTTTATGTGGAAAATCACGTTACTTCCTCATCTATATATACTTTTTTAGGTGTGCCAATGAGCAGTCCGTTCCTAGAAGTGTCCATAGAACTACGTTATTGCAAGTTTTTATTAAATAAGGCTAGGTTAGGTTTGAATTATCGTCGCACTATAGCTGAAATAGGGCTATCGGCGACGAGCGTCGTATTTTGGAACCACAGTCAAGTGACGAGCCGACACCGGAATAAGCACCCAACGCAACCGTTAAGGGCGACATCGTACGCAGCGTTAGGACTTTGAAGGATATCTAACGTGCACTCTCTTACACGGGGTATCATTCATCGGACACTTTTGACTGTGCGGGCCGTTTATAGGTCGGCAGTTATTATGGCGATGCCCGGACCCGAACCTGGGACCTTTCGCATGCTAGGCGAGTGACTGGGCTCCCCTGCCCACCCATTAAATAAGATAACTTATTACAAGTTCATATTAAATAAGCTAAACACACATACCGGAGTACATGGAGGGTGGTCGTCCCCCATACAGATCCGGGGGGCTGAGCGATGCGTAGTGTGACGACGACCCGTAGGGCCCTAGCTGGTGTCCGGCGGCCCCGTAGAGGCCCCCGTGCATCTGGTGGCCCCCGTGGCCCCCATACTGGTGGGCGTGGGCGGGCGGGGATACGGGGTGGGGCCTGTACGGGGAAGGGGGCTGGTACGAGGGGTAGCTGTTCGTCTGGCAATGAGATGCCTGGAAGGAGAAGAAGAGATATTAAAAATATGGTCAATGTCATAGAAAATGGTGGTTAAACCCTTTCAGTCCCAATTAAAATTAGACTTCATCATTTTAGAAAGTTTTTTTGTGATCGTCTATAGCCATCTGTGACATCAAAAAGCGCATCATTTGATTCTTTAAACTTATTTCTATTAGAAAATATTTTTGAAATCCCAATAGATGTCAGCCCTATTTTATTTTTTAGTCTTGATTAGAAACATGATGATGCCAAATGGCATCACTGGGATTGAAAGGGTTAATGGTAATGCAATTGGTGTGAAATATCACTTTCTGCTTGTTATTATATATGACATTACGCCGTTTATAAGATGACATTACGCCGGAATTGTATTTTGATTGATTCTCGATTACGTCCTCATATAACATCATCCAAATGTGTAAATATAACTGTATACATTTTGTATCAATCCATTAACTTGCTTTGGATTGTACAATGCATATTATAAATTACATTACTTGTAGTAACGCTACAGTAAATCAGCGCCATCTAGCGTGGATGCTATTTGTGTTTTCGTGCGGTTTTGCACACTGCTAAAGTCGCTTATGCCTTGCAAAATGCTACCTCGATAAACCCTGGACATCGTACCTCCTAATTTACTTATAGGGTAGTCTGGGTGTATCATTGTGTAAAGTAAAGTTATAAGTAAAAATTAAGAAAGTACACTATTATTTAAACTAAAACGTTCAGCATTAAATAGTGTAATAAATAATGTCAGAATAGTATGCAATTCTCAACCCTATATTTTTACTTTGTTAAAACTTATTTAATTTAAATTTGTAGGCTGTTTGAACGGGAATGTTCCCCTAAGCTGCTAATATATTATTTCTTTTTGTATTTATTCATATATTTTCTTGGTTGATTATAATAAAGTTATTATTATAATTAATATTAAATATTTACAACCATAGCACAGTAGAAATTAAGGTTAGTAGTTAAAAGACAATTATAAAAATGGAATTCCTAGGGAACGACTTTCGGTTTAGGGGCCTAATGTAATCTATAATAGTCATCGTATGAATATTTTAGTTTACCAATAATGATGAAGTAGTTTTAATTAAAAAATAAATCTTACTATTTGATTTTCATAGGGACGTTCAGAGTAATTCATAGCAGAGCCCATGGTACCTAAGAGAAAAGGAAATTACATTTAATTATAAAATTATTTATTAAAATTTTATGAATATATTAATAAAAAAGTTGTACAAATTAGTTACCAAGTTACAAAACTTTGTTCTGAAATAAATCGACAGATGGCAGCACCACAGTAAAATATTTAAAAATTCATCAATAAATTAATTCAAAATTTTTTTCATTTAAGTAATATAAAGTGTTTTTTCAAAAGTCGACACTAGATGGCAGCACCACAATCTTTTTTGAGTGTGTATGAAACTGGACATGTGTGAAAAATGTTACAAACATAATTTCCGAAAGAGAATACCATCTCCTACACAAAAGTACTGAGAAATTTCCTTCGTGTCTCTCATAGTATCGTTCTAATTAGTTCTCTGTGCATCTGTAGTATGTGGTTTGACAACTAAACCAATAGACAAACTGAAACTTTAACATATAGTATATGGGAATGTAAAGGGGTAAAAGAGCCAAGTCTCAAAATATCGTTCCTGAAGAATCTTGAAAAATGTTTATGGAAGTATAATACCTCACAGCATGGCCAGGTTAACCGTAATATATGTGCTTGGTCCTAAGTTACTCTATTAGATGGTATCAGAGAAAAAAAAAGTGTTTCACTTCACGTAAATTCCGCTATTAACCAGTCTTGCGTTCAAGGGTAGATTTCTGAAGCCCTGACTTTCACTATAATTATACCTGCATTATTAATTGAAGAGCTTAGTGGAAGAACGTGCTAAGTGACATTTTTTTAAATACTTTTTTTGATGACGAAAATATTACAATCTTCTTTAATGATAACACGTTTCCCCTTTTCATAAACTTGAAGACTAGCATATTTTTTTTACGATTGGGAAGTACCGTTTTCAACAGATCACATGTGCAAAGTAAAAACTTCAAAGCTGATTTTCTCGTTTTTACCTTTTTGTCACTTAGCACGCTCTTCCACTAAGCTCTTCAATTGTTATTGTATTGTAGAATAATCCCTTTCCAGAATTTTATTTAAGACAACCCAGATAGAAGAGAGCACCAGTAGGCAATTAATGCCGTATTATAACCCTTTAAGACCGGCCGTCAGATGGCGCTTCTTTAAGTTTATGAGACAAAATGTTAAGAGTTTTATCGAGATGTTGCTTAAAACAGCATGAAAGCTAGCCTCTCCTTAAGGAAAACGTCATTTTTTATACAAATAACGACTGGTACAAATCAGCTGCTTCGGTATCGATTTTTTTGAAACGCTTGAACATTCTCTTTTATACCCGCACGATCGTAATAGATCGGTCTTAAAGGAGTAAGTGTCTCATACATCCTATTAGGGTCTGGCGGCCTCAGCAACCCAAAGTCTACCAAAAGGATGTAACGAGTTACTTTGGCTTTTATAATACTGCTTTTGTTATTAACAAGATAACTGGTACAAATGAACAGCGACATCTACTGGCGGTCTTTGTAGCGTGGGTATTCCACAGTGAGTTTTACCTCGATACTTATAGCCCTTCTCTACACCTTCACCAAATACGCTTTTGTTCCTCAGTAGGAATCTTATTTAACAGATAATTGGGGTACGAGCAGGAATGCTTAAGGGTAGAGACTGAACCTAGCAACAGCACCATGGACCAACACGGAGACAATAAAGGGCGGCATGTGGAACCCGATGGCTGAGTGGTTTGAATCGCAGGATTCGCAGGCCATAACGCTAGCAATCCGAGCACTGTAACGGGTGCGGGTTCGATTCCCGCCTTTTGCCCCGTTCCTTTCTCAGTATCAAAATTATAAATTAACTAGCACTTTTGCCACTCTATTCGGGCTCCGTAGTGAGCCATGGCTGCCGATGGCAGCTCAGTTAGAGTCGTTCCTCTACCCTACTATAGAACTCTTTGGTATTAGATCGACTAAAATAACCGTGCTAAGAACATACTTAATTCACCAATACATTGATGCTTTTTGAAGAGTTTACACATAAACATTGCCGATTTCCACACGAACTTCGCACTCCAAACCAAACCACACTATCTTCACCCTTACAAAATGGCCGACCACCAGCCTTCAAAATCCCCCTTTTCAACGTAGAAACCCAAAACCATCCAACACACACACACAATCTCGAGGAAGGAAGAAGAAGGAGCCCACGACATCTTGCGTCCCTATCGGCCATCTTGGTTTTCTTTGCAGCCGCCTTCAAGGAGGACACCCAGGCAACAACAACACCAAAAAAAAAGCCCGAAAAGAAAGAAAGAAAAAAAGGTATTAGTCCCTGGGAGGATGGCAACGGCAAAGACGACACCGCCGGGTCCCCCTGGTGTAATAGAAAGCCCTAGCCCCCCCCCCCGTCTATCGTTTGGCAAGTGGGTCAGAGGAGCCGTAGTTGCTTGCCCAAAGGCGCACGTGCTTTTCCTTCCTTCTCCTACCTCTCCACTCCACTCTGTCAGGAATGGTCGGGGGAAGAGGTTATTTTTGGAAGAAGTGGTGTTGGTTGTTCCTGTTTCTATTTGACGGATTTCTGTTCATTTATATTATATATGTATTTTTTTGCCCAAAGATGGGTTTGGTATAGTTGAATGGACATGTCCCTGGAATAAAACTATTTATCAAGCCTCGGTTGGTTAATCAATGTCACGTGGAAACAGAGCACCGATAGAAGAAAGAAAAAGGAATGCAAGCTTGAACAAATTAAGTCATCTGAAACAATCAAGGTGATCTAAAATGCGGAGGTGGCGATAGATGGCAGCATCTGTCACTTATGTGTGTGTTGTGCCTGTCTTACTTGACGCAGGTTTATAAGCGGGTCTCTGACCAGGCACACGAACCTGACTATATATGTCTATCAACCAACCAATCAAGGTGATGCCATGATGGAGCTGCTATACAAGACTAATGGGGACAAGACTCGTAATTTTGGACTACGGTCAAGTAAAGAGTCAAACAAGTCTGCAACTCAAGAATGGGATTTTACTATTTTGGAATCCCAATCGCATTAGAATTGTTTTAGGACTGTTATCGGAGGGCCTTCAATTTAAAAAAAAATGACTAGGCTCGACACACAGAGGGATACCCAAACAAACGCAAGAGTGCCCCAGGTAGCTCAACAATTTTGGCCAATTGCGCATGAATATCGGCTAAACTTGGAAAATATTGGATAAAATCGATCATATTCTACCAATTTTAACCAGATTTCCCCGTTCTTTGAGGTTTCATACGGGAAATTACGAAAAGTGTAAAACTTAATTTTACTGCAATCTTATAGTATTTTGCAAGTATAAAAGGCAAATATTATGCTTCGCAATATTTTTCAATCAAGAATTTGGGATTGTAAATTTTTTCATAGAATATTCAAACCAATATTGCACCCCGATATTTCCCAGCGTCTTCGGTAAAACGTGTTCCTTTATGCATTGGGTGAGCCGAGATTGGCCAATACTGCTGTGCTACCAGGGGCCATGATGATCATTGGACAAGAAATCATTTTCCAACCTACGATAGAAGTCAAATTTTAACTTTCTAATCCATTCCTGGGTAGGCCGTTTCGAAGACCGAATTCTAGATCAAAGCCATAAAAATGTCCTCGAAGTTAATTTCTCCTTTGACCGAGGTCAAATGGTCAATCTGAACGGAATGGTTTGTTTGTGGGATAGACGACAATATTTGACATAACTGTAGGCCCGACCGTTCTAGTTTAGACGAATTAGAAGTCGGGTGGTTTGTTCGGGGGCTGTTAAGGGGCTTACGACAAACGGTGGACGTAACTTTCATGCCAGGCTATAGTTAGGCCCCTGTTACACGTGATCTAGAACCGAAGGTTCACCGTCATAGACCGCGTATACACGTATACGTCTGACACCCCAGAACCTGTGAAGACCGTGGGATGGAGGTCTTTTTGGTGGATATGACGGTCCAGGACCGTCGTATCCATTCGGAGTCGGTAAACTTCAAAGGAAACCTACACTACGCGGTCTTTTCGTGGCAGAAACGCATTTTTTTCGGTTTCAGAAACAGTTAAGGGTTGTTGGTTGGGGTAATTTCAAGACAGTGAAACTTATTTTTAAGTTAATAGACGGTTTTTTTCGGTGTAAATTGTATTAAAAAAAGTTTAAATAATGTCAGATATTAACGATAGATGCTTTGGTAAATACTAGCATAGAAAATTAATTTATTTTATAGATACCCCCCCCCCCCTCCATAAAAAAACCCTCAAAGGACCCTCATATAGTTCCAAATATATGGGCATTAAAATATAATTTTAATGAGCATGCAATCAGGTTACAAAAAAGTACAGAAACAAACTTATCCGCAAGCGACTGGACATATACAAATTCCAAACGGTTGTGCCGAATTCCAAACGTCCAAACGCAAAACCACTTCCGGAGAAACTACCACCCAGTCTGACCCCCTATTGACACTGTTTTTTGTTGTTGTTTTTCTGAGAATCGCCACTCAAGCCTGAAAGTATCGTATCCCTAGTGGGGTTAATTTCAACTTTTCGACTCCCAAAAAAGTTTCAGTTAATGGGTCATTATAATTTTAAAAAAAGATTAAAGTTATACAATGCCCACTCTGTTAATGAAAATATTTTTTTAAAAATATTATTGGCAATTGTGAGTTTGAATTTTTTATGGATAGCTTTGAAATTATTAGTCAATTTTTGAAAGTTAATAATTTTACATAATATTTAGAACTAATTGTTATTGGAGAAATATTAAAATTATTGAATATAATTGCTTCAATTTCTGAAAAAAAAAAATTTGAATTAATAACAGATTTTTATTGACCGTTCCGGGAAAAATACTAAAAAACACTTTGACATATACAATGAAATTTTGAAAATGTATTATAAAAGGCAAATTTTGATGCAAATAACAAATAGAATACAGGGAAATGTTCTGCTCATCTACTCCAAAAAACCCTACAAAAAGGCTCAAAAAAACCTACGATTAACCAGCACGTCTGACACCCCCAAACCTCTTAATGCAGGTTCTCTCCGAATTTCAGATTTCTCTTGTTTACTTAAGGAGACCGGGAACCGTCGGTTCTACATCACGTGTAACTGGGGCTTTAGATATCTGAACAACAGTCTAAACTGTACTAGGAAATACAAACATCTGGCTCACTGTAGTTGAACAGCGAGCTTAACTACACTCCTTTCCAACCTAAGTTGGGTAAATAGAAATATGCTATGAAGATCCTTCCTCGGATGTAAAAAGTTCCATAAATTATTCGTGAGTCCATCCAGAAAGCATGTTTAAAATATTAATAACATTAATTTCGTTTAGAGTCTAACAGATTTGAATATTATTTGAGAAATTTTGGCAATTTTATCGGAATGAGAAGTGCATTTTGGTTAAATTGTATTCAGATAATTTTGTATGCAAATATTACCTTGCAAGAGTTTCTACTAACGGACTAATCTCGCTTTTCCTTCTGCTTTTTTACACTTTGTTTTTACCCAAGTTAGGTTGGCACGGAGTGTATACTGGAAGACACAAACACCCAGCGACAACCTAACTTTATCTCAAAAAACAACAGGTACATAACACTACCGCGTTTCATTTTCCGCATCCCAATCCCACTTCTCTCGATCTCTTCTTCTCGCGGGAGGTAGGCAACAACTCCACGGTTGCTATGACAACGCTTGTGTTTGTGTGTCCCCTCCACCCCCTTTCCTCTTCCACTTCTTGTTCCGTGGTCCCCGGTCTGTGAGGGGCTGAGTAAAAATTGCAATGGGGTAGTTGCGGGACGTTCGGAGAGATACTTTAATGTTGTTGTGTTGATGTTGAGGACATTTGATCGATTAAGTTCGAAGTTCTGCTCTACAAGCCATACGGAAAGGCAGGTGCCGAATAAGCCATGGAATTATCCATTCTATCAACAAAGTCATCGCAGCCAAGGAATCCTGCACATTACAGTGGCAGTGGATACCAGCTCACGTAAATATCCTTGGAAACGAGAAAGCCGGTGAGCCAGACAAAGAATCAAGAGCTTTTCAGAAATCTTCGAACCTTCATAACACTAGTAGACGCTAATGCAGTTGCCAGCCGAAAACTTATCAATAATGATTTTAAGTACTCCATCTCTGGCCTAAATTGCCAGCGCACAATAACCAGTTTACGAACAGGACATTTGAAAGAATTAAAAATCGTAGCCGAGGGACAGAAAATCTATACAACACATTGCCCACTGTCCTGATGCCCAACTGTCTCCGCAACATATATTTGGCTGCCCAGCATTTCAGGTCAGGCTTTTCGGGATTTGATTTTTTGAAGACCCAGAGGATCTGATTCACTCTAAAAAGGCGGTTGAAGTTGCCGAAGCTGTCTACGACAACTTCGGCCTAATATAACCCTGCACATTCCAGAGTTCCTAGCCATTCAAGAGTTTGCAGAGAAATTTATTCGAAGATTTTACCCTGATAGCCAACATTTGGAGAATATCCTTAATTATTAAATTTCGTTGAGAGTGCAACATAGACTGAGTAAAAAAATCTTGCATTTGTTACGCGTACCAGCAAGTATTGCGAAGTACTATGAAAAACTGAATCTGCTGAAGATTTCCTAAAATGACTTTCGAACATTAACTAAAGGGTTTTAATAACTCCTAAAAACGATCTGCTTCCAATTATGTGCTAATCATGTGTTTAGAAGAAGCCCCGATTCTAGCGAACGGATCGCTTTAACTTGGTCTCCTGACGGTAAAAAAAAGAGAGGCCGACCAAGGCTGTCGTGGCCACGAAGCATCTTGAAGGAGAGACCTTCTTGATTTGCCAAGCTGGGCAGTTGCCAGGGAGGCCACGCCACACTGAACCGGAGGAACTGGGTCTCAACAATTGTGGCCTCATGCGCCTCTAAGGCGCAAGTCTCAAGGCAAAGCTTCCGCTTAAATAACCCATCCAGTTAAATTCATAATTCGTAAAATTGAAACTAAGTAGATGAAGGAAACTCTTAAAACAAATAAGTGAAATCCACTCCTATAGGAGAAGTGCATTTTCGACACTAGAAAGGAGTGAAAAATTAACTCTTAAATCGCTCGCAATCGCTTTAAAGTCGCTCGTTTGTTGTTAAGATTGTTGGAGGTTTAACAAAACCAAAAGAATGAAATCCACTCGGATAGGGGAAGTGCATTTTCGACACCGAAAGGAGTGAACATTAACTCAGACTGAGTTAAAATCACTCGTTTGTTTTAAGGGTGTATAAACTAACAGGATGCCTATCTAAATCTTAACCAACAAAGGTCATCGAAACATTTATAGGCCAGAGTGATTTGGCAGTGCAGGAAGAAGATTTTATTCTTAAGAACGTCCCTGAATCTGTTTTGGTCGGCGTCTTTTAGAACAATTTATTTTTTGCCGTTCGATCTCATTTGGAACGAAAACGTGCGCAGTCCTGTTTCAATCAAGCGAGACATGAAAACTGATGGGCGGACAGTTTTATAAACGAAATAAAAAGAGACATTTTGGAACGATTCATAGAAAATCACGCAACGCCGATTTAATGACTCTGTAGGAGGGTTGGGAATGGAGTAGTGGGTTACTTGGTTGATGGTGGCTGTGTTTAAGTCCCCCTTAGAGGCTAAAAGTAGGCAGGCCGGAAACGTTTCAGCCAAAGCAAACTTGTGTAATGTGTATCTACAGAAAACAAATGATCTACAAATAACTAAAGATATGTTTGTAGTTGGCAAATTAATATTAACTATTTTATTGCTAAAGTGGGGTATAAATGCAGCTTAAGGGGGAACGGGCGCACTGTATCGCGGGTCTCCAAAGCAAAGTGCATCAGTGTTAATCCTAAGGAGAAAAACTATTTTCTTTGCCAAATTTCTCCGGCTGTATTGAATATTTTTACAAACGGATTGTTTTATGGTATAAATGTAGCTGACTTACAAGTCCCGATAATTTCACTTTTTGAAATTAGTTCATTCTTTTAAAATTTTGAATAAATAATTAAAAAAAAGTATTCGAAGCAATTTTAAACAGTGGGATTACAGTGACCTGCAATTTATCTACATTTTTATTTAAAAAAAAAACTTGCAAAAATATTCAATACAGCCGGAGAAATGTGGCAAAGAAAACAGTTTTTTCCCATTGGATAACATTGAGACACTCGAGTTTGGAGATCCCGGTCCAGGGCGCCCATTCTCCCTTTACACTAAGTATGTGTGTGTGATACTACACGACTTTCACTTTCCACTTAATAAATCCACACACTCACTTAAAGGTGATTATATACCCTATAGGGCAATTTAAATAACATTAAACCTTAAAAATGGTTATATGGCAGCTAACATTTGCACATGAGTAAATATTTAGGAAAATTAAGCTGTAAGTCTTAGACTAAGACCAGTGTTGGGCAAATTTTAATTGCAAGAACAATTAAAGATTAACAATTAATTGTTAATTGTTGCTACCATAGTTAACCCTTTCAGTCCCAAATACACTACAGAAACATCTGATATTCACAAAATAAGCTTATTTTAGGTCAAATATACGAATTCCATAAGAAAAAAAAATCCATTTAAATTTTTTAAATGGTTTTTGAAACAATGCCAAAATTCTTAAACTGTGGAAAACAACAAAATAAAAAAATATATATTACCTAAAAACACTTCGAGTTATATATTTTAAGGTATCTGACCATATTATTAAACAAACTTTAGTTATTATTTTAACCGAAATAGTTTAAATTGTGTTTTAAATACATATGTGGAACTAAAGTGAACTTATCAAAAATCAGGAGAAACGCTTGTTGACTATTTTCTAAATAAAAAAAAAATAGTAGTTCTGACTTCTATTGAGATTAAAGTAAGATTTTGTCTGATAGAACAAAGTGTGAAGAATCGAATCATGTGTGTTTGGATGTCATAGAGCGAAATAAACATTTTGAAAAAAAAATATTGAAAGTGATGATGCCAAATGGCATCACTGGGACTGAAATGTTAACAATTAAATAATTGTTTATTGTAATTTTAAACAGTGACAATTGATGAATTGTTAGTTGTGGCTACATTTGCCAATTAATTGTTAATCTTTAATTGTTCTTGCAATTAAAACTTACCCAACACTGCTGTAAATTAAATATATGAATTTGTATTCTCGAATCTTTTGCTTGAAATAAATTCATAATCTGTCAATAGAATAACCTATTGAACTCTAATGAACAAAGTCAAATCAACCTTCAACATAAATTCTGAAAAGTTTTTTTTAAATGCTAGGAATTGTAAAATAATCAATATTTTACATTATTTAACTCCTATAATATAAAAAATATTATTCTCATTGTGATTATTAATTGGCAAGAACAATTAAAGATTAAAAATTAATTTTTTAATGTAACTGCAACAACTAACAATTTATCAATTGCAATTGTGGAAAATTACAATTAACAATTATCTAATTGTTAACTGTAGTAGCAACAATTACAAATTAATTAATTTTCAATAATTTTGTAAATTTTAATTAAAAATAACAATTAACCACTTTTTATTCCTCTTAAGTCTAAGACTTACAACTATATTTTCTTTAATCATTACTCACATTTCGTTTTAATACATAAAGTTAATTGTTAGTTTTTATTGTTTCATAAAACAACTAAAAAAGTTAACTGTAATTATTTTAAATGCGAGTTACAATTGAGATACATTAATCGAATTTAATCGAAAGGAACAATATAAAGTTCAATTGCGATTAATTTAATTGTAATTAATTTAATTGCAATTACTTTTTTAGTAGTCCATTAACAAAATATGACAAATTAATTGATTAATGCCCACCGCTTCACGCAGCAAGTAACCGTGTTGATTTCAAAACATGAAATGCAAAAGAACAATGCTTTTGAAGTAGACCAACCAAGTATATTCCGAGTACGTGCTCGTTAAATCTGTGCGTCCGAAAGCCATGTGGGTGGTCATGGCCCAGTTTCCCACAGGTACAGGTCCCTGGAGACTATTTCCCTCCCCTTCAGAGACATGTCTAAATTGCGGAGGTTTCGATAGATGGCAGCATCTGTCACTTATGTGCGTGTTGTGTCTGTTTTACTTGACGAAGTTTTAATAAGCGGGTCTCTGACGAAGCACACGAACTTAAATATATATGTCTACCAACCAACCAAGCACTATAATACTAATAGATAGCACTTGATTTTTTTAAAATTAAAAAAATATTTGTAGAAAACTTAACAAATACTGCATAATAATCCACTAGTGCAATGTGAAAAATTAAAAAAAAGCTTTTAAAATCGTTCCAAATGCTAAAATCTAAAACTAAAATTTCTCCTAGAATATATCAAATCACGTTTTACAAAAGCACCAATTACCTTACAAATAAAACGATACCCAAACATAATTAATTCTTTGAAAAACAAATTTAAAAATGCAAAAGCGAAAGACAAAGGAGAATAATGAACAATTTTGCCATTCTGGACTGAATCAAAAAAACCCTTTTCTAAATAAAACTCAATTTATTCTATGATTATTTTACAATTTTATTTTCAACGCAAATCAAACTTAATTCTTTGTATTTATTTCGTGTTTTAAGTAAAATGCAGGTATTTTCGTGCCTAAGGGGATCCTTTATATATTGAGTTAAATTGTAAATTTTTTCATAATAATTTTAGTATATTATTATAATAATTATTTTTAGTATATTTTTATATAATAATTTTTAGTATATTTTTGTATAACAATTTTGAGTATATTTTGACATAATGCTTTTTGGTACGTTTTCATATAAATAGTTTTATATACTTTTATAAATATTTTTAATATACTATTAAAAATATTTTTTAAAAAATATATTGAGATTATTTGCGTAATTTTTTTAATAACATTTAGTATGTATTTGACAGAAATAGTTTACATACTTTAAAAATTTTTTTGGCATATACTTCATATTTTTTTTTTAATATGTTTAAAATATTTTTATACAATATTTTCTACATATTTTTATTAAAAAAAATTTTTAATATATTTTTATACAATAACTTTTCAGATATTATTTTAATAATATTATTTACATACTTTCATAAATATTTTTATACACATTATCTAATATTTTTATATAAAATATTGAGTATTATAAATATTAACATTCAATATTTTAAATTTAATCGCATTAAGCGCTTTCGAACTCGCAAATTTTGTTACCGCCCTACGGAGCGTAAGGATATACACACATTTTTATACAAGCTATTATAACTAAATAATAAGTTTAGCCATGCTAAATTCTTTAAGATACTTTAAATTGTTTAAATTAATAGTCTTATGTTGAAAACTAAGTCCCTCTGTTCCCCTTTTTAAATGTTATTTATGTTTAAAATAAGTAAACATATATTGGATATACATAAATGTTTTACAAGTAACATTTTTGTTGCATTACTTGTTATTAAACATTTTTTGCATACTTACATATTATAATCAACAACTACACTACCTAAGAAAATTGCTCTGAACTTTGGCCGGCGAATTTAATAATTTTTCTGAGTATTAGTCTTCGTTTTAACCCTCTAATGCATTAATTTTTATTTTCATCCCCAAAAAATATATATGTATCTTTAATACTCACTCATTATGGGAAAAATACTTAAAAAATTTAACTGCATTAGAATTTAAATAATTTCAATTTTTAATTTTTTTTTTCGTATTACAAAAACTAACTGCAAAATTCCAATTTTGATAATAAAGACTAGAAAACTACTAAAAATATTTCAAAATAACCCTTTTTAACTAACCCTTATTAGTATTTAGTACTAATATTATTATTCTTTGAATACTGCCAAAAACGTAATTTCACAACAATTAATAAGCTCACTCTTTATTTTTGAATACACTTTTATTATTGTCATCTATGAGGATTATTAGTAACTAAAACTTTAAAATGAAATGTAACAGATGAAAAAAACACAGATTTGTCTAGGAGGAGCTCTAATTTAATAGAATAAAGTTTATTATGTTACTTGTTACCAAACGGTAACAGTATGCATTAGAGGGTTAATATTATTTGCTTAGTGTTATCATTTATTCATTTAAACAATACATATAAAAAAACAAAACTATTAACACTTTTAAGTAAATGAAAGTTTAACTCGTCATACATATATTATGTATTCAAACTTAAGTATAGTTTAGACTTTATTCAAATGAAACATGTTTGATTTCGATATTTTCTAAATATCTAACGTTCAAATATAATACAGTGGCCGCCGCTTTTTGGAATCACTGGTTAATTGAATCAGCCGCTTAATTGGAATAAATTTCGTAGAACAGAACGGAATCACTTTTTACATTGAAAATCCGCCGCTTATCGGAATCAAATCACCTTTTTACCGCCGTTTTAAGGACTCAAAACATTCTATAAAAGTTCATTTTTTCTACGATTCGTGGCCCCAAATGACCTCTAACTACAAATGCGAACCAAAGAGGCGGCGACGAATCCATCTTTAAAAAAAGGTAAATCGCAGAAATTTTATTATTAAGGCGAGAAGGGAGAGAGAGAACTATAGTGGGGGGGGGAGGGGCTAGAGGGGAAGGAATTTGTAATCGACACGTGTGCATGAATGTAGCTGTAGAGTGTAGACAGTAGACTCATTTTGATTTTTGATCGATTAAATTAAGTACGTGTTTTTCGGAGTGTTATCGCGATGTTTAAACGGAAAGATTTTAGTTTAGCCAAAAAATATGAACTCCTAAAAAATATTTATAATCTGGAAAAATGCAGCCAAAGAGAATCTGCAATTAAATTAGGACTTTCTCAAGCAACTTTGTGTAGGATTTTGAAGAGAAGAAATGAAATTATAGAAAGTTGCGAAACAGCCCAACATAAATCGGAAATGTCAGCGAGTTGGCAAAGCAGAAGACGTAGAAAAAGCTTTATTAGAATGGTTAAGGTCGCTAGGAGTAAAAATATGCCTGGCTCTTCAAATATTAAGAACTTTAGAGCAACGAGGTGTTATGTGTGATGATTATAATTCCTCTTATGATATTGAAAGAAAGGTAAACGAACTTTTCAGTAAAACGACAACGCAGGCGAAAACAACGAAGTGTTCATTCAAGTAAGCAAAATTTAACTAAATTTTAGTACTAAATTAAACATTGTTGTTTATGCTTTTAAATTTTGTTTTAAAATTATACAGAATATCGTTCAAATTATTAAATTTTTGTAGGTATTCGTATATTACCAGTTAATTTGTATAACTCTGGATTTTATTAAACATAACATAACGTGTTTTTCTTAATAATATGTAGTACTAGTATTACTCAGAAGCAGTATTAAAAAATATCATATTACGTCCCATGATGACAACTTTTTCTTTATAATTTCATGATTTTCGGTTAAATGGTTCAGCCGCTTTATTGGTTCAAAACGTACTGAGACGGATGTGATTCATTTAAGCGGCGGCTACTGTACTACTTTATTAACCCTTTCCGTCCCAGTGATGCCATTTGGCATCATAATTTTTTTTATCATAATTAAAAAAAATGATAGGGCTGACATCTATTAAGATTAACAAACAATATTTTCTGCTAGAAAAAAAAATGAAGAATTAAATGATGGGGCTTTTTGTTATCATAAATGGTTGTAGACGATCCTAAATTTTTTTTCTAAAATGATGATGCCAAATTGTCATTGGGACTAATAGGGTTATATTAAAAACGAGCAACCAAAATTATTCCTAATTTTTTACCCTCACACGCATATTTAAGTTTCAATGAAGTTATCTCTAGATACCTAGATGTTTTTTTTAAGCTACACTTTTCTGTAAATGTATTTTCCTTACGAGCATACTCAAGTTACAGTGAAGGTAATTTAAGGAGAGAGTAACGCGATTCAAATGAGGAGTTTACTCTGTAAGATCGGAGGCAGCAAGTGCTGTGCTGAAAGTTTGTTTTACAGGGTAACTTGCCGGCCCATCGGCGCAATGGTTAGTGTCTTTGGAGCTGCTGGGCTCGGGTTCAAATCCCTTTAAAGGCATGGATGTTTTTGCTTGTCAATAAATGTTGTTATTTGTCTATGTGTTTGTGTCATTCTTTGTGTGTCTCTTGTGACTGTCTCTTCTGGGTAATGGGCTATAAAGCCTACACTCTCCCTTCTAGAGGGCGCATTCACTGTCATTTGTCATTACAGGGTAACTTTACTCTAAATTTATGGAGTAACATTACTGGGCTGTGCTGGGCTGTGGGGAGCCCTGTGGTCAGAGTCTCGATTTCCGAATCGAAAGGTAACGCGATCGAGTTCTGGTCGCTGAAGACCAACTGAGTATATGCGGAGAACGTGATCGTTAAATCTGTTGGGTCCGAAAGTCCTGTGGGCGGTCATTGCACAGTTTCCCACGGGTACAGGTCCCTGGAGACTATTTCCCTCCCCTTCAGGGACATGTCTGAATTGTGGAGGTGCCGTGCGATAGATGGCAGCATCAGTCACGTATGTGTGCGCGCGTTTGAATGTGTGTGTGTGTTTGTTGTGTCTGTCTTACTTGACAAAGGCTCTGACCAAGCACACAAGCCTGAAAATATATGTATACCAACCAACCACTTAATAGCAGTAAGCTTCTCTTGTTTAACGTTACTCCTTAAAATCCGTTCTACTCCGTTTATTGTGACGGTACTCCATAAAATTCCCAAGTTTAATGGAGTAACGTCACTCAGTAATGGAGTTACAGTAATTCTTCCACAGATTTACAGTAATTAAGTGATTGTAACATTTATAATCAATTCATTGACCTAGAAATAAACGTAGACATTAAAAATGAAACCTGTCTCTACTGCTGTTAATTTTTTTTTGTTGGTTTCATTGGTTGTTCTTGGTTTCAATTTTTTTGCTCGAATGGCCGAGTGGTGTGGATCGCAGATCATTACGCTAGCAGTCAGCGCGCTGTAACGGGTGCGGGTTCGATTCCCGCCTTTGCCCTGGGGGTACTTCCTCTCTCAGTATCAAAATTATAAATTAACCAGCACTTTTGCCACTCTATTCGGGCTCCGTAGTCATGCACTCTCAGAAATACCACTTTCATTTTTGACGATTCATGAATCCTCGAGCCTCATTTCGTTAATTTTGAGGATTGTTTCGTCAAACTATCACGTGACTTTTGAGTAAACGTGAATCCTCACTATTACGATCGTGATTTGACGATTCTGTATCTTGATTTTGAGGAAACTGAATCTCATTGTTGTACTCACATGCTCAAGAATGACGAAATATTTTTTTAGATTCGACGATATTCAAATCCTCATGAAAATGACGATTCAAATTTCCTCACTTTGAGGAAACGAAAACTCGGAGCATTTGCCAGTAACGGAATCGTCAAAATCAAGGAAAATTTCGTCGTTTTTGAGCATTCATTTTTTAGAGTGTGGAGCCATGGCTGAAGATGGCAGATCAGTACGAGTCGTTCCTCTACCCTATTAAAGAACCCTTTGCAACACACATACAGCCCCTGAAATCCTATTCCTCCCACGATCTAGGAAGTGGAGATCCAGCAGCAGCCGAGACACGGCATCCAACTATCTGGGATGGAACGAAGGAAGAGGCTTTGGCAGCAGAATCGCCCCTGCTAACTGGAACCGAGCGAACGAAGAGAGGAAGGAGGTTTCAGGGAGGGATGAGAAGTATAAGGACGGTGTGGTGTTTTGGACTTGTTATTTTGGGATGGTTACGTTCTCACCAAACTTAATCCATTATTAAGGTTAGGTTTGAATTATCGTCGCACTAGAGCAACACGAGGGTTATTGGCGACGGGCGTCGTATTTTAGAACCGCAGTCAGGTGACGAGCCAACACCTGAATAGGCACCCAACGCAACCGTTAAGGGCGACATCGTACGCAGCGTTAGGACTTTGAAGGATATTTAACGTGCACTCCCCTACACGGGGTATCATTCGTCGGACATTTCTGGCTGCACGGGCCGTTTATAGGTCGGCAGCTATTTTGGTGATGCCCGGACCCGAACCTGGGACCTTCCGCATGCAAAGCGAGTGCTTAACCGAGTGGGCTCCCCAGCCCCCTAGTCCATTATTAAGAGAAACTAGAGTAGACTGACCAGTGAATGAGCAGTTGGTAAATACATTTAAAAAGTAAGGATTAAAAATCATTCCACTGGATGGATTGGCTACACTGACTTTCTCTCATCTAGTAGGAAGCTATCTTGACATCTGATTGGTTGTCCTGGTCATTAATTAAAATCCAACATGTTTATTGACTGGACATTTTTGTGTTCATTCACTGGTAAGAGTACTGTTCATTCACTTGGCTTTTGTACCACTTTGTATTTGGATCCCCAAAAGACCCAAAGCAATGCAATATAAAGTCACCTCCTTTTTTTTGTAGAATTTACATATAATGACAGATGTGTTCACATTGTCATAAACCCACAAGGTATATTTTCTTAAAATATATGAATTTTCTTAAAACAAATTGTGCTTAAGCGTTCCTTCACTGGTTTGTCTACCCTAATACAACGAAATGGTTTGTTTACAAGCAAAATATTTGTCTCAAATCACATATCTTTGCTTCACTTTTATCTAATTTTAGATTTAAATGGGGGGGGGGGGCTGCTTTAAAGCACATGGTGCCCATATGGCTAGTGTCAGCTGTGTTCCTATCAACAGTTATATGTTATTAGAAGGGCTGAGGAGTCCAGCCGGCAAGGCGTTTACCTTGCATGAGAAAGGCATCAGGTTCGGTCTCAGGCATTGCCGAAATATTTGCCAACCTATAAATAGTCTCAGCAGCCAAAAGATTAGTGATAATACAACGAGTAGAGAGATTGCAAGAAAAATACGCTACAAAATTACGATGTCGCCCTTAAGAGTTGCGTTGGGTGCTTTCTCATTTGTGGGCTCATTGCACTATGGTTCTAAATTTTGACTCCCGTCACCAATAGGCCGCGTATAGCTCTAGTGCGACGATATTTCAACGCAACATGTTATTACAGACCAAAACATAGAGGACCATTTCTCAGGTCTCGAGTATGCAGTTGATACGATGTTTTTTTTTTTTTTTTAAATAAGCTTTGGGTAAAGCGGTACCGGCTGTGCATTAGTTTCTGCAATGAGCTTTATCACAGTCGAATAATGCCTGGCACTTTAGAATCGCGGTAAAATGACGACGTAAACACCTGAGCTGGCATCAAAGAAATTTCAAGGCACTTCGTACGATGATGTAACTTCAATCCACACATTTTACGAGAGCGTCTGCCTCAGTGTACCCCACAAACCTTATGATTCAGTCGAATGTTTTACAAACAAACCCGAATACAGGGTAGAATTTTGTAACAAAAACATGAGAATGTTCGAAAGAATACTGAAAACATGAAAACATTTCACCACACAGCCGTTGCAGCTACTCAGAACCATATTTTTGGTAAAATCAATACAAACCCCTCGCTATATCGCGCCTCGTTATAACGCGCATTTGGATATATCGCGCCTTGTATCATGTCTCCCAATTTTTTTCAATGTAATTAGTATAATATTTATCAAGTTGCTCGTTATATCGCGCATTCGGTTATATCACGGTTTTTTGCTTGTTTCCCGGGAAGCGCGATATAACGAGGGTTTGCTAAATTTTCAACTGGACAGTTACTTCGTTACAATGTGACAAAAACCTCTATAGACTCAGAACAAAAACCGATATAAACCGTCTCTCACCAATACCAACAAACCCATAAACACCAAATTCAGTTTCGTCATCTCGCAACTTTCCAGCCTTCAAAAAGTTTCATTTCAGACACAGTCTGTCGACTTTTCCATGGGGGAAGGGGTTTAAGTCAAAGGTACCATGGATGCATGGATGGATTTATGCAGGCAAACATCGATCTGTGCTGGATGTACCAATACCACCTAGATTAGAAGGCCGGCGAACTAAATGCTTGACGTCATATTAGTGGACCAATTCTGTGGTTCTGACCAATGATCATTCGTGACTAGATCTTGTATTTGAATAAATTTTTAAGATAAGATGAATCAAGATGCGACGTCATCTTAAGATACGACGTTATTGGTCAACAAATCAAAATTGGTCTACCAGTGTGACGTTGTGTTGCTTAGTTCTTCGACCTTCTAATCTAGGTGGTATTGGATGTACCCCCTACCCAGTGCCTGAGGTCTGTGAAGCGAAAGCTTGTCCTAAGGCTTCATTGGTCAAGGGAATCGATTTTTATATATGGTGATATTGTTTCGATTAGACTTTAAATTGTTCAAATTAGCTTAAAAAGTCCAGAACTAACGAACTCTTCTTTAGTTGGGTCAGTGGCGCAAATGCTTGTCCTGGTAAGTTTCAAAAGTTGCCTCAAAATTTAGTCAAATGAATGCATTTTTATACATGCTGATGATTTTTATTTGTTTTTAAAGTGTTCAAATTAGTCGGAATAATTTTAAAATATACTAAAGTTTACATTTTGTAATGAAATGATAGAAATTAGTAAGATCTTAGTAAGGAACATTATACGAATGAAACAATATTATGACATTACTAAACGCATACGTGGATACCTTCCCTAGTTCAGAAGTCTTTATTGGGTCCTGTGTGTAAATAAAAATTGACAAGAAGTTTCTGGTTTCTTAAGTCTCAATGCTTCTAATCTTCTCGTTCAGAAATCCAGTCGAAAGTTGGTGGTTGAATTGTTTGAACCTTTTCTCAGGTTTTAGTTTCCAAATGGTTCGACCGAATCTCGTAAATATGGTGAAACTTGGTCACCACACACAGCTGCTGAAGCAACTAGGAACCATATATTTAGTGCAACTAATTTTAAATAGAACTTCTAGAAAGAGATGGTTTGGGCCGCACGGGCAAAAAGAATATCGCTTTTTGTCAAAAAAGAACATGTTTTTAACAACAGAAACCAAAACCAACCATTCCCCCAACAGTAACAGCCTCCACTCCCCGGTCCTCCACATCCCTACAATCTTCAAACCCAAGGATAGATAGGCAAAAGGCCCTTTCATGCACAGTCCGTCGAGTTTTCCATGGGGGTCCAAAGCATGCCAAAGGTACCATGGATGGATGCATGCATGGATACATGCATGTCACACACACACATCGATCCGATGGATGCACGGATGTGTGTGTGTGTGTGCCTGCCAGCTTTGGAAACGATGATGGCGTGTTATTAGGGGTGTGCGGAGATTAGGGTCCGCGGACCCTGGAGTGGTCATTAGAGTTTAGCTGCTCGCTGCTGTTATCGTTGGGTAGGGCAGAAATGGGGGTTCTGCGCCACGGAAGGGAGTGGGGATCGATACGAAATGTAAAAAATGCGTTCTAGATTGTTCGGTGATGTGTTTTTTTTGGTGGCTAACGTATGTGATTTTTTCATGTGGTCCCTGAGGCTGTGTAGGATTTGTGAATATGTTTTGGTTTGATGATGAAGTCAGGAACGAAAATTGGCCGGTGTAGAGAAGAATATAAATGTCAAAGTTAAGTTCGAAATTCGTATATGTTACTTGTTAAATCTTCAAAGACCGTAGATATCAATATTAATAGATAATGTTAAGAGTAACGGTTAAATCTCAGAAAATTGATCCGCTCTGGAACATTTATGGTTAATCTTTACTTAAAATATTTAATACTAAACTTAACAAGACGTTTATTAATATCTAGTCTTTAATATTAATTTAGTCAGTTGAATAACTCAAATTGTTAATTAAAGTACTTAAAAAGGTAAATGCACCAAAAACTTATTTACTTAAAAGAAATAACTTATCAGTCATTTTACTTGAAAAAAAAATGTAATTAATTCCCGGAAAACAATAAATAAAAACACAATTAATTCACCTAAAACAATAAATAAACAGTTTCCCACAAAAAAACAACAAAAGTCAAACAAAACAACAAACTCTTCTAAAGCAAAAAAATAAGAAAACTACTTAAAATCAAATAAATAAATTACAACTTATATCACTTATCTAAAAACTGTAAATAGACAATCATAACTTTCATAGTTTTAAAGTTATTATCTTAAAAACAAGAAACAAACACTTAACTAACTTAACTAAAAAAAAACCTAACTTAACCAAAAACAATTACTTAGGATAGATACATAAAAACTTTCGTCATTTTTAAAAGGTATTATTTACACTGTAAGTTAGTTATTAAAAGAGTTAAGAAAATAAATAAAATATAACTGGTCTCAAATTTAATTCAATGCCTAAGATTTATACATTTGAGTAAAGTTTTTTTTTTCAATATTTCGTTTTTTTTTTTTTTTTTAAATCCCAGCTGTTAATAGAAATAATTTTTAGCTGGAGAGCTTTGAAATAGAAATGCATAAATGTTCATTGTAAAACTGATTATTTATTATTCTAATTGAAATAATTTAATAAAAATTGTCTACTAAACTTCATGAAATTAAAAAAAATTCCCGATTTATTAAATTATAAAAACCCCAAAAAATAAACACATAATCGCCAAATAAGAAAAGAAATCGACTATAACTTCTTTATTATTTTCATTTTATCCCTTAATTCTATACCTAGAAACTCTTAATGGAAACAAAACCCTAAATTCAAACAATTAAATGTACTAAAACATTTCTTAATTATGAATAAAATATAAGGAGCAACAACTTGTTTTGCCCTTCTTTCACCTAGTCACGTAACTTCCATGAAACACAATCTAAAAATACAATAACTTATATTTCTATCGCTCCCATAAAAGAATTGTTATAATAATTTCTAAGCACTCATAAAATTTATAAGTCTTTATTGAATTCATTAAAAATATTATATTATTGTCCAAAAATATATCGAAACAGCAATATTATGTCAATCACGCCTACCAAAACCGCACCGCATCCGTAACATAAACATAATCCGAAAATAAAAACTACCACTTCTACTACAACTTCCTCAAAAGAATTCTTATTCTATTCCTCTAGGAAAATAAAATGAAATAGAAAGTGAATGGAATAAAAATAGGAATAAAAAGTTAAATGGGGGAGGGGGGAGACTGTATAAAGTGAGACGAATGATGTATTAGAGTTAAAAGACTTTTGGGAGGGGGAAAAAGGGGGGGGGGGCGCATAAAAGTAGAGTTTAATCTTTACCCAATTGCTTTTGACACGAAAATATTTAACGTCTGAAAAGGGTTATTTGAACATCGGATAAGTTTATCGCCCCACTTATTATTACTGTTATTAATAATGTTATTATTAAGTTAAAGTATTTGGTTGAAAATGTTATACATTTTATTTTGAGAGAGTATAGAAGAGTTTTCGCTTTTGATAATAGTTTACTTATTCTTCGGAGATTTAATTGTTTGTTCGGTTATTGTCTTTAGGTAAATTGTTTATTGTTTAGAATAGGAATTAATTGCTCGTTCATTTATCGTTTTTATTTAGATTAATGGTTTATTTATTGTTTCTCCGATGAATTTTTAGAAAAATAATTGTTTATTCAATTGTTTCTGGTTTGTTAACCCTTTCAGTCCCAGTGATGCCATTTGGCATCATCACTTTCATTATTTTTTTCAAAATTTTTATGTCCCGTTATGACATCCAAACACACATCATTCGATTCTTCACACTTTGTTCTATCAGACAATATTTTACATTAATCTCAATAGAAGTCAGAACTACTATTTTTTTTATTTAGAAAATAGTCAACAAGCGTTTCTCTTGATTTTTGATAAGTTCACTTCAGTTCCACATATTTAAAACTCAATTTAAACAATTTCGGTTAAAATAATTACTAATTTTTTTTTAATAATATGGTCAGATACCTTAAAATATATAACTCGAAGTGTTTTTAGGTAATATATAAATTTTTATTTTGTTGTTTTCCACAGTTAAAAATTTTTGGCATTGTATCAAAAACCATATAAAAAATTTAAATGAATTTTTTTTTCTTATGGGATTCGTATATTTGACCTAAAATAAGCTTATTTTGTGAATATCAGATGTTTCTGTAGTGTATTAAATTTTTGGGACTGAAAGGGTTAAATTGTTGGTTCGTTTATTGTCTTTTGGTATATTGTTTAGAAAGGGAATTGTTTGTTCATTTGTCGTTTTTATGTAAATTAATGGTTTATTTACAGTTTCTTCAATAAGTAATTTTTTTAAAAAAATAATTGTTTGTTTAATTGTTGTTTCGTTTATCGTTTTTATCTAGATAAATGGTTTATTTATTGTTTCTTAAATAAGTATTTTTTTTAAATAATTGTCCTTTTCAATTATTGTTTCTGGTTTGTTTTTTTGTTTCGTTTATTGTCTTTGGGTAAAATGTTTATTGTTACGTTGGGGAATGAATCGTTTGTTTATTGTTTTTATGTAGATTAATGGTTTGTTTATAGTTTTTTAGGTGAATAATAAAAAAATAGTTTAACTATTGCTTTTAGTGTAATTAAATGTTTGCTTTTATTAGTTTTAGGAAAATTGTTTATTGTTTTGTGAAGAAATTAATGGTTTTTCCGATTAAGAGTATCATAATAGTAGTAGTTTTTCTTTTTTAAATTATTGTTTAGGAAAAAATTCTTTTTGCTTATTGCCTTTCATCGAATTAATTGTATATTTATAGTTTTTTTTAAAAAGAATATTACTGTTTATAACTACTGGTGAACTAATCATTTGTTTAATTATTTTTAAGTAAATAAATTAGTGTTTCTTTGAAGCCGAATACATAAATTAATAGTTGGTTTTTCATGTTGTTGGGGTTAAATTAATTTTTTGCTACTTTAATTTTCTGCTTTAACTTTTAATTTTCTATTGCTCTATACAGAAAATATTTAACACTTGAAAAGAGTTACATGAACATCGAATGGCTTATCTTTTTTGATGTTAATGTTGTAACTAATAATTTAAATTTTAAGTTTGTTTTAATTGTTATACATTGTGTTTTATGTTATGCAAGTTAAAACTTAAGTGAGCTAATTTTTGTTCATTTATTGTATTAGAGTAAATTTATTGTTTATTGTCTGTTATGAGAAAAAAATAAACAATGAGAATAATAAATGATAATACATTAACGATTTTAACTTTTTATAGTTACATTTAAAGCAGGTTAACATTGAAACATTTAATCTAAAGTAACATTTAAAGTAACTTGATTTGACATTCTATGCAAAGTTTCAACACAACTCCAAGAATAGATCGTTGTTCCAGATATTGTTTGATATTTTTAGCAATCCAGCCAAAAGTAATTTATACTTCTTGACAACCAAATCTGATAAACATTCCCCAAACGGAAGGTTAAAAAAAAGGCATATACATAACCACGTGGGTGGAGCACAGTATTTTTTTTTTTTTTTTGAAAAGGGAATTCCTTATTATCGTGGTTTCTCGCCAAGATACTTATTTTCCGCCAAAAACAATTCCTGTACAATTAATAACGACTTGAAAGGCTATCATATTTTTTCTTCATGTTTGTATGCAAACTTTCTAAAGCCGTATCACTTACAGTGGTGGCCAAAAGTGTGGACACATTTTGAAAGTTTTATGTGTTTCAACTGTTACCTGTGTTCTTGCAGCAATTAAATTTCGCTTAAATACAAACATTTAAATATTAAGTTGAAGGTAATTTAATGTAGAATTTCATTAAAAAAACAGAATTAAAGTATCTGTATTACAAATAAAGTTATGTTTATTTTGGTTGAACAATAAGAACAATCAATGGATACTCTTATGCTCAAATTGCAATGCAAGTTGGTGGTTCAATGACTTGCAAAACTAAGACAGATCATACTATTAGTTGCATAACTTATTCGTAATACAGGTATTGTAATACTGTATTTATTTTTAGTTCTACAATGGTGGCCAAAAGTGTGGACACTTTTTGAAAGTTTCATGCTTTTCAACATTGTGTGCTTGTAGAATATATTAATTTTCACTTATGGCAATTTTAATTACTAAATTCTACATTAAATTACCTTCAATTTAATGTATAAACGTTTGTATTTAAGTGAAAATTAATATATTTTACAAGCACGCAAAGTTACATGAAACTTAAAAAAAAAAAAGTGTCCACACTTTTGGCCACCACTGTATAATATTTAAGTGGTTGTATAGGTAATGGTTGATATTAACAATCTGTTGTTATTAATAATGGTAACTCAGTTGGTTGGTTGGTTTGAATTATCGTCGCACTAGAGCGACACGAAGGCTATTAATGGTAACTCAGTAATTATTATTGATAACCATCGATTATTATTAATGATGATAAGTTCCGATCACCAAACCAAATTTATCACTTTAAAGGCAACATATACTGCTACGATCTGAACACTTAAACGAATGACGTCAGCAGTAAAAAGACAATAAGAACAATAGTTTGAACATCAGTAATTTTGTACCAACTAAACTTAACTCCATGTTCTCTTTATACATTTAATTCTCCCTTCATTCATTCCGTATTATGAAATCAGTTTTCCAATAAAACCGACCTGCTCCTTTTTGAGTATGCGTCATGCGCAAATAAAAACTTATAATTATACATAAAATTTGGCGTAAAATAATTATGTGATCTTAACAAATTGCAAGCGAAATTGAATCGGTAAGTGCAGAAACCACTTCAGTCCAAAAAATCCGATAACTCGTCTTCAATCCAATGTAAATAAGCGTAGAAAGGCAAGATGCGTGTTGGGTGCAAAAGCTACGTTAGTCTGTTGAGTAGTTCCGTAAATACAGGACGTTTGTTTCCAGTGTTGAGTGCAGAAATAGAGGAGGAGTTATTACGTTTTTTCTCCCCCCTGAAAAATTTGAAATTTGTGACTGACGTTGTTTCTGCACTCACCGATTCTATTGTTGGCGAGGCAAATTGTTGGCGAGAAATCTGAACCTTGGCGAAAACAACCTGGGACTTCCCAATTTTTTTCTATATATATATATATACGTACACTATATCAAGCACGTGAAAGCGTCGCATTGAATAACAATAACTTCTTTTTCTAGTGAAACTGCTGTGACAGGTAAAAAAAAAGTAGGGGTACCGCCCAAGGTTCAAGTATCAGGTGACTCCCTTACACAAGAATCGTTTGCGGTTTGGAATTTTTTCTTCTTCTCTCCACCCCTGTAGAGGTGTATTCTGTTTTTGAGTACATGTGATTGGAAATAGGAAATAGGTATGTGATCTTGGCGACCTGTTTCCAATGGATATGGAAAGTGTATGGCTTGATTCTATAAGAAATACTAACTGAAATAATTGTGCATACGTCATTGCTTTAACTAAACTCCTCGGCACAACAGCCCATTAATGGACCAAGGCCGGTAGTGCCAATGGAGACTTTAACGACCTAGGGTCCTGTGGTGCTAGGCATATGCCCCGCTAATGCGGTCGGCCTCACGCGGAACCCTGGGTGTTTAATTCCCAAGCATGCTTGGTACCCATTTTATTGACCCATTTATCGACTCGTTGCTTTAACAAATGGTGGTAATTGAATTAAATGTATCAAGTTCATATTGGCTTTGTATCACAAATTACATTGGGTAATAATCTTAAGATAAGTATGTTTTGTTACACTGTTAAGAAATAAAAATTTGGTGGAAGGTTTCACAAAACAATAGGGTTCCTAGTAGCTGCAATGACTGTGTGGTGAAATGTTTCACCATATTTTTGGTATTCGGTTGTACCATTTCCAATTCCAAGTTTTGGAAGCAAAAACCAGAGAAATTTTTCTCCCAATGCCGAATGTGATGATGCATTTCATCACATCAGCCGTTGTCCCTATCAATTTTCAGGTGAAATTTGTAGCCGTAATTATAAACAGTGTAGGAAAATGATTTTTTTGGTGACTAGAGAAAATTACAAAATCGAAAGTTACTTATATTTAATGCCCTAATCCCACCACTCAAAAGGAAATATTTAAGAATAAGTAAACATTCGAATATTTTTTTATACAGAAAAGTTAATGTAGCTCTAAACTGTGCAGTTTTTAAGGGTAAGCATAAAAGAGTTCTTATATAAAGGTAGAGGAAATTCTACAAGATAGCACAAGTTGATCATAGTGGCAAAACTTAGAATTCCCATTTTAAAAATAAAACAAGAAGTCTACCACAAATTTGACAAAACTCATTTAATTTGAAAAAAAAAAACAACTTAAAAAAGAAATGCGGAAACTTTCAACGATTTCAACGAATGTTATCATAAATAAGGTTTTACAAAATCACACTTCAATTCTTACAGTTTAAATAACAAAAGAAAACCACGTATAAGAGTAATTCCATGCAAAATTATCCTGTCGGTAAGTGTAAGTCCACGTTTGTAAAAAGTAATATTATCACTACAACTTTTAACATTAAATGAAAAAAATGTAGAATAGTTGATCTACACTTATTATAACTTATTACTGTAATGTATTTTATTTAATTTGGTTCATTTTTTTTAATTTAAAAAGCTTTAAATCTCTTCCTAAATCGTAACTTACACTACAGTTACATGGAGTTAGCCAAAAATATTTTCATGCTATTATATATTTTAATAAGACATAAAATTAGTTTAGCAATCTTTGGCAAATTGGTCACGTTTTATTAAGCCCTTAATCACTGGTGTATTTGTTCCACAAATGCACGAAGCCCCATAGTGGAATTCTAGGAAACGAACGTTCTCGGAAATGTTCTATCCTAAAAATAGATTCCTGGTATATTTCGTCATATAAATGTCGTATTAGAATGAAGACTTTATTTAACTGGACTTCCGAGAATTGTTGACAGCGAGTAGTTTAGTTTAGTTTGAATTACCGTAGCACTAGAGATACACGAGGGCTATTGGCGACGGGCGTCGTATTTTAGAACCACAGTCAAGGGACGAGCCGACACCTGAGTAAGCACCCAACGCAACCGTTAATGTAGACATAGTACGCAGCGTCGGGACTTTGAAGCATATTTAATATGCACTCCCTCTACACGGGGTATTATTCGTCGTACCTTTTTGGCTGCAAGAGCCGTTTAAAGGTACGGCAGTTGTTTTGGCGATGCCCGGACCCGAAGCTGGGACCTTCTGCATGCAAGTCGAACGCCTTAACCGACTGGGCTCCCCAGCCCAGCGAGTACGTTAGAATGAAAAGTCAATTGGAAGTTAAAAGGTTTAGGGGTTTGAACTATCGTCGCACTAGAGCTACACGAGGGCTATTGGTCTCAATTTCGAACCACAGTCAAATGGCAAACAGACACCCGAATTGGTTCCATAACTTTTACGAGTGGCATAGGGACTTTAAAGTATATTTAACGTGTGACTCCTTCTTCTCGGGTTATTAATCGTCGGACGTTTAGAGCTGCACAGACCGTTTATAGGTCGGCGGTAATTTTGGGGATGTCGGGCCCGAACCTGAGACCTTTCGCATGCAAGACAAGTGCAGTACCAACTGGGCGTTAAAAGGTATAAAGAGTTCAATCTTAATTCCTTTTTTTAAAAAATTATTATAGTGTTGAATGGTTGATATTTATACCGGGATTTGTTTTAGCTTCTACACTACGTTTATAACGCAGAAAGTGGAAAGAATTATTACAGTCACTTTGCCTTCACATTTGTTTCGTCCGTCACTCACTTTCACAAAATGAATCAAAAACAGGCGCGTTTACACGAGCCATCGAATAAATGGAATGCCAAAATCCCCATTTGGGAAAAAAGAGGTCGAGCATTATTTCTAACCCAAATGATAGCCTGTGGCCGAATCCATGATATGAAACATCAAACCCTCCTTCATTGGAGGGCTTGCGAAACCCCCCAAAGAACCCTGCAATTCCGGTTCTGTCTGGGAGAAAATCCCCAAGAAGGAAAAATTGCTGAGTTTGCTCTTCAATCCATGGATTCGATGACTCATGTAAACGCGCCTAATATCACAGACAAATGAGATACGTCATATTAACAACAAAATCAGGCAAGATTGTATTCCAAATTTTCTTAAAAAATAATTGGAAGAATAAGTGTATTAAAAAAATTATTCATCATTTAAATAACAAGAACATTCTATTTGATCAACTTAATATTTCCACCGTTGCCACTTGTCAAACGAGCAAAAAACTTGAATTAATTAAAACAAAATTTCAAAGAATATTTTTACGATATAAATCAATTTGAAATGACGTCAAAGTATGTGTCACAATAGAGTTCTTAAAGGAAATTTTGTGAATTTTTGTAAAGCCATTAACAATAGGCACTTAAGAATAAGTCTGCTGAATTCGTAAGTCTAAGAAAAAGTTGTCTTCTAGAAATTTTTAATGCACTCTGTTGTGCTGTTTTTAAAAGTACAGACAGAAATTAAACATTAAACCAATTAAGAAAACATTTGAGGGCTAAGTAAATTATAAAAATGTGTATGTATTTTTTTTCCAGATTGTGAGAATTCAATTAATATTTTAGGAATTTCTTAAATGTCAAATAATTTAAAGATTTTTCTATGCTTTTAGAGTAAAAATAACTTAAAAATTGAGGAAAACAGTTAGTTTATTAAAAATATTTAAAATTGTAAATTTGTTTCATTGTGTTTTTTCTCCACTTTATCCAGACAAGCAAAAAAGTTTATTCTTTTTCAAATCTCAGCCATTTCTTAAGTGGAAAATAATTTGAATGTGTCTTTATGCTTTTTCGAAAAAAAAACTTGTAAGTTCTAGAAAGTTATTTCAATAGAAATATTTTTGAAACATAAAGCTTGTTTCACTTTATTACTTTACTCACTTTATACAAAAAAGTAAAAAGAAAGTTTGTTTAATTATTACTTTTTCATAACTGTAAATTAAAAATTTCCAGAAAAATTATTTAGTTATAATTAATATTTTTTTAAATATCAGTGGCCCAAAATTGCATGTTACACACGTATGGATTAAACATTGTAATACATGTCTGAATCAAACATTGTTGTACATGTCTGAATTAAACATTATTATACATGTCTGAATTACATATTGTTATGCATGTCTGAATTACATATTGTTATACATGCCTGAATTAAACATTGTTATATATGTCTTAACTAAATATTGCTATACATGTCTGAATCAAACATTGTTATACATGTCTGAATTAAATATTTTTATACCATGTCTGAATTAAATATTTTTATACCATGTCCGAATAAAATATTTTTATACATGCCTGAATTAAACATTGTTATGCATGTCGGAAATACAAATTGTTATATACGTCTGAATTCAACATTGTTATACATGTCTGAATTAAATATTGTTATTTTTACATGTCTGAACCAAACATTGTTATTTTTATATGTCTGAACCAAACATTGTTATTTTTACATGTCTGAATTAAACTTTGTTATGCATGGAATTAAACTTTGTTCTGTATGTCTGAAATAAATATTGTTCTACAGGTGTGAATTAAATATTATAATACATGCCTGACTTAGACATTGTTGTACATGTCCGAAAGGGAATACATATATCCTTTCGAAGGTTTCAGAAACTAATACAATAAAAAATAAACAAACTAATAAATGAAATTTACCGTTAGGAATGAAGGGCGAAAGCATATCAATTCCTAATTCCCTGGCTGCGAATTTGGTGGCCGGATCAGAAACTAAAGATAATATTTCACAGATTTAGATATCTCAAAAACATACAAAACATAAAATTAATTAAACATAAAACAAATTAAACACAAAATTAATATTTAAGAATTATTTTTGATAATTATATTTAATTAATATTTTTAAGTGAATGTTTAGAATGATGTTCAAATTATATTTACGAATTTCTTATGAATTAATTGCATTCATATTTTCAAGGGTAGTTTTCATAGATATCATATAGTTCCGCAGACTAGCCAAACACCATGGGATTGGCAACCCTGCCTCCTTTAGGTTTTCTACCTTTTTACAAGTGGGCGCTTCCACAATCAAAATATATGTGATGCCAAGTTGTGGCAGGCAGACTATACACCTGATATCACTAACAACCCTGATACATTATTATGGTTATAATAACCATGTTTGCTTTAATCTTATGAGTTTTAGACCAGTAATTTATGCATTTATTTCCTTTCTAAATAATTTTATGCATTAATTTTTATAAAAATAATGTCATTTTTAGTGATATTCTAAATTTTTCAGTCATACATTTTTACACATTTCCAGGTCGTTTAGAAGATTTAGATAGAAAATTAATTACTTAGAAAATTATGACATTTAAATTAAAATTACATAGATAAATAAATATCAAACATTTTGTATTTGTGAAGGTTCAATTTAAATGACTTCATATTGTATATTTTGTAAAATTCATACTACCTCAAAGAGATGAATGTATTTACGGATTATGTATTATTTATTATTGCTACTATGTAATTATCTGTATAGAAGTTGATTGAAAGTCTTGCACTAAAATCTGGATCGCAGACCCGACAACATTACCAAACAAACTCCTATGTGACCATACTCCGACATATTTCCAGCTTTTCCACATACCTCCGCACACAGCCCCGAAATACCCCGTGCGAAATGACCTGCCACACCCACGCCCCTGTGACACAGGGGCGATAAAAGCCCGAGGGGCCCCGCCCGGGCGTAGGATACATCTGACGTCCAAATATCCAAGGGATGATCAAGAAGATAATATGTTGTGGGTTTTTACCTGTTGTTTGAAAGACCCTCTGAGAAATACAGACGTACTTGAGGGGACACAGTACCTCAAAATTGGGAAAAAATAAGTTTTTTTTATTTGCCAAAATTAAAGTTTGGAATCTTCTAAATAAGTCTACCAAGTTTTAAAAGTGTCTCTACATAATATAAAATTGCAATTGTCGGACGCTTGAAAGCCATGTGACTTACGCGCTTCAGCCAATCAGAAACGCTGAAAGTGTGGTGGTGTACTTGTTTTGTGCCGGGGCTGCATCAGGTTGTGTCCCGTGGCTTTGGTAGAGATCGTTGCTTAGCGCTAGAGCTACGTGATGCCCTGGAGCAGTCCCACGGAAACTATCCAAATTGTATAGATGAGCATTCCTGCATTGGCGGTATCCTCATATTAGTCCTGCATGTTTGTTTGCGGAGCAAACAAATAGGAATTGCGTAGCGATTCCCGGGGGTTGGCGAGCGGTAGCGAGCAGGGGTCTTTTCCCCCTAGTAGTGTATTTTAAAAAGAGTTGTTCCACACTTTTCCACACCAAAAATGCAAACGAATGAAAACTTTGAATGTTTTTTTCCTGGTGCTATTTTTTTTCTTTATGACAAGTTTTTCAAAACTCTAAGGCTCTTTTTAATTATTTATAAAAGTCTAAGAAATTTTGTATGAAGTCTGTCAAATATGTTAACATTAAGAATTGGCATTAAAATTGTTTTGAAAAATAATCTTTCTTTAAATAAAAAAACTAAAGTCGAAATTTTTCAAATATGTTAACGATAAATATATTTATGAAACAACTACTGAAGATAAATCAAATTTATATGCCGATTCTTATGTAAAACAGTTTAAAGTACATAAGAAAAAAATTGGGTTAAAGTATTTGTATTAAAAAAGCCTTAGAATTTTTTAAAAAGTTTTTAAATAATAACAGTAAATTTTTTATAAATAACTTAAAAAATAAATAATTATTATTTTATGTCATATATTGTTTTTAAATACAGATTGAACTAATAAATCTACAATTTTACAATGAACATGACAAAACTATTTTTTTAAAAAAAAAAAAGGTACCGTGTCCCCTTCAGGGGGAATGGAAACGCTGGATCGAGGGTCTCCAAAGCAAAGTGCCTCAGTGTTAATTCAATGGCGACAAAAATATTTTCCTAGCTGTACTGAATATTTTTACAAAAGTTTTTTTTATGTGATAAATGTATGAAACTTACTGGTCGTATAATCTCACTTTTTGAAATTGCTACGAATATTTTGTGTAATTTATTTCTTAAAAATTAAGAAAAAAAACCATTTAAACTATTTTTAAAAAATAGGATTGTCGGGACCAGTAAGTCATCTGCATTTATCACTTAGTATACTAAGGGCAAAGTTGCTATAATCGTTTTTCGCAAAATGTTAATTTACTATGGCTTAGTCTGTTAAATTTTATCTTTAAAAATTTTTTGAATACATTAATTACTATTTAAAAACAATCACATCGGTTTAAAGTTCAATAAATAACTCATTCAACAAGTATATAGGAGCACAAAAAATCTATCATTTCACTTTTATCCTCTTAAGATAAGAGCAAAATCCTACACGTATATTCTTAATCTACACATATTTTCATACAAATATATGCTAAAAAGTTTTTTCAAAGAAATTGTTTGAAATTGTTCAAAAAAATCGTTTGAAAATTACTTAGGGACCACGCCTCAAACTCTAAGACTACACATTTTTTGTGATATAAGTGCAACAAAAAAAGGCCGTATCATTTATTTGCAGCTAATAGAGTATTTTAACATTGTTTATAATGCAAACTGCCTTTGAAATTAACTACTAAAAGAACTTTTTTTTAAGTTTAAAAAAAATATTAAAATATTAAAAACAAATTTCTAAATCATATTGACCCTAGTTTAACTTTATTTTTTTATAGAAATGAATGACTCATACCTGTAATAAAAGGCTGAAAACTGATATTTGGATCTTCTTCTATCGAACCAGGTCAATTTCGGAACTAATTAACGTGTTAATTGTTTGTGGGGAGGTTTTGAAAAATGTCCTCTAATATTGACACCATGTCGCAGAAAACAATAAAATATAACACAAACCGACAAAAACTGTTTCTCAACCAACAACCTACAAATCCCCCCACAATAAGCAGCCCACCCACAACTCAACCCCGTGTTCTTCTCATTAGGAATTCCTGTCAGGCGAGAAACGTGCAGGGTGGGTTGACAGGTGTTGTTCGAATTCCGAGAGGCACCCCCATGTGTCGAGATTTTTTTTTTTAAGTTCTCGAATGAGTACGGGGATATTTTTCATTTGAAGGTTAGGCATGAGAGTTCAATGTTGCAGCTGGGTTTTGGGGAAATTGTTTTTATGTGTGTTTGTTTAGGAAGGTTGTTAGGAGCAATTGTTTCGGTGGTCTAAAACAAATTTTCCCCCCATCAAACATACATTCAGGTTAGGTTAGGTTTGAATTATCGTCGCATTAGAGCTACACAAGGGCTATGGGGATGGGCGTCGTATTTTAGAACCACAGTCAAGTGACGAGCCAACACCTGAATAGGCACCCAACGCAACCATTAAGGGCGACATCGTACGCAGCGTTAGGACTTTGAAGGATATCTAACGTCCACTCCGTTACACGGGGTATTATTCGTCGGATATTTTTGGCTGCACGGGCCGTTTACAGGTCGGCAGCTATTTTGGCGATAGCCGGACCCGAACCTGGGACCTTCCGCATGCTAAGCGAGTGCTTAACCGACTGGGATCCCTAGCCCCAAACATACATTCAGAGACTATTACGCCCCCTATAGGTATTTTCAGTAACTTTTAAAACCTCAAAGATATTTCGCGTCTACCTTTAGTGTTTGTGGATTTCTCGAAAACCTTATTATGACGTCCGACAGGTACTAGGAACTCGTGTGAAAAATGAAAACAATACTTTTGGAAATGTTGCCCCTCAAGACGCGAAACAAGCCGATTATACTCTCAGAAATAACACTTTCATTTTTGACGATTCATGAATCCTCAAGCCTCATTTCGTTAATTTTGGGGATTGTTTCGTCAAACCATCACGTGACTTTTAAGTAAACACGAATCCTCACTTTTACGATCGCGATTTGACGATTCTGTATCTTGATTTTGAGGAAACAATCTCATTGTTGTACTCATATGCTCAATAATGACGAAATATTTCTTTAGATTGGACAACATTCAAATCCTCATAAAAATGACGATTCAAATGTCCTCACTTTGAGGAAACGAAAACTAGGAGCATTTGCCAGTAATGGAATCGTCAAAATTAAGGAAAATTTCGTCGTTTTTGAGCATTCATTTTTTAGAGTGTATATCGTGCAATTTGTTGTTGTTGTTGTTACTAATGCCAGTCGGTAATCCGAGCCCGGAGTAAATAAATGTCCGGTTTTAAGGCGAGGGGGGCGCGCCTTCGCTTTTAATTGAGCGCCATTAGGGAGGAAGTCCTAATTTTTGCTCGTCAGCATGACTGATCCGTTTTACAGGAAGGTCCCCGTCACACATCAATTCTCACTCACATATCGGAATTTTGATCCAGATCAAAGACCGATAACCCCCTGATCTGGTAGACAGATCCAGGAAGCAGAAATTATTGTACGTTACGTAAAACATGCTAATTGAGGAAATTCGCGCCTTTTAACCCTTTCAGTCCCAATGACAATTTGGCATCATTTTAGAAAATATTTCTGATCGTCTATAGCCATTTATGATATCGAAAAGCTCATCATTTGATTATTCAAACTTTTTTTCTATAACAAAATATTTTTTATTAATCCATATAGATGTAAGCACTATTTTTTTTAAAATTATGATCCGAAACATGATGATGCCAAATGGCATCACTGGGACTGAAAGGGTTAAAGGTTGAACGAATTTAAATATGCAGAGCAGTTTTAGGAATATAAAACTTTAAAAAAAATTAGGAAAATCCATGTAAACATAAGACGCTAGCAAAACATTAAATACTCAATTTAAAATCGCTTACATAAAAAAAATAGTTTCATATAAATCTAAAAGCATTTTACTATGCATGTAAAAACAACCCACGGCGAAAATTAATTCAAATAAAACCTTTTACGCGCTCTACAATAGGCACAAATTCAGCCCGGATTTTCCCCATAACTCCCTTTCCCAGGATTTCTAGCAGGGACAATAGCTAATTTTCCGAACGGAATCCCTATCAAAAGAGGAAAAAAGAAGAAACGTCTTCAATTAAACATTTTCTTCTGAAGACGGAAGATGTAGAAAAAAAAATTCAATCCAAAACAACGTCGTTCGGGCACGTAATCCCAAATAACTGTACGGATGTAATGCGTTCGGTTAATTATTGTTATTAGTTGTTTTGTGTTAAGATTATTTTTATAAAACCGTTTAGTTATAATTTATTTTAAATTTGTTTCGTTTTGTAATGAAGTTAGTTTGATTTCTTTTTTAAAGTAAGCCATTAGAGCCCTTAAAAAAAAAAAAAAGCACATTTAATCAACGTCATATATTTTAATACTTTGATCCTCAAAATATCGCCCTTAGTAATTATTTTTAATTTTTTTAAAATATATGTGCTTTGCTCGAAAACCTGTTAGTCGCGGGACGGATGTATAATATGTATCCCTTAGGCTTAGAAGGATAATATATATTGAAATAAAGAAAAATAACAACACTAATAACTGCTTATTCTCAGAACAATAAATGTAATAAAATAACTTCACAATCGCCAATTAATACACACACATACAGTAGAAAAAATAACAAAGTACTATAATTTTGAGAAATAAATCCAACTTTGTAAGTACGCATTTATTTTTTGCGTATTTATTCATGCGTAAACATTTCATATTTTAGCAAAAAAATAATTCCCGAGCCTTCCGGTTAAGCGGAATTTCGGATAACCGGGATTCGAATAAACGTGACTCTACTGTATTCTAACTTACTAATTAACATTAAAACCGAAACGCTTGGTAATCTGAAACCCCCGAATTCTAATAAACTTCCATCAGAAACTAGTGAAAAGAGCAAAGTGTTTCTTCTCTAATTTTCAGTAAATTTCCCTCTGCTAATTCTTTCATACGGCCCCCCTACCTGCATTTAGCAAGCGAGCAATTACTTTAATTGGCCGTTTGCTCTTTTCTTAGTTTGGAGCAAGGACTGCCGTTCATAAAGAAAATAGCCAAATTAAAGGAAATATCGCCAATACTTTGACACGTGGAAATGTATAGGTACAGCCAACACCTCCTGTAAACAAGGCCTTTGCATGTGTTATAAATTTATGTGTGACGTAGTAAATAGTTCAATTACTGACTTTAAATATAGTTGGCGAATTATATTTTGTGTAGGTATAACTAAGTATTATACACTATCTCTTATGCATTGCACTTGTGTTCTTTCTGATGACGCAAGTCTTTCTAATTTTTATTATTTTACAACCGCGATTTCGTAGGTTGTTTTGGTTTCACTCTCGATGTCAAGTTTTTTTCGCTGCTGTGTTCTATTTTAAGAATTCTATGCGCATAACTTTTTGTTATTCCTCCTATTTATTAAACTTTATCGGTTTTAATTCAATTAAATTTCAACTATGGAAGGTTTACCAAAACGTTAATGTCATGTGGAAAACTTTAGTTTAGATGATATTTTGTCTTATCCGGAGAAATTAAGGGGAAATGTAGAACCCTATAGTTAAACATAAAGTTTCCTTGCACGGAAGCCACGACCACGGGTGGAGCTATAAAACGTTCGGAGCAATTGATGAAGAGAAAATTTCAGCCGTTTTATTTTTTCATCCGATTGTTCCGCGCGCTTTATAGCTCCGCCCGTGGTCGTGGCTTCCGTGCAAGGAAACTTTCCGTTTAACTATAGAGATATTTAGCGGGAATGCGCCCGATGAAATAAAGCGAAATTGTGGGACCGCAATTTAACGTGATTCACGAACAGAGAAAGCTTACTTTTATAGAAAGAAGTTTAAACACAACAAATATACTTTTTTTTTTTAACTGCTTTAAATTTTATTTCTGTAGTAGGTGAATATAAATATTTGTTTCACACTTTAAATTTACAAAATTTCGCAAAATAAAAAATATATATTATTTGAGAAAAGTTGGCAATTTTATCAGAATGAAAAGTGTACTTTTGTTAAATTGTATTCAGGTCATTTTGTATGTAAATATTATCTTACAAAAGTTTCCAACTAATGGACCAATCGCGCTTTTTCCTCTTCCTTTTTACACTTTGTTTTTACCCAAGTTACGTTGGCACGGAGTGTAGGATCGTAAATTTTCCAAACATTGTGAGAAAAATTAAATAAATTTTCTTTCAATTCTAAGCTACATAACATAAACTAAACCGGCAATTCTCGCCAAACTTAAGCAAGCCAAAACCTCTGGCAATCTCTCCCGAACGAAAATGTTGGAGGCTGCTAATTATCGTTCGCTCTTGCCCAGCAGACGATTTTGAGGGATTAGGCCTAGGGGTGGTGCCACCCACCCCCGCACGCAGTGGTGGTCGTCTGCGCGCGCAGCTCGCCCCTAGGGGACACCCGTGACCAAGTGCACCTAAACTTGGAACGATCGAAGAACGTTTTTGTGTGTGTGATTGAAAGATCTAGAACGAAATAATAAGGAATTGATTTTTTTGTGATGTTCTATTTGGGAGTTAAATATATTTTATACAAAAACGTTTAATTTGAGTATTCTTTTATAAATATTTTTTGAGATTTAGAACAAAATAATAATAGTTAGAAGGGTTTTTTTTATAGTGGTTGTCTTTTACAACCCCATGTTCTATACGGAAACGTTCGATTCGAATGCTCCTTGATTCGAACTTTTTTGTGATTGAGATGTCTAGAAGCAAATAATAATACATAATTGATTTTTGTGGTGTTCTAATATATCTAGACAAAACCGTTTAATTTGAGTCGAATCGAATTCGTTTTTGTTAAGTGAATGTGAAATTTAAAGCGAAATAGTAATACGGAAATTGGTTTTGTTTGTTGTAGCTTCCTTATTCTATACGAAAAAACATTCTATTCGAATGTTATTTTAATAGAACGTTTTTTTTATGTAATCGAGGGATTTAGAATAAAACGAATTATTTAAAAAAGGAATTTTCATTATTTGTACCTTGGGACATGGACAACAAAATGACCGCGTGAAAGAATTCGATGTATTTAGTTCCTTTGTGAAAATTAAGGCGTTGTTATTATGTGAATAAGCATGGTTAAGAAGATACCAACAAATTGGTAAAAAATAGTTTGTGTAGCTTTGAATGATTTTCTAGACTTTTATTACACTTAAAAAGTTTCGAAATAAATTAAGTTTTCTATTGTACATGATTGAAATTAACTAAAGTTGCACATTTGTCGATGCTTCTAAGAAAACAAACAGAAACGTAATGTTCTTTACATCGAATTATAAATATAGGTTCCTTTTATATAATATTATATATTATTCCTTTATATATTATTTCTATTTATTAAAAAAAACTATTAATTTTTAAAAATGTAGGGTCGAGTTGCACATAAAATTCCCATTCTCAAAAGAAAAAGGCCTACTAAATTCATTTGTAAACTTTGTATTATTAAAGATAAACACAATATGATTCCAATATGACGCAAAATATTTTATATGTTGCTCTTCAAATGAAGTGTCTAGTTGCAAGAATCAATTCTCCAAAATACAATTAGTTTCATATTTTATAATTCTTTATCTGAATAATTATATAATTGCTGACAAATTATTTTTACTGTCTAACATCCCTTATAAGTTCACTTAAAAAAAGTTTTCATAAGAGGAACATTCTAACAACCTTAAATTAAAAACACCAAACGTGAAAGAAAACATTTTAAAAATAGCCACAATCTATTTACTACCAGGAAATAAAAAAATCGCCGAATAAGCCATCCGAATAACAAAGACAACATAAAACCTTCTTATATTGATCACCTAACAAGTGGCTTCAATTTCTTCTTTTCTACCTTACGAGAAGAATTATTCATGTCTCGTGCGGTGGCAAGTCATTCCGCAGAAGATTTTTCTTTCCCGCTCATAAAATGTTCCACTAGAAACATTTATTTTAGTCCCGACTATTGCCTAGTAAATATTGACTTCTTCCTTACAAATCGCCGGTTTTGATTTTTTTTTTTATTATTATTATTCTTTTTTCTTTTATTTTTCTCTTTTTGTGTGTGGCAGCAGCGGTATTTAGGGTTTTCCCGCCTTTTTAGTAACATACGCCCTTAGAAGAAATGTCGTTTGTTTGTGAAGGACTTCCGAAGTAAAAGTGAATGTGAAATGAAATGAAGAAGCTAGTGGTTATTTAAAATGAGAAGCTTTTTTAAAAATAAATACGGAAGAGTATTTCTTGTTTTTCCGGTTGCTAAATTTGTTTAAAGTTTTAAGAAAATCATGTCCTTCATTTTTCCTACAAAGGCAAAAAATGTTTAGATTTATAAATTTGAAATAAATAATGGAGACATAAACATTACAAATTAGTTTTTAATGTATATGTATAAAATAGTGTAAAATACTTTATTTTAATTTATGTTATAATACACAATATACATTATCAATTTACTTTAAAAAAAATTCCAATTTCACTCTGAAATTGGATGAAGATATTAAAATAATTAAAAACAGTTGACACAAAATAAATTTATATATTTTTTAATCCATTTTGAAATTAGCAATCAAAGTGATTACTAATTTAGAAAGGGATATTCTTTATTGTAATATAACATTTATATTACAATAATAATCTTGTATTACAAAGACGAAACTAATGAGATTTAACCATATAATATGACTTAGAGAAAATAGACGTATCTGCAACGTTGATTTTTTTTCATTAAATATTTTCCCCAAATCTTTGTTTAGCAACCACCATTCCATTTCAAAACCACAATATTTTTTTTTATCCTTTAAGAAATGTATGTGTACGCAAGAAAAATGTTAATACGAATATGCATGCGAATGTTTATGCACTTGAAGAGTAGAGAAAATAACATTAAATTTATTCATTTTTTTCTGAAAAATTACTAATTTTCTTCTTATTTCTATGAAAATTCTTAATTGTGAATGAGAGAGATTACCTAAAGTATTTACAAAGAACCTTAATATTTGCCAAAGTTAGTAACTATTTGCATCATAAATATATATTAATATTTCACAATTGTAACTTCTGGATTTTAAACATCATTTGAAACGTTTGATATTTAACATTTGGTGGATAACGAGAAAAACAATTTAAATGAAAAACGAAGTTCTAAACGACGCACAAGCAATCGAAGATTTTTTTTTTTTATCAAAGCAAGTAAGATTTTCGTATTGCAATTATACTTTAGACCAAATAACTTCCTTGGAATTTTCGGATCGTTCTTAATGAACTAAAAAAACAATTAAAACGTTGGAATGAAAACGGAAACCACAACTTCGAAAACAATATTTCGAAAGCAATGCAACAATTTACCAGGGATTCTACAATGTTCCTCGCAAAATAATGAATACTAATGACTAAAAACAAATTAATAAAGGAAAAGGAATTCAAAACATCGAAAAATTAAATTTTGCTATCTTGAGGACAAAAGCCAAAAATATCTTCATATTCCTTCATTTTTAACTTTCCATTTTCACTTCACTTCGTATGGTAAAACGAGCAAACGATTTGAGTGACTCTGCCTTCGTAGAATTCTTTAAACGGGGAAAAACGAAAAAATGGCTGGAATATATATAATTAAGATTAAAATTTCAGACAAGAGGGCTCACATGATTCTGAAATTAATTACTGATGCCATTTTCTGTGGCGAAATTCTCTCAGAGAAATAAAAAGAAAAGATTAAAAGCCTTCACGATGACGATGACTTTAATCGATTTCGAAAAAGGAATTTCAACTGTTCTTCGATTTGCTTCTTCCCGACTGCTGAATTAATTAAAAAGAACGTATTTCTCTATGATTGGAAAATAATTTTTGCGTGTATTTATTTTAATTTCGGAGGAATTGACTTTTGGAATTGCTGCATTTGCAAAACGTTCTTTCACATTTGTGGGAAAGAATTCCAAGCGGAACCATTGTTCGAAACTGGATTAGGCGAACATGAAATAAATTGTTTTTGACCGCATTTCGAAGATATTAAGTAATGGGAAAACATATACTATCTCTCAGAGAAAATATTTTGATAAAATTGAGTTCAGTAAATAAAAGAAAACATTTTTCAGAGATCCTTATGCTGTAAACTAAAAACCACAAATATACAAGCTTTGGGGTTTAAATTTTCTGTTAAAGCTCCTCACGAAAAATTTCTAGTCAAATACAATTTTCCTTTCAACAAGATATTTGATTCTTTTTTACATTTAATTGACACGTGGTTGCTTTTATAAGTTAAAGGCATATATTTTTAAAACAATTTTACGACATATTCCAAATGAAGATTTCCGAAGTAGATAGATAATGCTCTCAAATATAAAGAATATATCTATTAGAACAACGCTACAATATTATTTCTTACATCGAGCTTTAAATTTACAAGGATGGTACGAAATTTTTTTATCGAGTTGATGCAAACAAAAAAAACCCTGACAATTCAGACCTTTAAAAAAGATTGAAATCTCTAGCAATTTAACACTTTCAGTCCCAATGATGTCATTTGGCATCAACATGGGTCTGATCATAATTAAAAAATAATAATAGAACAGGCATCTATTGGGATTAATAAAACATATTTTCTAATACAAAAAAGTTTGAAGAATTGAGTGACGTGCTTTTTGATATCATAAATGGCTATAGATGATCAGAAAAAAAGTTTCTAAAATGATGCCAAATTGTCATTGGTACTGAAAGGGTTAAACAAAATAAAAGTCTTGCATTGGTTAACACGGAGTATTTACGCAAGTGAAGAAAACACAATAATATTACGGAGAGGGTAGCCTGTAAAGTTGCATTTCGACAAATTGGCGAGGCCCTTTTTTATGTTTTTGATCGACAAGCGTTAGGTGACGTTACTTAACTTATGTGGTGATCGTCATTAAAAGGTATGTTTGCAACCAATTCAACAAATTTGTAGAATTTATTTAATATCAAAATTTCTTTCAATTTTATCTTTTCATAAAGTATTTGATAGGCTTCTCTTCGAGTTTTAGAATGAAAATTAGAGTACTCAATAATCTAGTTCAGAACTGCAATTTGACGTATCGCATTTAAATGTAGCTTTTTAGCATCAGCGTTAAGACAGTATGGCTTTTATTTTACAGAATTTTCACAGATAATTTCATAACAACCGTATAATTTTATAATATTTACATTATTAAAAATTTTAAGCTTGGTTTCACCAAAAATATGATTCCTTAGAGTTGCAACGGCTGTGGTAAAAGGTTTCGCATTTTTTAACAGAATCATTTCTCAGGTGTTTGTTTCCAAACCCTGAAATATGGTTCATCGGTCTAACCCAAATATGGTGAATCACTTCACCACACAGCTTTTGCAGCTACTAGGAACCCTTATTATAAAGACACCAAGCACAGAACTGCCGTGGGCAGGTAAACTGCAGTAATAATGACTAGGACCATTTTTGCAAGCACTCAATTAGTATAACAATTAAGAAAACATACTGTTTTTTTTTAAATTTTATATCAAAAATGGTATAGCTGACTGTTGCGATTACTGCAGTTTGCCTGACCACTGCAAAGAATTTCTAAGGATGTTTTGCATACAGAATTTTCATATAAATTTCACTAGTCCCCCAATACGATTCTAGAGCATCTCTATATATACCGACGTCTGAGCTCACCGTCGTCTCTGGATTCGATCCACCAACCTCTAAGTCCATATGCTAAACCACTTTTCAACTACTCGAATCGGCCATGGTTGTTCGTTTACAAAGATGCATTTCTTAAAATTTTCCAAAAGTAAGTTAAGTGTTAAAAGATTTTACTTGCAATTCTGAGGAAAATCGAAAAAAGCGATCTACACTCTCAAAACAAAGTGAGTGAATTTAACTCAGTCTGAGTTAATTTTCACTCCATTACAGTGTCGAAAATGCACTTCTCCTATTGGAGTGGATTTCACTCTTGTTTAGTTAAAACTCCGACAGTATCACTCCAAACGAGTGACTTTAACTCAGTCCGAGTAAATTTTCACTACTTTCCAGTGTCGAAAATGCACTTCTCCTATATGAGTGGATTTCACTCTTGTTTTAAGAGTGTAAACTTGAAAAAGCCAGGAGCGTATGTGAATTATAAGTGAAATTCTTGACACTGCACAGAATTCTCTTTATAAGTTTCACTACAGCCCCTTAGACCACCCCCATATATGCCGACGTCACGGCCCACTTGGCCCAGTCCTCATTTGGCTGCGTGTTTACTTTGTTGTGCTGCGCCTTTATTATCATGGCCGTTCGTTTTGCGGACCCGTTCCCTATCTTGAGAGAGAGAGAACGGATCCTATATGCATGGGATGAGGAGGAAAGGAACAAGTTAGTGTTTCTACTTGTTGTTTCTTATTGGTATTGTTCGAATAAAAATTAAGCAGGAATTTTCTCACAATTTTTGAGGGGAATTAACGCACAATTTTCCTTCTTAGACGAAGGAAGGAAAAAAAAAACGAAAAATGTGTCAGTTAGCGAAGAAGTACACTCTTAAAACGAACGAGCGATTTTCAATCAGTCTGAGTTAATTTTCACTCCTTTCGGTGTCAAAAAACTTCCCCTATAGGAGTGGACTTCACTCTTTTGTTTTGTTAAACCTCCAACAATCTTAAGAACGAACGAGTGGTTTTAACGCGATTAGGAGCGATTTAGGGCGATTACGAGCGATTTATGAGTTAATATTTACTCCATTCCAGTGTCGAAAATGCACTTTTCCTATAGGAGTGAATTTCGTTCTTTTGTTTTAAGAGTATACATGGAGATTTTTTGGGTGGAAAAATCATCGGACGCATCCACAATACGATTATGCGGCATGTACAAGATTCCATGAGTACCTATTTGGCTTGGATTCTCTTAGCAAACTAAAGCTCGGCATCCTTAGTGAGTCGAGATTCTTTGCAATCTCAGCGTCAGAATTGGTGGTGAGAAGGTCGGTGGTCCTTAAAAACCTCAGTTGGGTAAATAGAAATATGCTAGGGAGAAGATCGTTCCGCGCATGTAAAGAGTCCCATAAATTATTTGTGAATCCATCCAGAGATCAGAAAACATGTTTAAAACCTTAATTCCGTTAAAGGTCTGACAGATTTGAATATTATTAGAGAAAATGAAGTTGTATTCAGATAATTTTGTACGTAAATATTACCTTACAAGAGTTCTTTTAACTAATGGACCAATATTACACATGCCGTTTTACTCTTTGTTTTTACCTTACTTAGGGTGGCACGGTGTGTAGATAGCGCAACAAAAAATGGCATTTACTTCTAGGGTCTGCCAAAGGCTTAATGAGCCAAAAAAGTAGTCCCGTTAAGGAAAATAATTCCTTTAATTGAAGGAATCATTTGTGGGAGTGCAGTTATAATTTTATCTACATTTTTTTACAACTAAACTTTTACAATTTGAGGTATGAATATATTTTGTAGGGTTATATGCTCTTCTTATGCACTAGACGGACATATACTTTACATACTTTAACATCCACAGAGAGCTCAGATTCATTGTAATCTGTGCGTTAAAATTGGTAGCGAGAGCCGCCTAAATGGTGTTACAAAAGTATGGCTCTCAGTTCTGGGAAATATGCCGAGTCTGCAAAATCTTGAACGCCAATATTGCAGCCCAATTGGAGAAAAAAAAGTAGAGTGAAAACAATAACAGTATCCTTAGGTCAGTGAGTAACAATCCAGATACACACAGTAACCGTTTTCTAGACGTAGTCCCAACGTTTCCGCGTCGTCTGTTTGCCTTTACCCCGTAGAAGGACACGTTGCTGTTTGAGCAGAGGATTTCGAGGGAGGCAGATCTGAAGTGAAGAGAGCGAAGCCACCTGCAATTTCTCGGGTGGAGTTTCCGTGTTGGGATGAAGTGCTTTCGGGGGAGGAGGTAGAAATTGCCGAAGGTTTGTTTTAAAATGCAGGACGGAATTTGTTTCGAAAGGGTGGCATTGAAATAACATTAACCTCTTAAGACCCGAGCAAAATCCCACACGTATATACTTATACATAATCTAAACAAACTTTTCATACAAATATATGCTAAAAAGTTCATTAAAAATAATGTTTAATACCTACTTAAGGACAAGACTTAAACGCTAAAAATACACATTGGGCTATAAATGCTACAAAAAAAAAAAAAAAAATCTGTATAACTGATTTGTAGTTAGCAGATATTACTTTAACGTTGTTTTTAATGCAAAACGCTTTTAAAATTAACTACTAAAATAAATTTTTGAAATATTAAAACAAAAAATTAAAATAATTTTTTAAAGAACTCTAATATCGTATTGAACCTCGTTCAACTTCATTTCTTATAGAAATAAATGACTGATACCTCTGTAATCAAAGGCTGAAAACTGATATTTGGATTTTCTTCTTTGGACCAGGTCAATTTTGGAACTAATTAAAGTGTTAGTTGTTTGTGGGGAAGTTTTAAAACATGTCCCCAAATGAGGACACCAGGTCTCAAGAGGTTATACTGATAGAGCTGTTGAGGTTGCAAAAGCTGCCTACAACAACTTCGGAGATGATATATAATAGCACATCATCATAGGCTTGACATAATCAAACGATAGGATTCCTAAATTCAAAATCCTTCCTAGAAGGTAGAAATTATAGGTATTATTTTTACTCGACACATTTTGGCTCACTGAAATGTCCATTTAAATAACGTCTTTTTGTTGAATACACAATAATCAAATTTACTTCGCATGACTTTTCAACAACAAGTCATGGATATTAATTCACGTTTTTAAATTTTGAGGTAGAATTTTCAATGGTTGTTTCGTATCGACATATTTTAGCTTGCAGATCAAAATTATTGTTACATCTTAGCATCAGTTTTCGTCATGATTTTTCTTCCTTAAACCATATGTTACACAAGGATAGACAGAAAAAAATACTTCTAAGTTACTCAGGAAAGGGTCAGAATTCTACCCTTACCCTATTAAAAAGAACATTTCCTAAGTCTAGTAGTGACGTCAGACCATAGTTGTCACCATGGTAACCAAGATGACAAGCGAGCCGTTGCCATCGGAAGGATAAAGTAGAACGTTTTAGAAATACAAGTTGAGTTCAAGTATAGGAACAGATGAATTTCTTCTAAGTTACTTTTGTTGCTATATTCAAATACAGCTTTACTAAGCCTTTTTACTACCAATAAAGCCTTACCAATAAAGAATTCATATAAAAATAGTGAAAGAAAATATTGCTTGAATAAAAAATGTAACATACACAAATACAAAATTTAGCGATAAACAGCAGGCCGTATGATTTGTATATAAATTCGAAATTCTTCAGGGTAGAAGGTAGAAATTACTTAATTAAGACAGCAAACAAAATACCAAAACAATTATGTAAAAACTACACTTGACTCCATTAACTCTCATTTCAGTTCCATAACAATCAAACAAGTAAATCACACTAAATTGTTATTTTACCCCGATTTAAACGTGGAGCAAATCCCGCCTTACGGGAGATCATTACGGTTGTCCTCTAGGAATGCGACTCCAAAGTTTGGTCCTAGTTTCTCTATCTTATTACGGTCTCGAAAATATCAAACCTACTATTCATAAAATTAATGATGGCCTGGTATAGACTAAATGTATTTATGTACAACTACAATACCCTGGTTAAACGCATTTCTTTACAAAGAAAATTTGATGGTGGGTATATAGAAAAACAGTGATAACAGTTCAATTTTGCTACAGAATCTCTCTTATTACTGCTTCAAAAATGTCGAACCTACTATGAATGGATTTATTAATGATGGCCAGGTATACTGAATGTATATATTTACAACTACAATGCCTACTAGCTTATAGGGGATGTAAAGATGTAGAAGCATTTCTTTATGAAGAAAATTAGATGGTGGATATTGGAAAACAGCGATAACTGTTCAGTTATCTGTTATACAATTGCATTTTATAAATTAAATACACGAACCCTGTGAGGGATAAGTAAATTGACTAAAGTGTAAACTGATTTTCATTGCATGAAAATAAAATTTAAGTTTTTCATAGAGAATTTAGTTTTTTTAAATTACATTTTTGTACAAAATAATTAAAAAAAAAATTCTGCATACTTCGAATTTTAAAATGTTGTAAAATTATAAAATTTATAAATGTTCAAAAATAAAAATAAATGCGAGTTGCTGGAAAATCTGACTGTCAAGTACCAGGTTTTTTACGTCGGCGTCGTATTCCTCAGGGGGCTAATATTGGATTGCGAACAAAGCAATTCCCAATGATTTGCAAAAGAGCAATTAATAAGTAAATTAATAGTTTTAAATCGAAAGTAACAGACGGGAAAAGTTTAATAGATAAATTTTTCGTGCAAAAATGCGAAAATTTTAAATAAGGGGAAAACTCCACTTTTGAGTAGTAAGATTTAACTTAAGGTGACAGTTATTATTATTATAAAATTTCTTGTTTAGCGTCAAAGTCCTTAACGCTTCCTTAGATCGCGCAGTAGAATTGCACGAACTCTCTATTTAGTGGATAGCGTTTCAAGAGAGAGATATGTTTGGCTGCAGAAACTAAGAAACCGGAGAACTTACGTAACTGAATAGTTTAATTATTTTAGAAATACGAGAATTGTAATGTTGAAGCAATAATATTGGGAGAATGTCTGAAGTAAAAGTTAGAGATAAAATTTCTGCAAGTATGTGATAGATAATCACAACTTCATTAGGTAAACTGATTCAGATGCATTAAGAAATGACGTTTACCAATTATTATTATCAATAGGTATTATTATTAGTATTATTACTTTGATTGTTACAATAAACCATTATTATTAGCAATAATGCTAAAAACTTAAGACCCGAGCAAAATCATCTAAACACACTTTTCATGCAAATATATGCTAAAAATTATGTTTTGCAAAGTAATTAAAGAAAAATATTTTTGTTACTGAGAGACACGCATTAAGCACTAAAAATACACATTTTTGTGCTATAAACGCAACAAAAAAGGCCGTTTCACCTATTTGTAGTTAACAGATTATTTTAACATTTTTTTAAAAGGAAATTGTCGTTAAAATTAACTACTAACAGAACTTTTTGAAAAGTTTGAAAAAAATTGTAAATTAGTTTTTTAAGAACTTTAATATCATTATTGACCCTCGTTCAACTTCATTTTTTATAGAAATAAAAGACTGATACCTGCAATCAAAGGCTGAAAACTGATAGTAATTTTTTTTTCTGTCAGACCAGGTCAATTTTGGAACTAATTAACTTGTTAATTGTTTATGGGAGGGTTTTAAAAAATGTCCCCAAATGGGGACGCCAGTACATGCATTAATATTCTTCTGGGTTTAAAATATAAATAATATTGGGCATTATATTGTTAGCATTATTATTGTTAAAACTACTATTGGTATCACAATCTATAATCATTATTATTGTTATAACTACTAATTGCTTTACTACACTATAAACATAACCATTATTTTTATTACACTATTCTGATTAAAATTTTCAATATTAATGCGTTACTAATATTATTATATTACCCTATCATTATCATTATTGTTGTTTCACAATTATTATGAGAATTACCTTATTATTGTCATAACTAATATTTGTATTTCATCTTCATTATTGTTATCACACATTATTAAGATTATAATTATCATTAATATGTTTTTGCTACTATTGTTTCATTATACTATCTTTATTATAATCGTTATTGTAATTAAGATTATTATGACAACAATTAGTATTATTATTGGTTTAATACAATTGCTTTATTACACTATCATTATTATGATCCCTTTTACTCTATGGTCTATTGTTACGCGTTATTTTTTCTAAATCTATTTTAACTAACTGCAATTTCAAGGCAGTTTAAGGCTTTTGAAATATTTTTTATTTATAATATACAATTTTTGTCAGAAGATTTCTAACTGTATGTTTTATCTAATATTTAAAAAACTTACAAAACTTAACTTACTTTACTTATAGAAGTTAATTTAAAAAAAATATTAAATGTCTGTTAGATCATTTTATTGTTGGACTACAAAATTATTCAAACCTATATTTACCCAGTAGCCAAAATAGATGACTTGTTTGTTTTTCTAAATTTAAGTTTGTCAAAATAAACAAACTATTAGTGAAATGGAGACAATGGTTCTGAACAATTTATATACGAAAAATTAAATTTCACGAAAAACGCTTTTTAAAACGCTTTTCCACTAAATACCACAAACGTGCAATAAAAACTGGAAATCATCTACCTTCCCATTCATTCACATACACATTCAAAACACAAAACAGGGAGGATAAATTTGGCGCCGTTTTAAAACCAATTAATCATTCCGATAATTCCTTATCTTCGAAATCACCTCCCCTCTCTAAATTGTCAGACGAGCTCGAGTCAGTTAAACCCAGATTCATTTTTATACAAACAATTAAACATGTGCTAATTTTGATTATTAATTTAATATTACTTCTAATCAATTAAACAGAATAAAAAAGTATAAGATTAACAATGAAAGAATGCAGTTCTCATATAAGAATTTTTGCATACATATTTATTTTGTTTATAAAATTGTTTTTATATACTGTCAAAATCTTTTAATGTTTACTCTACTAAAGTTTTTTTTATAGTTTTAATTAAAATTAACAGCTGCACTGTAAATAATTAAATTATTGAGATGCTAACTAATTATTTGTTTTATAACCAATCATAATTATTATTCATGATTTATTATTCGTGTTCTCGCCAATCATAACTACTATTCGTTATTTATTATTTATTTTCAATAACAAAATGTTCACTAAGAAGCTATAGAGCAACGGACAATCAAAATTATAGACATTTCACTCAAACACATAATCGGTTGTGAAACACATAATAAAATCATCTACCCTCAAATTCACATACTCACTCAAAATCCAAAATTGAAGGACAAATTTAGCACCGTATTTAGATAGATTTTGTAGTTAATAATTGCACGTTAAATATATAAAAATAATACAATTATTTTAACCAATTATCATTTATTTCATCGACTGCAAGCATATTATTAATTTTCTCGCCAATCTTAATTATTTATTATTTAATAACAAAAGTTTATTAACAAGCAACAAAGCACTACCACAAACGTACAATCAGAACTATAAATTTCACCTAAACACATAATAAAATTAATTCAACTACCTTTCCATTCACATACACATTCAAAACACAAAACAGGGAGTATAAATTTGGCGCCGTTTTAAAACCAATTAATCATTCCGGTAATTCTTTATCTTCGAAATCACCAACCCCTTTCTAAATTGTCAGACGGGCTCGAGTCAGTTGAACCCAGATTCATTTTTATACAAACAATTAAACATGTGCTAATTTTTTATTAATTTAATATTACTTCTAATCAATTAAATAGAATAAAAAAGTATAAGATTAACCATGAAAGAACGCAGTTTTTAAATAAGTATTTTTTTAAAGATATTTATTTTAATTTAAAAAATAAGTAATTTATTAAGAGATTTTGACAGTACATAAAAAGCCGTTTTATGTAGTTTTAATTAAAATTAACAGTTGCACTACAAATATTTAAAGTATCGAAATGCAAACTAATTATTCATTTTCTCGCCAATCATAACTACTATTCATTATTTATTATTTATTTTCAATAACAAAATGTTCCCTAAGAAGCTATAGAGCTACGGACAATCAAAATTATAGACATTTCACTCAAACACATAATTGGTTGCAAAACACACATTAAAATAAATTCATCTTGTATTCATATACTCATTCAGAACCCAAAATTGAAGGATAAACTTAACGCCGTATTTAGATAGATTTTGTAGTAAATAATTGCACTTTAAATACATAAAAATATTGAGATATTTTCAACCAATTATCATTTGTGTTATCTACTGCAGATATTTTATTATTAATTTTCTCGACAATCATAATTAATTACTTATTATATTATTTAATAACAAAAGTTTATTAAGAAGCTGCAAAGAACTACCACAAACGTACAATCAAAAATAGAAATTTCACTTAAACACATAATAAAATAAATTCATCTACCTTTCCACTCATTCACATACACATTCAAAACATAAAACAGGGAGGATAAATTTGGCGCCGTTTTAAAACCAATTAATCATTCCAGTAATTCCTTATCTTCGGAATCGCCACCCCTCTCTAAATTGTCAGACGCGCGCGAGTCAGTTGAACCCAGATTCATTTTTATTAATGAGGAACTTTCCTAAGTAATTCATCAATTGGGATAATTTTGTTAACCTTCCGAGCGGTTTAAAGAGTGGGAGACGTTTAGATGTTTTGGCACGTGTTTGGAATTTTTTGTTGTTGTGTTTTTGGTTGGCTGTAAAGTAATTGCGAGATTTCGACGGCAATGATTTTTAAAGCTTTATGTAACTTATGAAATGATATAACGCTTTTTTTTAAAAGTTAGGAATGAAGATTTTTTTGTTCAGCATTTTCAAAAATACACATGTTTGATGATAAGTAGTGAAGTAAAAAAAGGCTTAAAAGTTAAAATATTTTCCAAGGTAAGCAGAATTTATAAATTGTATGGCAATCAATTTAAAAAAAAAAAATTAATTATTAAACTAATGGAATTTCTGTTAATATATTTTGTCATTGTGCAAAATAGTTAAACCACTAAGACAATTTTTGGGAATGATACCAACATTAAAATAAAAATAAACTATAGATGAAGCAAAAATACTAAAATGCTATTGATAAAATAATAAAATTGACAGCCCTAGATCACATCAAAAACGCCAAATATAAACCTTATGAATGCATTATATTTTAAATAAATATTACTATTATTGAGATAGTATATAATATTTAAATATTGCTAGATAAAAAACATTATTGGACATAAATATTATTAGATAAAATCAATATTATTAGATATAAATATTAGATAAAAACATCAATCGAAGCAGATCTAATTTAAACTTTCCGATAGACATTTCATATAACGTAATTGTATTAATAAAATAGTTTAAAAAGCCCTAAAGCTTACACAAAACTTTAAAAAAATGGAAATATGATTTTATTTTCAAATAATAAAACAGAAATGTTATTCTACATCGTGAAATATTTATTCATTTTTTTTTAATCTAAATAATCTGAATAATAATTAAGATACTTTAAAAACATTAATCTAAGCACAACTAATTTAAAATTTTATCCGATAGACATTAAATAAAACGTAATTATAGTAAAATAAAATTAATTAATATATGTAGTAGTGTTAAGTACTGTAAAGTGTAGTGTTTTATAATTTAAAAAACACTACACTTTACAATACTTAACACTACTTAAATTATCAATAAAATATTAAAATTAACAGCCCTAGATTATATCAAAAACACTGAATATAAATCTTAAGAACACGTTACATTTTAAATAAATATAAATATTATTAAGATACTTTAAAAACATCAATCGAAGCAGATCTAATTTAAACTTTTTTTCCGATGGATATTCCATAAAACGTAATTATAGTAAAATAAAATAGCTTAAAAAACTACAATTAAAAAAAATTGAAACCACGATTCCATTTTCAAATAATAAAAGAGAAATGATATTCTGCATCGTGAAATATTTATTCATTTTATTAAAATCTGAATAATAAAAATAAAATGAAAAATGCCAATCCCCTACACCCATTAAATATCTTGACGAAAGGAAATTAATAGTTAATGTTCTTTATTCATTTTCCTAGTTTAGAACTTTTTTTTGTTTCTATTATTTTCCAATTAAAGTATTTTTACGGTATTAAAAGCAAAATTTATCGCTCAGCCAATTTGAAATTAATGTCTTTATTGCCTATTCTACATTGTTCAAATTAGGTTTAAAGTAATTGTAAATAATAAATTAATGTTCTTGCATAATTTAAGATGTTTATTGATTAAATTTTTTTTTATGTCATAACGTAATTATATTTTGTCTCTGCTGTTTAAAAGCCGAATAATGAAAAGTGTTTTTACTGAATCAATTTATGTCTCGAAATATCATTTATTAAATTCATATCATAGTTTGTTTTTAACTGAAAGTCATGATTATATAATTTAATTACCTTTATTTGTTTATAGTTAATATATTTATTATTAAAAACAATAAACATTGAATAGGATTTAATGAATTGGTAATAGGTTTCAAAATCTGTTTAAGGCATTTTATTTATTACTGACTGAAAAAATAGTATTATTGAAAATTAGTTCACATTAAAAACTCTTCTAAATAATATGTTATGAATTTTAAAAAGAGTTTTCAAAGTTAAACTTTTAAAATATGTTAATGCATTTAAATAATAAAAAATGTGTATTGTTGAACATTTCAACTTGTTAGTATAGATTAAAAAATTAACCATATTTACTGTTAACTTATAAAAATTGTTATTGTTAGTCGTTTAAAACTTATTATTCATGAATTTTTTAATGAGTATTTGCTAAGCTTTAAAGATTTATTTTGATGGATTTCACTTTTAAGGGGGACCGAAACCATCCTTTGAAGCCCCTGCTAAAATGAACTTTTTTATGTATTTGTTTTTATCTCAGAATCTATTGGATACTTTTTCATGAGATTTTTACCAGTTGTTAAATGGATGTTTAACTATACTTTAATGGAGGCATTTCCTAAATTTTTGCTTAGTTTTTAAATTATATATTTTTTAAATGAAACTACATATTGTTAGCTATAAAACATGAATAATATTAAAGAGAAGAAAAAGTAAGATAGTTGTAGTCAAATCTTTCCAGCGGTTTTTAGAAACCTACTTTTTAAATACGTACAAAAAATTTCAGGATGATACTTACAGTAGATTTTGAGAAAAAGGTACATGAACATTGAAAAAGTAAACATTGAAAAAGTAAGTTTTGAGACATAAGTGGTTAAAGTTAACAATATGACTAGAAATTACCTAAACAACGTTTGTTAAAAAAAATACTTTCTGTACTCGAAACTTTATGTGTAAGATATCGTTGAAATTTTTTGACATTTTTTTTAAACTTCCAAAATACGTTCATCGATAATAATTTAAATTGCACAAAAGTAAAATATTTTGGTTAGATAAACGCACTATAAATATTTATTTTAGACAAATTGAGGGGTTTTTAGAAACATTTACAGATAGTTTAAAGTTTAAACTATTAAATTGCAATGTTCATCTCCCTCCAATATTGTATTTTATTTAAAATACTTTTTTAAAATATATATATAAAATGCAGTGTGTTTGTTTAATAGTGATCGTTCCGAATTTAGATGCAGTGCATGTTTCGTTTATTTAATTAAAAAAATGTTTCAAATGTAAACACAGCAAATATTTTCTCTAATAATTAGATCCGTTTTCAACTTTATCGATACTATAATTGCTAAAAACATTTTGAAGCAACATGTAAGTATTTGACTTACGGATGTGGGAAAAAATATAATTTTTTACAATTAATAAGTTTATAAAAGCTTATATGGAAGCAAAAAAGAAGCACTTATCCTACACAAAAAAAAATATGCCAATTTAAAGAGCGTTCACTTTTTTCTTGCCATTAAAATCTTATTATTAATAGACAAAAAATAATATTGTGTAAATAAATCTGTGGCGTTGGCAACATCGTAATCGTTACCTGGCAACAGAAGACCTTATTTAAAATCAATTTTTTTATTTTAATTCTTAAATAATCTATCTTTTATCATGAACAGTGAATCTTTAAGAGAAGTCCGTTAATTTTTTCATTGAATTTTTAGTTTTAATTTGATCGGTTCAATTAAATTTATCTAGATAATTTTTTTTAATGAGTTTAAAGTTTCGCACAAATGTCCAACTAATAATACTAACTGCTTAAAATATCATAAAAAATCATATCATAAAAATTATCATCTAATATACTAATTACCATTATACTACAGCTAATATACTATATTAACCATTGTAGTTATATATATTTGGAATATTAGTAAAGGCGTACATTTTAATGGAATAGAAAAAAAGAATACAATGTTAAAATAAAAATTAAATTGTTAGTTTCTCTCTTCAGAATTTACTATTACTTACATGTTTCAATCGAATAAAGAACTTTGATTTTGAATAGACGTAAAAACATATTTAACTCTTGTACAGAAATATTATTACTTTTTCAGTTTTTCTATTATACATAATTTCAAATTTACTGTACTAAACAAAATTTTGTAAAAATTTAGCAACCTAATTTATAAATATCATAAAGATTAGAAACCTTTTAACTAAAAAATTTATTTTTTCAGGTTAAGTATTTTCAATTGAAATTTAATATGATGTGAATAAAAATTATTTGTTATAATTAACTTTGGATTTTCTGAAAATTATATTTTGGAATTGGTAGTTAAAACTACTGCTATGTTTACTGAAACAGGGAAGTACGTGTCTTTTGTAAATGGTATATTTTTTTTAGGAAAAATCTTTTGGAATTAAGTATTTTATTCATTTGCGATTCTATAGAATATAAATAAAGAGCTCTTATCTTTATAATTGAAATTCAATTCGATTTAATAAACACTACTTTCTCTTCGGAATTCAGAATAACAAACATGCTTAAATTGGAATTTTTCTTTAATATATTCTGAAGCATCAGTGTAAAGAAATATTCTTGCTACAAATGATTTTCTTTTTCTTTTTTTTAAAATTTCATTTTCTCGAATTCACATAGTTGTGATGTTTGAGAGTAAATTTGAATTCAATATTATTTTCAAGATTGTAGATCATACTAAAAATGTGTACTGCTTTTAAAAAATCTCTTTGATTAAGAAACTTTTGCTTATTGTAGTAAAGAATAAGAAAATAAAAAAAATCTGGAATTAAAATAAAATTAGATTTTATTACACTAAAAACATTTGTCTTCAGAATTTAGAACTACGACCAGGATTCCATAGAACATTTATCGATTTCGAACAGTATTCCGAAAAGATCGTCTGCCGGGGCTGCAAACCAGCACGACCCTGCCTCCGCGACTCGAATTCGCTGAATGAAAACGAAACCAACGCACGCCGTTTTCAAAAAGGAGGGAGAAAACAGCACAACAACAAAAATTCAAAAATGCGTATTAATTCATTTCATCCCTTACAACTTTGCGCCAGTCAAAACACACGACCAGAAAAACACCTAGATGGCGCTGCGACCATATGCGGGGCTTCACATCGAAGAACATCGAATTATTTTTTTGAATTTTAAATGGTGTTGCCATATTGTTCGGATTAATAATGGTAATAATAAAATATTACTTACTTTGGTACGGTGGACCAGGGCTTTGCATCGTCGGTCTGAAATGCGGCGATGAGGCGGGCGGGGAGTTGGCGACGGACAGGTCCGGGTTGCCGCCGAGATCCGGGCTCGAGGCTACATTGAAAACAAACGGGAAAGTGTTAGGGTTGCTGGTTTTTGGGGTAGGGAATGGTCGCCAAATTTGGCGAGTGCCAATGTCGGAGTTGGTTGGATCGATTTTGAACGATCTTTTTCTTCTCCGACATTGGGGTTGCAGGGTAGAGAAGTCGTCGCCAATGTTTAGGACGAAATCTTCGCCAATGTTACATTATTAGGTATCCATATTTATAACAAATAATTTCATTCAAAATATTTCAAAATAAATTTTAATTCACTTTATAAATAAACAGGAACAAAGCTTCAGCTTAAGATTATGAAGATAAGAATTTATAAAATTAATTTTATTCAAGGATCTCTAAAGTAATAATGAATAAAAACTATTTAGCAACTGTTACACAAAAAAAAATCATATTTTAAAAAGTTAGAATCAACTGCTTTATAAAACGTTATATAAGTCACATTTGAAGATGAAGATACCTTCCTCGTTCAATTCCAACATATTAAAGTATTTATAATTGTATTACATAATTTCCAAAACATTGTTAATTTTAAAAACGTATTGTTTTGTCAAATGTAATAAAAACAAATTATATTTATAAAATAAAATATCAACTGTTTTATTGTGTGTTATTACAATGCCGCATTGTAAAGATAAAACTACTTTCTAATATAATTCCAGATACACAAAAAAAGTATTTATAATTGTATTGTTTAATTATCTTTAAAAAAAAAAAACTTACGTTACATTAAGCAATTGAGTTGTTTCGGATGACGTAATTTCCAGTTTTCATTCTTACATTTCCATGATTTCGTTGGTTATTTCAGTTTCACTCTCAATGAATGGAAGAAACCGTGGATATTTAGCATTTCGGAATTTTTATTTATTCGGCTGATATTTTATCGTTAGTATTTTTTTTTAAGTTTTTTGATAAAACTATTAGTCTGTAGATTACAGTAACATAAATTACACAACGTAAAAAGAACACTAAGAGAACAAAAATAACGAACCGAATGTATAGAGAAAATAAAATCAAAAGAAATCGTTATGAAAACACACGATGTTCAAAATTATTTAACAATTCCAATATTTTTATATTAACCCTGTAATTCATGATTTTTTTTCATTCCGAAAAAATATATATGTATCTTTAATACTCATACATTATGTAAAAATACTGAAAAAAATTAACTGCATTAGAATTTAAATAATTTCAATTTTGAAATTTTTTTCAATATGACAAAAACCAACTACAAAATTCCAATTTTGATGAGAATGACTAGAAAACTGCTAATTTTTTTCAAAATAACCCTCTTTAACTATAATAAATTTTTTAAAACAATTTATTTGAATTTAGTACTAATATCATTATACTTTTAATACTGCCAAAAACGTTCAGACAGTTAACCTCTCCTCTTTAATTTTGAATACACTTTTACTACTGTCATCCATGAGGATTATTAGCAACTAAAACTTCAAAATGGAATGTAATGGATGAAAAAAAAACACAAATTTGTCGAGAGGGAGCTCTACTTTAATTGAATAAAGTGGATTATGTTACTTGTTGCCAAACGGCAACAGTATGCCTTAGAGGGTTAAATAGAAATAATTTGATCCAATTATCCCTAAAACATATGTAATTCCAGAGTGCGAAAACTGAAAACAATACCACTGGAATTGTTACCACTCATTAAGCGAAAAACAAAAATTAAAAAATTGACTTAATTTAATATATAATCAATAACAATATTGCCAATTCATCGATAATCAGCCAAACACGACAACCGCCCCTTAACTCAACATTCTAACTAAATATTTTGTCGGAGATACAACAGCGACGCTTAATAAATTCGTTTTGAAACAACATTAACAAATCAAATGCGGGGCCATGCTTGGTTAAATTTCAACGCAATGAAAGGGGATTCGGTTCAGAAAAGGGAAAATTAAAATAAGTATTTTCCCCGTCCGATTTGAATAGGGTAATTAACGGATATTTATACTTAGGTAATCATTTTATCGATAGAGTGTGTTTGTTCAAGAAAATCGATATTTTTGAAGGGGGGTAGGGGGGCGTTTAAATTAATGTATTGTTGTGTTTTGGTATGCGGGAGAGTTACAGTGTTTGAACATATTGTAATTAAATTGCTTTTAAGTATTTGATGAAACGTATTATTTTATTGTATAGACATTATTTAGCTAATTTATTCTTTAAATGACACTTTTGAATCATAATAAACCTTAATAATAAACTTTGATGGTTACATTGTGTCATTTTGTTAAAAGAGCAGCTTCATATGGTTTACCAAGTTATTTCAATGTTGTTGTTTTTTAATTTTCCATATTTCAAATACGTTTTGATATAAATGAAAAGATAATATATCATACAATTATGATTAAAAAAAATTTTATATCAAGGTAGGCGAATACCCAAAATTCTCAAATTTTTACTATTACTTTAATCTTTTCCAAATTTGGCATAGTGATTTCAAATATAATGAGCAATGCTTTTTAGGCAATTTTTTTATTTAAATATAATTGATTTATTTTAAACGGTGTTTTTCACCTAAAAAAAAGGGTTTGTGCCAACACTACTAGTATAAAAAGTTTTAAATTAATTTACCTGAAATTTTTTGCAGATGCTATTTCAATATATATCTGTGCCATGAACCTCTAACATCCGGTGTAAATATATAAGTTTTTTTTAATGTCCAAGTGTAAGTTAATCGGAAAAAATCCTTTTTTTGTGGTTAATTTATAACATTTTTCTTAATAACTTCTTTTCTTGTAATTTGTATGCAACTCTAGAGGGTCATTGCATGCATCAGCTCAAAACGAAGAATTTAACACATAATCAATGTTTATAGGATGAAAATTCAATGTGGTAGACTTGTTAGCGTAAACCTCCTTTTTTAGTAGAAAAACACCGTTTAAAATAAATAAATTATATTTAAATTAAAAAAAATTCCTAAATAGTATTATTCATTATATTTGAAATCAGTTTGCCAAATTTGGAAAAGATTAAAGCAATAGTAAAAATTTTAGAATTTCGGGTATTCGCCTCTTAAAAGAACTCTGCCATAGCCATAAAGAATGGTTCAACAGGAAATACGAGCGATATTTAGTATAAAACAACGAACAATAATATAAATGAAAAGCAATTGTAAATAATACTAAATATTTAGCTTTAGACATCTTAAGGGGGAATGGGCACGCTTGACCGGGGATCTCTAAACTCAAGTGCCTTAATGTTAATCCAATGGGGAAAAAACTATTTTCTCTGCCACATTTCTCCGGCTGTGTTGAATACTTTTACAAACTTTTTTTTTAAAAAATAAATGCAGATAACTTACATGTCTCTATAATCCCACTTTTTTAAATTGCTTCGAAAACTTTTTGTAAAATTATTTAATCAAAATTAAAAAAAATCGAATTAATTTCAAAAGTTCTATTGTCGGAACATGTAAATCAGCTACATTTATCACATAAATCCGGTTGTAAAAATCTTCAATACAGCCGGAGAAATGTGAAAGAGAAAATATTTTTTATTCATTATATTAACACATATACACTTTGCTTTGGAGACCCGCGATCCAGCGAGCCCATTCCCCCTCAAACATAAAGTTAAAAACAAGCAATAAATGTTTTCAGTTAGTTATCTGTATTATATATCAAAAGCGAAAAACGGTAATTATTAATAATATTGATATTTAATTTTATTGCTTCGCTCGTCACCTTCAAATTGTATTTTTACTGTAACTTAATTTAAATATCAATTCAACTTTAATTCTAACTCGACTTGTCTGTAATAAACTTAATTTATAAAAATTCAAAGTCCAATCATCGTTGATAATTTGAAACACATTTATTAATAAATGCTAAAATCTGTCAGGTAATTCAATAAAACGCTTATCTGATTTTTTTTTTTCGTTTGTGTTAGAATGTTAGTCTGAACCAATAAAATAATAAGTTCATTACACTAAATTTCAAGTTAATAACATTAATAACATAAGAGTGATACTTTAGGATAACTTAAAAATTTATACTTTATGATAATTATTATGTCCAAATATACATTGTTCCAAATCCTGAAAATCACGAAGTAGCTCTAATTAAGTAGATCCTAAATTTTTTTTTAAATATTGAATTGTTAAAACACGAAAAATTATTCAAAAATAACCTAATAAGCATAAACTTTATTTTGATTGTGAAAATACTAAAAGACAAATTTTTGCAGCAAGCGTAACTTTGAAAAATCTTATAAGCATAATTAATTGTAAACGATTTTAATAAGTTTATTAATTTCTATCAATAACAAACAGCTTAAATCCCCCAGCTTTTAAATCGTTAACAAAAATAAGGGGGCAGCTAAATTAACTGTGCAAATAAATTAAAATAATAAAAAATAATTGAAATACAAATTCAATTAGCTAAATTAGCGTTAAATATACTTAAGACTAGTTTATTTTAAATTAAATATAAATGACAGCAAAACTTTCTAAACAACATTAATATAACTATTATCCAAAGAAGCGATCGCAAAACAATAAACTAAATAACTTAACACAAAATATTTAAATATTCAACTTTTATTTTTATTAAAAGATTCATTCCGAAGAATAAAAATTCACCAAAAACAATCTAAATACTCAAATAAAGCAGCCAATTATGATTTAAAGTGCATTCCAAAATCATTAAATAAATATAAAATAATCATTAGGAAAGAATTATTAATTAAAAGGACAATCCTCGAAATAAACGAAACATTGAGTGTCTTAAATAATAAAACAGAATTTAAGGAGAAAATATTAAATTAGAAATTGAAAATAGTGAGAACTCTGAAACATGCAAACGATAATAAAACGGAAATTATTTTTTCTTCTTCAAGTGCACGGAAGTGAAAAGATTATTTTTTCAATTACAAGTATTCATTCAAAAACAATATTAATGGGACTGAATAATTAAAATTTTCATGTTTATTTAATTTATGTTTTGTAATAATTTTTTTAAAGTTGATTTCTTTCATTCGTTTTGATATTTTAATTTATTACAAAATATGAAGACTTTTGGAGTTATGGAAATTTCAAATGAAAAATAAAATATTCATTTCGGAAATAGCTCGCCAAAATTTTTTATTTTAACTTTCAAAATATTGTTGCATCAAAATAAATACGAGATTAAATATTTATTGAAAAGATTTTAAAGTATTTTTATCAACTAAAATTGAATAATTCAGCTAAATTAATTGAATAAATAAAAATAGGAAATAAATTTTAAAATGGATGCAAAGCAATAAGCTAAGTAGCTTGATTTAATTTTGTACATTTAGCTTTAGATTTTTATAAATATATAATAGTATGTATTCTTAAAAGAGTATTTTTAAAGTGTTCTCAAATATTTAAATGGTAATTTTAACAACATTTCCTTGAGCTAATAGGATTTTGTTATGCATACAAACATGTGTTACTTAATGTGTTATTATGGGAAACATTTGTTATTTATTAAATAACATTATTTTGATTATACTAATCAAAATAATTGCACAATAACTGAAACAAATTAATTGTATTTTAATGATTAGCTTTAGGAATTTATAATTACATGATTAGACACCTTTTCTTGATAAATGTGTTAAAATAAAAATACAAAGATGTGTTTGAAAAGTATTTTGTTTTAGATTTTTGTAACTTATTTTGTTTAAAATGGTTTTCAAATATTTAATTTTGTTCATTAACATTATTTTTTTATTATCATCTGGAATTTAACTTATTATGAAGAGTTTTTGATTTTTGGCGATAATATTTTCACAATTTAATACTTGTATTACTTTATTTAATGTTTTCTATTCATTATGATAATATATACTTGTTAAGTACATTTTTACTAAAAAACGCATAGTTTTTTTTAATAAAACTATTTAGTAAAGTTACAACTACCTAGAAAGAGAAACATTATTTGAATATTTTTCTAACTAATTTCCTTTTAGCTTTAAATAACACTTCTTGGGTGTAAATAAAAAAATAATTTTAAAAGAATATCAATTTTCCCAACATGATTTCGATGTACATAAATCTAATTAAAACCAATTGCAATTAATAAGTTTGTATATTGTAGCTTTCGAATTCAGAATAAAAAGTTATTTTAGATATGAAAAAAGATAAATTACATTTCATGCATTTAAGTCTACCATTTTTCTTAAAAAGTTATGTAAAAATACCCATTTAATTTCCTCTTTAAAAAATCTCAATCCTGACCATATGAAAGTTCATTAAGGAACTTTACTATTTTAAGTAACAAAAAACAATTATGCATTGAAAGATAATAAAAGGTCTATTAAAATTCGTTTGTTCTTATATGCGTTTTAAATTATAAGATCCGTTGATATTTAACCTTGAGTAGTTCTAGTTCAGAGTTTACCCACCCAAAACCATCAGCCATCTTTTTCATGAGAATATCAAAACTATTTGCAGGTTCGTTGCTGCAAGAATTGTTATAACATTTTAAAATCAAATATAAAATATCTGTATGAAAACGCACTGAAATTTTTCTTAATGAAAACACATTAAAATCTCTTTACGGAAAGACACAAAATTCCGTTATGAAAACACATAAAATCTCTTTATAAAAACTCATAAAAAAATTATTTTATGAAAACAGATATAAAATCCCTGTATGAAAATAGATATAAAATGTCTGTATGAATAAAACAGATATGAAATCCCTTTATGAAAACAGATATGAAATTCCTTTATGAAAACAGATATGAAATCCCTTTATGAAAACAGATATGAAATCCCTTTATGAAAACAGATATGAAATCCCTTTATGAAAACAGATATGAAATCCCTTTATGAAAACAGATATGAAATCCCTTTATGAAAACAGATATGAAATCCCTTTATGAAAACAGATATAAAATCCCTCTATAATCGCTCTAATCCCTCTCAGATACAAAATCCTTTTATGAAAATAGATACAAAATCTGTATTAAAGCAGTTTTAAAATCCCTTTATGAAAACAGATATAAAATCTCTTTATGAAAATAGTTACAAAATCTCTGTATGAAAACACACATTAAATTATCTTTATAAAAGCACAAAAAAATCCTGAATGAAAACAGACATAAAATCATTTTATGAAAATAGATACAAAATCCCTTTATGAAAATAGATACAAAATCTCTGTATGAAAACAGTTTTAAAATCCCTTTACGAAAACAGATATAAAACCCTTTATGAAAACAGATATAAATTCTTTTTTTTTTGAAAACACGCATAAAATACTTATGAAAACACGTATAAAATACTTTTATGAAAACAAATATAAACTACCTTTATGAAAACACGTATAAAATCCCTAATTAATATATCTAATCCGATACATCTCAATCTCCATTTAAAAGCCTATTAGGGAAACTAAAGTAGTCATATTAACAAGCAATCAGCACGATATAATAATATTAATCGATCCAAACATTAGAATTATGCCTCTATGAACCACTCCTTAATCATCATATATCAACTTGACTAAAATCAAATTAGCCAATAAACGCTCAAATTAGCAGGTTGTTACGAAACTCGTGAAACAATAATGCATCATCAAAAGATTTAGAATATAAACCTGTTTTAACTATAGAGGTAAGAATAAGATGTAGGATGATTGGCGGGAAAAAATAAGTGGAAGTTCGCCAAGTTGGTGAGATACGCCTAAATAAACGTATGCGTACGCTTTTGTGGGTATTGAGCTGTTCCAGATGACGTGTAGACTTCAGGGAAGCGGTGGATGTCAGGAAATATCCTAATGGTTAACCAATACTGTATTCATGTGCCTTTAAACCATTGCCGATTTTGCAACCAACATTAACACCTATATTTTAATTGAATAGATTTTTTTATTTCGTTCTTCTTGTAACTTAATTAGTCCTATATAAATTGTTCAGGACAATGGTCCTATTCGTCCTTTTTTTTACTTAAATAAACTTAAGCAAAAAGCTCATTATCGCATAAAATTTTCTTGCAAACCACCGTTAATGAGTTAAGGAAGCGATGCATGCCGGGAAATAGAAAAGTCTGGTACTGATCTATAAGGTATAAAGAGGAAAAGAACAGTAACACTTTTTTAAAAAAAATGATCACTTTGTTACACCAGCAAGTGCTAAGTTGCCAAGTATAATATAATACTCTTCAGTTGTTATAAACAAATCACAGGACTGAAAACTTTATGTTCAAATAGGGTTTATAAAGTTAACCGCTGACTGAATAACATTAGTCTGAAACACATAATTTCAATAATTAACAATCGGTTTTAAATTTTTCAAAAGAAACAATCTTAATTTGTGCAATTGTAGATTGTGCAGTACAAAATCCAAACTCCAATATTTTCCTTATAAAAAAAAGACTCAAATTGTTGCATGCAATGTAGCTCCAATCTACTTAGACAAGCACTTTTATGGGCGTATCACTGAACGCTCACAGCTTCACTTAACAGGCGAGTTGTTTGCAATAGTTTTAACTCGGCAGCATCATCATCTTATTCTAACCTATTTTCAACACTCCTATATGACGTAAATAAATTCATAGGTAATTATTATTGAGACCGAAATGGATTGAATTCAGGCGATAATTTTCATTTAAGGAACGGAAATGAAATCAATCATTTCGTGAGAGAGATTCCGTGACAGTTCTATTCGATTTAGTGCTTTTCCGAAGAATCGTTTATTTATCGTTTGGGAAAATTAGTTTAGTATTTTCGTCTGCTAATTTAAATTTGAAGTCCTAAGTTTGATTGGTTTATCTTTTATGCATTTTTGATTAACTATTATTAAACTATCGTTACTTTTGGTAAATTTTAATAAGTATTTCGTTTAAATTTTTATTACTAACATTACTTATAAAAAAAGATTTTTTTGAAATATTTAAATTATTAATTTTGAAAATTAATGGCAATTCTATACTTTTAATGGGCAAGCTTCAAGTCTTGAGTGGCATCAAGAATGATAAATGAAAATACTTTCTCCGGACTTGATTGGAGGTTCAATGTCACGCAGAAACAGAGCACCAATTTGGTGCACCGATTGCAAGAAGAATAAGAATCATAGATGGAAGCGTATTCTGTTAAGCCATTCCTCAAGTTTTCGTTTCTAAAACTTAAAACATGGTTCAATCGAATACCGAAAATATGGTGAAACATTTCAACCCTAAGCCGTTGCAGCATACTTAGGAAGCAGCATTATGGTGAAACAAAGCAAAAAAAAAAGTTAGTGTAATTCGCATGTAATTAATTGTATGGACTTACAATTAAAATAAAATTTTATGTTTGCACATTTAGGACAGTTATCGTATCTAAGGTATCCGTGTACCTTAGATAAGTTTTCTTCCTTAATTTTTGAGATAGACTTTTAAAACGTTGTGAGAAGATCGGGCACAAAAAAAAAACTAACATAAAATTACTTACTGCAAGAAAAATATACATTAATTAATAAAATTAGCAATTACTAAATTGAAGTGGGCCAAATTGTGTGCAACATTACGACATTCCTAATTACTTGTCTTACATAATTTTTGCAGAAAAGAAAACAGAAAATATTCCGGCATGTGATCATATAAAATCTAAATTCTAAGCAAAGAAAATATTTAATTATGATAGTTTGAAATGGCTAGCTTTAAAATATGATTTTTTATAATTACTTTTTTTAAAGTCTGTAAAAAACTAATATTTTTTTACAATTATTATAAAAAGTATGGCCACACACATGACCTGATTCATACTCCTTAAAATACACTTTAATTTTTTTAATTTGAAGCATATTAATTTGAAATATCCTGCTCGGAGTACAAGCCTTATGACAAAATTCGTTCTTTAGAAAATGAGTTCGAGGGTTTTCATTGTAAGATTGATATTTGTACCATTTGAAAGATGAAGAATCAGATAATTTTATAATATGGTTACCTTTAAATACCTAAATTCGAATGAATGCTTTGCTGTCTGGATCCACTGACTAAAGCTTCGATTGCATTCCCTTTTGACACCATGAAATATTTAAAGTCCAAACATACTTTTACTAAAGAAATTTCATTAATATTCATAAGTTAAATCCCTCTAACAAGCATTTAAAAAAATCTTATCTTGCTACCTACATTTAACATACTCATCCAAAAAAGAGACAAGGTTCTAACGAATCGCCACAATAAATCAAAACTGAAACGTGATCAAACCAGAAGCCGCCAAATTCTCATACATGTGCATTTTTTTCCAACTGAAAATCCAAACTAATCCAAGTCTACAGAAAGATTTCTCTATACACTTTTTCATTAACTAAAATGTTAAAAGGAAAGGCGCAGAGGGAAGATCTCTAATGGACACGACTTATTTTAACAATCAGTCATTCAACTGACCAAAGGTTATAAAAAAATAACTTGAGTCAGCAGAAACGACGTCTGGGCAATGGTATAAATAAAAGTTTGAACGTTCACGGTCTGAACCTGGGTTATGTCTGTAGATATGACATTTGGTCAGGGTATTGGCTGAACTCGATAATGAATATTCATATAAGCTGAATTCATTTCTAGGAGTAAACATGATTAATTTTAAATGAATTAGTAAAAATAAAAAGAGAAGAATATTTTCCGGTCGGACCACGTATGTGTACCTCTGGAGCAAAGTTTAAAAGTTTAGAAGGGTACAGCTCCAAAATCCAATATTATACGAGAAATTGGAATGCTATTTTTTACTTTTTAAGTGTGTTAAGCAAATTTTGGTTCCCATATCCTATAAACACCAAACTTTCGCACAATATAATTCTATGCAAATCTAATTAAATAACAATTACAGATTGTATGATGAATGAGAAAAGTGTAAAGAAATATTTCTTTTTAAAATTAAACAATGTTGCTATTAAATAATGCAGATTATGAAAAATCCAAAGCAAGAAGCTTTCGCATTTGGAAGAATAAATTTAAACCTTTAAATGTTGATTGTAAAATAATAGGAATAAGGATTCTTTTGACAAACTGTCATTTTGTTAAAATATTATACCATAACTATATTTCATTAAGTAATATTTATTACATTATAAATGACATTTATCATATATTTTTACTGTTAGGGAAAATCTACGTTATCTTTAACTTAGGGAAAATAATTGATGATGAAAATGTAGTTCTTTTATATAATAAACCCAATGTGATATAAGGAAGGCGGTTTTCAATTTCGGGATTTTTTTTTTACGATTAAAATCTAAAGTCTTGATTTTTATACACTTGACGTTAAGTCAATAAACAAAAGTAATAAAAGAATAAAAAAATATATGCGTTTGACCAAGGTAATATCAATGTATAAATAGAAATGGTTCTGAACAAGCAAAAAAAAATCATCGAGCAGATCTAGAACGGCATCAAAACACAACCAACAACAAAACACATACCCTTAAAACATTTCTAAAACACAACCCATATAGACATCACAACCACGAACATCCCATAAATAAATAAGCCAACAAAACATCCAATCAAACATCTATTAATCAAACACCCATTTAAATCGAGACGGTAATAAATACGGAAAACGATATTAATTGCGCATATTTCACGTACTTCCACCAACCAATGAGAGCATTACAGAAAAAGAAGTAGTCCTGAACAAGAAAAAAACACAAAGCGTAGATCTAGAATACCATCCAAATTCAACCAACCAAAAAAACATCTCTATAATACAACCCATAACCATATAGACATCACAACATCCCATAAATAAATAAGCCAACAAAACAACCAATCAAACATCTATTAATCAAACCTCCATTTAAATCGAGACGGTAATAAATACGGAAAACGATATTAATTGCGCATATTTCACGTACTTCCACCAACCAATGAGGATCACGATTCCTAAGAAGAGTCATTACTCATACGTAACGGCAGCCAATTAAAGGTAGATTTATGAAGTTGGCTGTCTGCGAACACGTGTTTCTTGTTTTGGTCTGGCTTCTTTACCTTTATGAATGAATGATTGTAGTGACGGTTTAACGGTTGGGTTGTGAATTTTTTATGGACATGTGATGCGATTTGAATAAAATGGAGTTTCGTTAGTGTCGTGTATTATTTATTTAGTCACTTGAAACGCGATCATGACTAGTAGTTAATGGATTAGTTAATCGATTAATTATTTTTATGAAATGAATGTTTCTAATTTGTTAATATAGTTTTACAATTTAATGAATATCTAATTTGAATAATTTTTACTTTTCTCGAGAGCAGTGTTCAGTTCTGTTTGAATTTGTTGTGTACCATTGTTTTACATTTGTTTTTGGATTTTACAAATTCTAGATTGTTATTGTAGTGTAGAATACGTGGTAAATTGACCTGAACAACCAAAATTTGTTTTATTTCGGAAAAAAAACTGTTTCAAAATTTGCAATTGTTGCAATTGCATTGTTTCAAATTTCCGCAGTTCAATAAATGCGTTTTTAAATAAAAATAGTTTTTCCTTTGGTGCTGTTATGATATCAGATTAAAAATTGATTCGATTAATTACTATAAATAAGCTTGCTTATTATTTTACAGTTCAATAATTTTTTGTATTAGTTATGCATTAAAAACCACCTGCATTTGTATTTTTCAATCATTTCTCTAAAGCAAACGTTTAATATTCGTAACTTTTTTTTCACAAACGTTTTTTTTTACATAAAGTGTAGAACTTTAAAGTACCATAAAAAAAAGGCCATTCAAATAGAAAAAAAGATCATTACATTTGTTAAGTTAGTAGTAATGAAACAAGGATATGCGATTAAAACAAAATGGTTTTTTAGAAGTATGGCTAATAAATTCTTTTGCGTATTAAAAATTAGTTATAGATAGCTACTGTAATTGTGCATTTGATTTGCTTAATCATTCCTACAAATATTTTTTTATTTTCAAATGTGCATATATTTTATTAATTGATATTTCATAATCAAACGTAAAGTATTAAAATAAAATCAGAATTACTCAAATTTCCATTCGTTACATTTGGGTTACCGTAAAAATGTAACATGTAACTTTGTAACAATGTAACATTGTATACAATATACCAATGTTACATTGTAACAATGAAACAATAAAACAATGAAACAATAGAACAATGACACATATAACATTGTAACAATATAACATTGTAACAATATAACATTGTAACAATGTAACATTGCAACAATGTAACATTGTAACAATGGAACATTGTAAAACAAAGTAACATTGTAACAATGCAACACGTAACAAAAATGGAACATTTTGTACGGTTCAAATTTTATGTATTAAAATAAAATCAGAATTACTCAAAATTTCGTTTTCGATATTTTTGACTTCCCCAACGTTCTTCTAAAATAAAGTATTTTTATTTTACTTTCTTACTATTTACTTAAAATAACTTATATTTGGGGACCAAATAATTTGTATTCAGTTGTCATTACGTAAGTTTAAATGCTTAATTGTTACTAAGAAAATAACAATTAATAACAAACTAGGATTTGGTTAAATACATTCTGCTAATCATTATGTTAAAATTAATAACTTAAAGACTTTAATTTTTACAATGGCAAAGTATAATTGTGTTTGTTTTAATATATTTTCAAACCTTATTAGAAAATAGACTAATGTCACAAGTTATAGCAAGAGACATTTGCCTTTTAAAGTTCATATTGCGTGAAAAATAATAATACTAAACTGCCATTATCTTGATATAATATAAAATGAAATTGGCGCAGTGAGCAACATGTAACTTAATTTACTTATAAAGAATAAATTGGGGATTGAAATTTTAAAAAGATCATTAAATGGAGGAATAATTCAGATTAGTAATTGAAGAGTTCAGTAGAAGAACGTGCTACGTGACAAAAAGGTGAAAACGAGATAATGAGCTTTAAAGTTTTTCATTAGCACTCAGATCTGTTGAAAGCGGTTCTTGCAAACCGTTAAAAATAAACTAAACTTAAAGTTTATGAAAAAGCTGAAACTTTCTATTGTTAAAAAAAAGTTAGTGATGTGTTCATTGACGTAAAAATACAATTTTCCCAAAAATGTCACTTAGCACGTTCTTCCGATAATCTCTTCAATTATGAATTTTATTTAAATAAGAATGTTTCAACCATTTGAAATATTAATATATCTTAACAATTATATGCTAAGCGGAAATAAAATAAATTTAACACAATTTCTTGAATAGGATTTTTTTTAAATTTTGATAGAGCATTTAATGAATTTTCAATTTAGCTTCCCCATTAATGTGTTTCAGTCATTCATAAATTTTCTTAAATCTATTAAAATGACTATGAAAAATTACATTTTCACTCAGAACAAAGCTTTTAATATAATTATGACATGAAATTACAATTTTTCTTCCGTCTTAATTTGAATTAAATAAACGGATCAAATAAAATATAAATCTTCAAAATATATTTATAGCGTGTTTATTATTCAGCAATTACGCAATTTATTTAGCATTAGTAATCGAAAAACTAAATATAAAACTATTTTTCGTTTATCACTGAACTCATCTGTTAACTATTATATTCAATTTTCAGATGTGAATATTAACATATTAGTATATTTTTATATTAACTGCTTCATTTTTAATAGGAATAGTTTTTTAGTGAAATTGCCTACGAAAAACTTAAAACATTGTTCATGTACTTTAAATAATACGAAATAAATATTTATTATGCGTATAAATATATTTATTTAATTTAATTTACAAAATTTATTGTTTCATGTTTAATGAAATTGCTTAAAGCAACTGAAAGCTTTGTTTATGTACTTTAAATGTGTACTATTTGTAGAAAAAAAAAGATAAACAGATTTATCAAACGAATAATTAGGAATTTAATAATTTTTTTATTAAAATTTATCTAGAATTTCAGTTTGTGAACTTAAATAATCTCTTGAATCATTATATTTATTATAGCTTGGACTATAAAGATCTTATTGCTTAATTACGTAACTGACGTTGTTTGTGCAGTTTTGTTTTGAACGAAGCGCAACACACAAGAAACTAGTAATAATTATTTAGTATATTTTTATTTAGAGAGAAATGCAATATGTATTATTTTGTATAACTACATTTATTCAAGTTTGGAGTGTAGGTCTACCATGAAAATGTCATAAACTAATTAATATAAGAGCATTTGTTTGTTAAGTCGTTTTGCAGATCAATGTTTCAAATTTCTCAGCAGTGCTTTTAATTAAACAAAAATATGCGATTAAAATATAATGGAATTTTGAGCATTATAATTTTTTTTCAGTACCTTCAGTTTTTTAAAAATTTAGTTACACATATTAAATTTGATTTAATTGTCTTCAAATAATTATTCTTATTAATCAAATGTTGATGCTTTCTTCCAAAGCTTTCCAAATAAATAACATTTTCTCAAAGAAAATTAAATGGAGTCCTTAGCATTTTGATTCTTTCGTTCGGTATTTTTCATATTTAGTTATACATAATAAAGATTGGAGATTCTTTTTGTAACTCATTTCTATTTAGCAAATGTTAGCATTCTTCTGTATACCTTTTAAATGCAATGAAAATTTACAATTCAAAAATATATATGCTTCATACAATTAGTTATTTTCGTTCAATATATCGAAATTAATGCATCTAGTTTCAATATGCATGTTCAGTTTCAACATCTACCCCGATATTGTTTTCATTTTTTGTCCTGCTGGAATTACATTTATTTTGCTATTTTTTTACTTTCTTTCACACACTAAGTGAAACTAAAGGTTTTTTTCTCTGTGATGATGAATCGTGATGCTTCGTACAGTTGAAATGTAATCGAAATAAAATATATAAAATTTAATAAATAGCGAGAATAAAAAAAGCGCACGTAAAGAACTCTAAAATAGAATACTACAAACGAAAAGACCTCTCGTTGACAGTAAAACCGAAAAAAAAAACAATAAAAACGCGGATATGCAGGAATGAAAATTCGAAATAGTTACGTCACCTGAAACAAGACAATTGTATCTTTTCAAATAAAATAATAAATTATTTATTTCAAATGTAATAAATAAAATAACAAATAATTTATTTCAAATGTAATAAATATAATAAGCTTTCAATTTCAAATAAAATATATAAATACATCTCGTCAACAAAAACAATAATTTAAAAACAAAAACAAACCTTAACCCCATTTCAACCCTAGTACCTTTCTCCGAAAACCAACCCCTCCCAAATCGCTCTTTTCATCAGAACCCGGAAGAGCCAATTTATTGGACATTAAACTTCCCTCCCCTCACTAAAAGTTCAACAAATGGTTATTTCATTGTGCATACATTAAATTAAAACTCGGAAAAACAAATCAAAATTCCGGCGGGCGATAATTCGCCAAATGAGGCGGGCTACGCGGAAATCCTTATCTTTTGGCCTCTGCGTGCGATCGGCGCATGCCGCGTAGGTGGCGCTGCGATCGTTGCTGGATGTGTAAGTTAGGAAGGACCCGTTCTCGTTCACCTTTGTTTTAACGTTGGTGAAAGTTTAGAAAAGCGTTTAGTTTAACGTTGGTGAAAGTTAATTTTCATAGAAAATATTCGAATTTGGGTGGTGGGTTTGTAAAAAGGCCCGGTCGACTCAACTTACAAGGCCAGAGAAGCTGTGTGTGATGTCACATAATCCATATCATTCGGGTTGTCCGTTGCAGGCTGTTACGAAAGAGGTTTTAGCGGCCTCAGTAACCCACAGTTTACCAAAAGGATCCTCGACGTGGAATAATGAGTTACCTTGGCTTATATACTGCTACATTCGTTGTTATTTAAAATACTTGTAGGAACGTCGAGATAAATCTGCGCCCTCTAGCGTGATGATGATGTATTGGAGTTGCGCTTGTGGTAACAGCCACACCATGTTAGGTTAGGTTTGAATTATCGTCGCACTAGACAGCCACACCATGAACGAAACCAAAACCTGTTCAGAACCTGAAAAGTATACTTGGAAGGTATCGTGCCTTTTTTTTTTTTTTTTTTTTTTTTTTTTTTTGAAAAGCCGACAATCCGAACCAGACGGATAGCTCCCGTGGCTTCGAAGTTGATAGGCCATGAAAGTGTAATGCCAAGGAGGTTGCTTTTGCAGATTAGGTTCTATTCCTGCTATCTTTTATAAACATTCCGCAAGAAAAAAATCGCATTAATGCTATTAGACAGGTGCATACGAAATTGGTCGTTCAGACGCTTCGTTTATTTATTTGCTTTTGAGTGTTGGCTCACGTGCAAACTTTTCTCTTGATTGTGGTTCAAGTATAGGAGATCCCTTCGCAACAAATCTGGAGTAACTCTAGGGCGAAATTTGTCTCATATACGGTACGAAAGGGGCTATTTATTAAACTTTATTTTATTTCGATTGCATTTCAACTATGAAAAGCATGAACAGAGAAAAACCTTCAGTTTTACTGAAAGAAAAGTTAGCACTCAATTCATTTACAAAAATAGCAAAATAAATGTAATTCTAGCAGGACAAAGAATGAAAACAATACCGGGGAAGCTGTTGCCACTGAACATACGTATTGAAACTATATGCATTAATTTCGACGTATTGAGCGAAAATAACTAAATGTATAAACTATATTTTATATATATATATATATATATATATATATATATATATATATATATATATATATATATATATATATATATATATATATATATATATATATATATATATATATATATATATATATATATATAATATATATATATATATCTTTTTGAATTTTCATTGCATTTAAAAGATATACAGACAAATGTTGACATTTGCTAACTAGAAATGAATTAAAAAAAATACATGTTATGAAATGGCTTGTTTGTGGGGAAGAAAACAATGTTTGAAGTCATTGTGACATCACCGTAGGCATGAAAGTTTTAGTTGTCTATTCACATTTTTTTTCATATTTGATATAAGTTATCTATTTGATGGCACGAACATTTTTATGTTCGTTCTCATCTTAAATAAGCAACAAAAAAATGCATCAAGTTAACAAAACGCGCATAGTGGTAGGTGTGCAAGAGTTAGAATGGTAATACCAGGGTTAATATAAAATAGCAAGCAATCCGTGTACATTAAAATTAATTAAAATAATTTTACCCGTATAGTTTTCGTGAGGGAAAATAATGTACCAAAACAAAATATTATCTGAAATACATCGAATTTTGGACGGATTGGTATAGAGTTAAAAAAATTCTTACCCAGGTAAAAAGTGGTATCTAAAAATATAAATTGGAACTCTTTGTTTTGAATTAGTATCATTGTATACTCTTTTACCGTCTAAAGTTATTGAGTTTTTACAAAAACGGTTCAAGTCATTTGTTTTAAATACTGCCGTTCACCTAGCGGTAGCACGCCAGAATATTTCGATGCCTCTCTTTTTGCGCTGCGTGCCACCTCAGGTGTCAGCTCTATGTAGCTCTTCGACATTAAGTTTGCAGTATACAAATGTTCTACAAGAAAAAGGGTAAATAGTTCTCATTTTCGAGTGCGAGAATCGAAAAAAAAAAGTTGTTTCACATTCAATAAACAATTTTATTTGTTATTTCAAGACATAAATTTATTATTTTAATTAGTTTAGCTTCAGTTAGAGTGTAATTTTAGTTATTTTTTCCTTCGATTTTGACGTAACAGGGCGCACGAATATCAGTGTCAAAGGAGCAGCCAATCAGAGTAGGCGAAATTTCGGCACCAGCTGCGTTGTTTATCCAGTTTCCCCCGCGCAGTACATTTCTCTGCTGCAAAGGTTGGTTTTAGTATAGCTATCATTTCAACCAGAACTAAACACACTACAACTGTTCCCCATAAACAACCCATTCCTTCTCTTGGACCACCCCCGCCTTCTCTGGAAGAAGCGAAGTGAAGTGAAGTGGGGGGGATGGAAGAGAGGCTAGGTTCGTTATAAGACCCAGCTGACCAAAAATAACCTCCTGGCGCTATGCCCCCCCCCCCTTCTAACGTCAGGCCAACTATTGATCAGCAAGTGTGGGACCGTCCATTCGTCTCTGAAAAGAACCTGGCGACGAAACGGTACATTTTGGTGAGAAATAACGTAGTAAACTTGATGTCAATGAATTGTTTGTAAATAGATATTTGATGATAATTAAGTGACTCCCCTAATGAAGGGTCTTTTAGCTGAACTTATACTCTCCAAAGTATAACAAAACTAAGATACAGTGTGAGGCAACGCTGCGTACGATATCGCCTTTAACGGTGAGTTGGGTGCCTACTCAGGTGCCTGCTCGTCACTTGACTGGTTCTTAATTATGACGCCCGTCGCCAATACCCCTCGTGCAGCTTTAGTGCGACGATAATTCAAACTTAAAATAAACCAAACTATAGGGTTAGTTGAGCGCTTGCGGCTACCTATTTCTAGCCTTAAAGTAGCTTCAATACAGCCAAATTACCCCTCGTAATTTAGAACCACAGTCAAATGACAAGGTCGACATCTGGACATCTGAGCTGGACTTCGGGCGACATCGTACGCTAACGACGAAGGGACTTGTGACCTCACTGATTTAACGAACACGTATGCCTCAGTGTACTCAAAATAAATACGAAAAACTGACAACACAAATAACCATGACCGTACGCCGGTATTCAAACAATATAGCACCAAGCAATATAGCTCTGTGCATTGGCGTCTCTTGCCAAATTAATTCACAATTGTCAAAAGTAGCCAATGAATGTACCGGACCCTATATCCAAGTTATACTTTGGAGAATGTAAGTATTGCAAACAGACCCTCCAAATGCCTCGCGTAAAAATCGAAATAAAAATAAATCTGTCTGGGAATTTGGACCCAGACAAATGTTCTGTCTGGTCGGAAAGTCTCGAAATTGTTTGTAAACAAACATATGTTGGCGTGGGAAAATAAGAAATAGTTTATTATTACAGGGATTAGGTATAAAATCCATGGTATAGGGTAAAAACCTATGGTAAATCGATTGCAAAGCAGTAGTTTACTAGAAATAGTTTTTTTTCCGATAGCAGCCTATCGTATTTGGATCAAGGTAGTGGGGGGGGGCTGTCTATTTATATCTGTAATGAATGGTGGAACCTTTAATTTTGTAAGAATTAAAGTGTCTGGAAGTCTGAAGAAAAGTAGTTTGCTGTTTGGGTTGAAAAAATAATTTATTGTTTGTAAACAAACGTAGTTTGCCGAAATGAAATGTTGAATTTTCGAGAAACTATGGTGTCTGAACATCTTGAATCAGAATAATGATCTATCTTATACAAAAGTTACAGAATTGTTTTTACAAGCAAGCATATTTTGTCGAATGATGGGGGAAGGGACCGTATGTTTATTTCTGTAAAGAACTGATACGTTGATTTTTGTGGAGAAATTAGATATCTGGAAGTCTTAAGCTAATTTGTGATTTAGATTGAAATGTAATGTTGTTGCCTTGTGACTTGTGACTCCAGGGTATAGCTTAGAAGGTAGGAGGGGGTGCATTTGCTTCTTTTGGCACAAGGCTTTGAGCACACGTGAGGGTAGAAGTCCGACTTCTCCGAGAGGGTGCTAAGTATTCAATTTAGACGCGTTACTGCAGGCGTGGAATTAATATAAATTTAATAAAATTTTTATTCACAAACATACTTTGTCGCAATGAAATACCAAGCATAAGTAATGAAAGGTAATGTTTCGATAGATAATTGAGTCTGAACATCCAGAATTAGACAAATGAGGTTGGAATAGAAGTTGCACAATTTTTCTTAAAACAAACCTATTTTGTTGAATGAAATAAAAAAATAATCCATTTGTAAAATGAGTATATATAAATTTTACTTTGGTAAACAAATTGCAAAGTAACAGTGTACAGAAATATTTTTTCCCGATTTCATCATATTTGATTGCACAAAATCATTTACCCCCCCCCCCCCCTATATAAGAGTTTACATATTTTTGGAGGTGGTTGCATAGCGCTTTCAACCTATATGTCAATTTTAGTGGGTGTTTTTACGTTTTAAAATTTGACGTCTCTATTCCAAGGACTAAGAAACATGCGCTCGAAACCTGTGCGACTATATTTCTAGGGTTCAGAACGTACGTGTTTCAAAGAGCTTCTCTGGCTTTGTAAGTAGAGTAGGCCCTGATTTTACCTATCCTAACGAATTGCGGTCAGCAAAGAACAGTGACGTACTGAACGGACAGCCCCCCTCTGCATGGATGCATGTGTGTTGCCAACCAGCCCCAAGTAAAAGGAGCTCTGGATTTCAGACGATTTCGGGGCAGCAGCAGCAGGAAATAAGCTCCACTGAAGCCTTTCACTTTTGTCGTCCCTCCAGGCTTGTCACGTGGGGGACGGGGGGGGGGGGGGGCTTCGTGGAAGGTTCGTGGAAATGGGATGGTGGAGACGGGTTTGTGTTGGCGGATTTTTACCTGTTATTTTTTGGTTGGAAGGGACCGAGTGAAATTTATTTTGAACAAAAAGAATAATAGCAAACGTTGATGTGATTAAACAGCTTCCATGACTTTTCCCTCTTTGTTATCCAAAAACACAGACGTTACACGTCTGTTGGTTTATAACCCATCACCTTGCCAAAAATGTCAGTTTTTCAGCAACGCACTTAATTTTAAAAAATAAATAAATGTTATAAATTTGAAGTATGGAGGAATCATTTCAAATACTCCTCTACAGAAATATATACAATGTATTTTGATTAAATATTTTAAAAGTATAATTAAGTCAAATTAAATATTTTTAAGTTAAAATATTTAATATCAAAAAGGGAAAAAAAGTTTACACTTCGTTCAGTTTGCTTATATCGCTTAGGGTAAAAAGAAAGAAAGTAAAGAGCATTTTTGGGGCAGTCATAGAGAACATCTATTGCGAATGGGGATTCTACAGCGAGTTACGTACAGCAGAACCGTTTTTTTTTTTTTTGAAGGCATAACAATGTGTAATAATCTGTTATTTATCACAATATGTAAAGGTTACCTTGAGAAATTTATTCTATGATTCATCTTTATACTGAAATAATTTATATCACAAAATCTATATCATTAATGAATTTACATCACAACATTTATATCATCACGATTTATCAACGTATTTATGTCATAAGATAGATTTTTGTAAAATCCCATGGGCCCCATCCCATAATGTTTAACCTATTTCACATAATTTTCTCTCGCCAATCAATGAGATTTCTTTTTTACATTCTGTTATTTTTTTTTCTTTGCAAAACGTAAGCATTTTGTATCATGGCGTATAAGGGTTTTTTTTCTTATTTTTTATACAGAAAAACTCGTGTTATAGTATTCTATTAAACAGGAACCATATCTAACTACTTTCCAACTGTAACTCAACCATAACTTCCCCATTCCCCTTGGCCGTGCCATTGAGTGGGCGGTAGGCAAGGTAGGGTGGGTGGGGGTGGGGGGTCTTTTACTTCCACTTTACCATCCGACCATGATGGTAGTAGGTGGCTCCGCCTAGCGGTAACCATAGAAACAGCCTTCGTTGTTGAAAAGATGATAGAAGTGTACGGTGGAGGGGGGGGGGGAACTTAAGTGAACCCAGACTGGAAATTGCGGGGGGGGGGGGGACCTTGTAGGGGATGGGGGGGGGGGAAGGGGGTTGTGACTTGAAGTGTTCCTTTATGCCCCCTCTTCCTCGTGGAGTAATTAAAAGTCTGGGTATCGGAGTTACTTTGAAATTTAGTCGAAAAGATATGGGGGATGGTATTACTTAAAGGTAGATGTTATGTTTTAAGGATATTGATAGAAAAATCTGGTGAGGGGAAGGAATTGACCAGAGTGAAAATAGTTGAAGCCTAGAGGTAAAGAGAAGTGAGACATTCTAATAAAATTTCAGTAAAAGCAATAATATTAGTTTGGGTACTAATTCCTTAATCTAAAACTGACATAAATAGGAAATTGTTAATCTACACTAACGCTATGACACACTATAGGGGCTATGACTTGAAGTGTTCCTTTATGCCCCCTTCCTCGTGGAGTAATTAAAAGTCTAGGTATCGGAGTTACTTTGAAATTTAGTCGAAAAGATATGGGGGGGGGGGATAACTAAAGGTGGTTGTTGTGTTTTAAGAATAGAAAAATCTGAGGAGAAGGAAGGGTATATACCATAGTACGAGGAAAAATGGAAAGTTTAGAGGTAAAGAGTAGTAAGCCTTCAAAAATTATTTTTTTGAGAATATATCGACAGACGAAAAAAATACACAATTTTATTTATTTAATTTTCAATTTATTTATTTTTATAACGATTAAATATCTAGACGGGAGAATCAATATTATGGTCAATGTTTATCAACAACTAATTTCAAGATAATATAACATTCAATTTTCGTAAAAACAATAATATATTAATTTGAGTGCTAGTCTATTCAAGGTTAGGTTGGTTTGAATTATCGTCGTACTAGAGCTACAAGAGGGCTGTTGGATACGGGCGTCGTATTTTAGAACCACAGTCAAGTGACGAGCCGACACCTGAATGGGCACTCAACGCAACCGTTAAGGGCGATATCGTACGCAGCGTTAGGACTTTGAAGGATATTTAAGGTGCACTCCCTTACACGAGGGTATTATTCGACGGATAATTTTGTCTGCACAGGCCGTTTATAGGTCGGCAGTTATTTTGGCGTGGCCCTTACCCGAACCTGGGACCTTTCGCATGCTAGGCGAGTGCCTAACCGACTGGGCTCCCCAGCCCCTTAATCTATTCAAGTAAAATTGACGAAATAGGATATTGCGCAGGTTACATCCTTCGTACATTAACGCTAATTTCGTTACTCATATTAATTTACACATATGTAAACACACGTACTAATTTAATTAGCAAATAACCCGACGAAATTTTGCTTTCTAATAAAGATTCAAAGTTACACGAATTATTATTTTCAATTATCACAAAAATGTATACCAAAAAAAAAATTCATATAATGTAAAGCAGTTTCTCAGCGTTAATTTGAAAATAAAATGTTGAATTTATATGCCATAACTTTATAAAACAAATTCACCACTCTAAAAAATGACTTAGTACACTTTAGCAATATAGCTTCAGCAGCTAATAAGAGATGTGTAGGGAGAGAAGTGAAGTATAAGGTAAACTAATAATTTTAATTAAAAGCATATAGGATCGGTTTTAAAGTTTTCCAGAAACGAAAATATTGGGAAGAAATACCATGAAAAGTTACTTTGTAGCTAAACTATTTAAGGATTAAGGGAAAGATATTCAACGAATACCGTTTGTTTATTCTGTGAACGCGCAAGATATGCATGTAAGGGAAACCTTGTAATATGTGCCTATACTTAAGTATTAACATATTTTAATGTATAAGAATTATAGTTAGTAATGGAGCATTCGTTTTCAATTATTTATATCGTGTATACGTAGTCATTTTTATTATTATTCTCTAACAATTTATATAGTATTTATGTATAAAAGATGATAGCATTTACATGTATATGTAGATAGCTTTTATTAATGCAACAGGTGAAAATATGTATATTTAATTGTTGTTAATAACATGTAACTATTGATGTTGTTAAATTAAAACTACTGTTGGAATTAATGTGCAAAAAATTATATCATTTACATGCAAGAGTTGATAGAACTGTACATAGCAATTTAAATTTGCAGTTGATGATTTATGTAATTTATATCTAATTACTGTCATATGTCTGATGTCAATCTAATGCAATTATTGTATGCGCTACTATTGTTAAAATTATGTAACTATATTATTGTAAAAGTATGTAACAATTGATATCATTTATATGAAATTATTGTGCATGTTACATTTATTAAAATGTATAAATAAGAAAATAACTGATAATTGTAATTATCATGAAAATATTTAACAAAATATTGCAAATAATGGGAAGCAATTACTCAACGTTAATTTAAAATTTAAATGTTGAATTCATACTATATCTTCATAAAAAAATAAATTCGATCCCCACCACCCAAAAAATGTCAATCTAATGCAATTATTGTATACGTTACTATGGTTAAAATTAATATGTAACAATTGATATCATTTATATGAAATTATTGTGTATGTAACAATTATTTATAAATAACTGATATCCTATGAATGTAATTATAGTAAAAATTGATGTGTAACACTTGGTATCATTTATGATATCATTATATAAAAATTGTTAAAATTATGTAAAGACTAATATTCTTTGTTTACTTGAAAATATTATTTAAATGTATATGTAACAGTTGAGGAGATTTATCAACAAATAAAAACTTCTATGCCTAACACTTGAATATAAATTATGTGTAACAATTGCTAGTATTCATTGTAACGATTGGCAATAATAGCAAAAAAATCTTATAACTAATGGCACTTGTCGGTAACAAATAATATTTATGTATAACAATTGATGATGTTTATGAATCTAAAACTTGGAAAATCAAAACACTAAAACTAATACTTTGTTCCATAGTTACACAAACTAAACAAAAACTAAGATGCATAAAGGTCAATACCCAACATTAAATATGGCGAAAAACTAAAATAAAGCTTTTATGATACAAATACAATACAAAAGCTCTTACGGACTATGAAGAAAATACTGAATGAAGAAATAATGTTTAGAATTCTATGTCTTTGAGGTTAAACAATTTATTGGAATAAAATTGAAAAATGGTATATAGATAAATATTGGGATATAAAACTCTTTCCACTATGCATAAAATTTGATAGCTTTTTATGCATAACAATCGATATATTTTGATTATGTAATTATTTATTTTGTGTTAGATTAGTTTTTAAATATCGTCGCACTAGAGCTGCACGAATTTATTATTTGTGTGTAACTATTGTTGGTAAATTGTTAAACAGCAATTGATATAATTTATATTTTATTACTTTATACGTAACTATTGATAAATTTATGTTAACAATTGATATCATTTATACGTAATTACTGTGAAGGTAGCTATTGCTTTACTTAAAAATATTTTATAGTGTGTTTATGCATAACAATTGATGAAATTAAATGAAACAATTATAATTTATGTGTGATTAATGTATGAGTAACAATTAATCTAATTTAAATGTGGTTATAGCATACATAACTATAGTTAAAATTAATACGTAACAGTTGATGGTATTCATATAAAACATTTAATAATATTTATATACAACAAATGATAGCATTGAAATGTCTAAATTGATATCATTTTTTTCTAATAAATGATAACAATAATGTAACCTTTATACATAGTACCTTATTTACAAACAAAAAAAAATCTAGAAAAATATTACTTACTGAAATAGAATGCATTTCTAGGTTAGGTTAGGTGTGGTGTGAGTTCTAATACACGTAGTCACAAAACGAACACCGGGCGTTGCATTCGATTGGTTGGTTGGTTTGACATATATTTTCAGGCTTGTGTGCTTGGTCGCAAGGACCCGCTTATAAACCATCGTCAAGTAAATGCATTCGATTTACTTTGGATTGGATTGGATTGGTTTACATATATTTTCAGGCTTGTGTGGCTGGTCGCAAGGACCCCCTTATAAGCCATCGTCAAGTAGGACAAACACAAGACACACACAAACACATATGACTGATGCTGCCATCTGTCGACAGATGGCAACATCTGTCTCCACCTCCACAATTTAGACATGTCCCTGAAGGGGAGGGAAATTTTCTCCAGGAACCTGTACCCATGGTGAACTGCGCAATGACCGACCACAGGACTTTCGGACCCAACAGATTTTACGAGCACGTACTCCGCGTATACTCGGTAAGTCTTCAGTGGCAACCGGGGCCCGAACTCTCAACCTTTCGATTTCAAGTCCAGGGTCCGGACCACTAGGCTCCTTACAGCCCTCGATTTACTTTATTTACGGCATATCAACAACAACAGTTCCCAGCACGAGCCGTTCAAACAATAGCAGTTACAGTTACAGGTTAGGTTACGATCTACTAAAGGTTAATTACAGTATTGGACAAGAGCTACAGTTTGTGGTAAAACAATTACTCAGGTGGTTACCCAATTAAGCTAAATGAAAAGGAAACAAAAGGATCAATGTCCGATTAAAAAGATAAAATCGGAACGAAATTATTTTGTATGTAGGTATTATTATATTTATATGTATCTGTAGTTAAGTTTATATTCAACAATTGATAAAATTCATACGTAATTACTGTGTGTAAGTATTGTTAAATTTATAAGTATATTACTGAAATAATTAATACTTAGGAATTGATTGAATAATTATGTGTAACAATTGAAATTACTTAAATAACATCATAATAAACAATCAAAATAATTTATCATTTAAATGTAACTATTTAACACAAAAAACAATTTGTAATTTTTATTCAAATATTTTATGTGCAACTATTGTTAAAATCTATATTATATATATATGATAGGAATTTCATGAAGCAATAAATAATTTTTTTTTCTAGAAACTATAAACATTTATTTATATATTACTCCAAAAAAAGACAGACAAAAACTTTTTTAAAACAATTAAAACAAATCAATTAAGGGACATAAGGGTCAATGTCCAACCTCAAATACAAAAGCCGAAACAAAAACAAACCCAAAACAATAATATAAACAACGATCCAATTGCCCTACAAACAACGAAGAAAATACTCCGAAATAATGTTTAAAATTCCACTTCTTCAAGGTCACAAGAATTTATGTTGGGAATAAAAATAGAAAAGGCGGAATAAATAGAACAATTGGGTCCTCCCCCCCTCCTCCCCCATTTTCGTCTTCTCTCTTTTTCACGACGATGCTATCAATCAAATTGTGCTCAGGAAAAGTTTATTTTAAACAGGATTTTTTCGCCTTTTATTAGATTTTTCTTAAGAGATGTTAATATTAATATTGAGAGTTTATTTTATTAAAAATATGCATTTTTAAAAAGAGCTTTTTAAATGATATTTTTTATTAGGGAATCGGAAATATGAGATTGATTCGGTTTCACACTTAATGACCGCTGGAGCTTTTAACGTTAGTCCTACATAAATAAAAGTTTAATTAATTTCTGCAGAATTACTTTTCGATAATTTAAAAATAGAATAAGAACCGATTTGTCATATAATCAACCAAAAAAAAATATTTTATTTAAAAAACTTTTTGTCTCAAATTGTTAACTATCGTTTTGAATTTTTTTTTCTATAGAATTAATTAGTTGTAATTTTTAATTATTGTTAAAAGCGGGATGTTTAAATAATAAATTTATTTTGCAAAATTAACAGCTATATAAATTGGCAAAAAAAAATGGAAAACGATATTTTAATATTTATTTTTGCACAATTCCATTTTAAATGATTTATCCTTTATTCATATTGAATAATAATGAGACATTTATTATGTGCTTTATAGAAAACACATTAAACGTATTGAAATAATAGAAGTTGCAAAGAGCAGACTAAAAAAATTTAAATTATAAAAATATTATAATATCCAAAGTAATTAGAATAATTCAATTTAATTTTGAAAAAATTAAAATACATATCGGATTGAATTATGATAATTTTATTTACATTAATTAGAAATTATTAAATTGGTATCAAATAATATAACCTATGGAATTAATGTAAAACTACTTTAAACAATAAGTTTTATCCAAATTAATAAAAATTGTGGGGTGAGATTAAAATGGAATTGAAAAAAATTGTGATATTAAAAAAATCGTATTAAAAGAAATTGTGACATTAAAATCAATTTAAAAGAGAATTTGACACTAAAATCTTATTAAAATAAATTATGACATAAAAAAACTAAATTGACTAAACTCAAACCTGCACCAAACCAAGCCGGAAACCAGAATCATACAGAAATCCTTTAAAATACTTTAATAATGCAGACACAACAAATTAAAAAATATTGTAAGTTGAAATTTTTTGAAATTGAAATAAATTACTACATTATAATTATATTAAGCGAGATTATGTTACTAAAAATAAAAAAAAGGCAATATGGCATTAAAATGAAATTAAAAGCAATTAAGGCATTAAAATCAAATAAAATAAATTGAAAGAGCTCATGAACTTTAAATCATATGAAAAGAAAATATCATATCATAATAAATTTAAAAGAAATTACTATATTAAAATCACGTTAAAAGAAAATATAATATGATAATAAATTTAAAAGAAATTACGATATTAAAATCATGTTAAAGGAAAATAAGATATTATAATAAATGTACAAGAAATTACAATATTAAAATCATATTAAAAGAAAATATAATATGACAATAAATTTAAAAGAAATTACGATATTAAAATCATGTTAAAAGAAAATATAATACTATAATAAATTTAAAAGAAATTACGATATTAAAATCATGTTAGAAGAAAATATAATATTATAATAAATTTAAAAGAAATTACGATATTAAGATCATGTTAAAAGCTCTGACATTGAAATCAATTTAAAAGCAATTCTAACATTAAATTAAAATTAATAGGCCAAATATTAAATACCGTGCATTTATAATGAACACACATGTTTAAAGGGTCAATACCCGCTCAAACCTACACCAAACCAAACCGGAAATACGAATCATACAAAAATCCTTTAAAACCTTTTAATAATGCAGACGCAACCAGCAGACAGAAAATAATGTTTAAATATTTTCTATTCCTTCAAGGTCAGGAAATATTCTCTAGACGTAACTCGTAAAAATAAAAATAGAGAAAGCCGGAATAAATAAAATATTCGGGGCATCCCCCCCACTTTAGAAAATATATTCTTCTCTTCATTTATGATTTTATTATGATAGTCGTTAATCTAAAAGCGCGGGAGAAGTTTATTTTTAAACTTATTTTATTTGGCGATTTATGTATTTTAGATTGAGGTTAATTTGAATACAGTTTTTGTTTTTAATTGATGGGTATTTGAAAATAAATAAATAAATAAATAAATAAATAAATAAATAAATAAATAAATAAATAAATAAATAAATAAATAAATAAATAAATAAATAAATAAATAAATAAATAAATAAATAAATAAATAAATAAATAAATAAATAAATAAATAAATAAATAAATAAATATTTTTTATAAATAATTTTTGTTATGCAAACAACGAGTAAACAAAACATTCTAAATATAAAATAGTTAGAAATTTCAAAGTGTTTTTTTTAAATCTTTTCTAATAAATTTATACCGTATTAAAAAGTACTTTATCGCAATATCATCTCAGACTAATTTAGGACATATAAATAAATATTCCCGCTGGTTTTATTTTCATTTGTAATACAGTTTCTTGATGAAAATGGACGTCTCTAATGGAAATGTGCAATGAAAATGGAATTTTCTTGTGATTTAAATGTAGATTAATCTGTAGTTATTTAAATTTAAAATATACTTCTAATTAATTTTTTATGAAATTTGGGTTATAGCCTAGCCTGATATTTTATTTTTGCTTTAATATAACGTATCATACTTGTTTGAGAGACTTGTGGTTAATTTTGTTGACGGACACACATGCAGACGTCCATAGCCATTTGTAAAGCTTCCACTTTTTATGTTTATATATTTATGTTATTTTAAATATGCTTCAAATTTAAATTTTTAATGCAGTTTGGGTTATAGCCTTGCCTGATAGATTTTTTTTTTGCTTTAATATAACGTGTCATACTTGTTTGTGAGACTTGTGGTTCGTTTCGTTGACGGACAGACAGGCAGACGAACAAAGCTTTCTTAAAGCTTCCACTTCTTATGTTATAAAGCAGTGTGAAAGCTAAAACTGAGGGTAAGTTATATATATAAAAAAAACTTAAATAACACATTCCTCCCTCCCCACCACAACATAAACCACCAAAAAATCCCCCAAAATAGTGTTTAAATTTCTTTTCTTTCAAGGTCAAAATAAATATTCTAGCCTGAGTTCTTAATGATAAAAATAAGAAGAGAAAGCGTAATAAATAAAACAATCGAGAGGTTTCTTTCCTGCCTTACACTTTCACTACTCTATCATCAATCAAAAGCGATCTTCCGTCAATTGTAAGCTGCGAAAATTTTGTAGATTTCGTGTTTTGTGATTGAGGAAATAAATTTTAAACCCTTCTTTATAATTGTTATTTGAAATATATAATTATTTGAAAAATGTATACAGACAAATATATGTGTGAAACTTTTTTTGGTAGTGGAAAAGGAAATTCCCCCCCCCCCCCCCCCCAATGAATATGAAACACTCAAAATAAAGTTTACATATCTATTCCTCTCAAGATTAGATATTTTCTAGACAAGTTGTTAATAAGAAAAAATAAGTAAATTTTTCAAAACTATTTTCAAGATTTTTCACACAAGGCATACTTTCAAATTTATAATTATTTGAAAAACATGTTTATATAAAGAATATATGTCGATTATTCTTCTGGTGCGAAAAGGTTAAATAAGCCCCTCTCCCTCTCTGTTGAACAAAAAAATCTTTAAAAAAATTAAATTTCAATTTTTATAAAGAAAATGTGTAGAATGTTTTTATTGAGAAACGGTGTTATGTAACCCCCCTCCCCCCTTCTAGTGAACCTAAAAATCCCAAATATAACGTTTAAATTTCTATTCCATTCAAGGTCAAAATAAATATTCTAGACGGATAAAATAAAAAAGAGAAAGCGTAATAAATAAAACAATGAGAGGTTTTCTCTCCTGCCCTACACTTTCACTACTCTATCATCAATCAAAAGCGCTCTTCCGTCAATTGTAAAGCGGCGAAAATGTTGTAGACTTCGTGTTTTGTGATTGAGAAAATAAATTTTAAATCTTTCTTAGGGGATCGGTGGAATGAATTATTGAGATGTTAGGGTTGGTTTTACTTGGATAGGTTCAATTTTGGTTGAGGTTGGTGGGTGTTTTTTTTTTGTAATGCATTTTTGGGTTTAATTGCTTGTTTAGTATTGCAAAAGTATTGCAAATTAAAAGTTACTAGCAAAGTTATTTGATATTAGCTGGTACGGTTTGTTAGGATGAGGCGTTATATTAAAATTTTTACCCCTTCTTGATCATACGAGACGTACTGTCGTAACTGTCGAGACGTTGTACGTCGCCACTGAACTGGTTGTAAGAGAAAATAACAAAAAAAGTCATCATCACTTCAAAATTGAGTTCATACCATGAAGTAATTAAAAAAATGAACAAACAAGTGCACAACCTTTCAACAATATATCAATTTCACGAACAATAAAAATATATTCACCTATGAAAACAAAAAATCTATCAATCAAAATAAATTTAATTAAAGTAAGGGGGAAAAAAGTAAACCCTCCTGTCCTTAAAGTTTTTTTTTATTACTATATGAGTGTGCGAAAGGTAAATATACATTTACATGCGACTATAAACGATTGGTTCTTAGAAAAATGGTTTTATAGATAATCATATGTGAGTATCTTAAAAAATACAGTTTTAACTATGATAATATGAAGAATAATGAACATAACTTCAATTATGATAATAATAATTTAAATAATCGCAATGTAAAAGTGGTAATATAAAATTGTAATAATGATAATTTAAATTATCGTAATATAAAAGTAGTAATATAAAATTGTAATAATGATAATTTAAATAATCGCACTATAAAAATGGTAATTAAAAATTGCAATAATGATAATTTAAATTATCGTAATATAAAAGTGGTAATATAAAATTGTAATAATGATAATTCAAATAATCGCAATATAAAAATGGTAATATAAAATTGTAATAATGATAATTTAAATAATCGTAATATAAAAGTGGTAATATAAAATTGTAATAATGATAATTTAAATAATCGCAATATAAAAGTGGTAATATAAATTTATAATAATGATAATTTAAATAATCGTAATATGAAATTGCAATAATGATAATTTAAATAATCGTAATATAAACGTGGTAATATAAAATTGTAACAATGATAATTAAAATAATCGTAATATAAAATTCTAATAATGATAAAAGGTTAAAAACAGCAGTGACTTGAATAATGTGCATTAAAATGCTCAAATGGCAAAATTGCAATTCAGCATTTGTTTTATTTCAATTTAATCAAAAACTGTTCATTTAAAAGTAAAGATTCGTCAAAACTTTTTCTTATCGAAAAACAGTAGAAGTGGTAAAAATTAATAAATAACCTTTTATTATATGTAAAAGAATTCCTTTGAAAATTAATTTATTAGTTTATGAAAACCGTTATTATTTTTCATAGAATGTGTTCTGAAGTTTATATTTACAAAAAAAAATCCTTTAATGCATACAGTTTTAATATAATTCAATTTCCGTAAATAATGCAAAGTTTAGGGCCATTTATATGCAAAGTTTGTGTACTTTTTATTCATAAATTTAAAATTATTTGATTCACGCCTGGAAAGCAATATTTGAAATACCTTACATAAAACACTAGAATTTAAACTTTATCAAAAAAGGCAATAAGGAACTAACATGAATATATAATTTCTGGTTGTAAATGTTCATAAAAGAATCTATTAAGTGACACAATAAATTATTATTCATTAAAAAACAATTTGCTTAAATTTAATTAAGAAAACGGACCATTATCTACAACGCATTGTTAATATTTACAAACAACCAAATAATTTATTAAGTCATAACTAAAACAAATACTAGTAAAATCCAAGTATAAATATAGAAATAAAGAAATAAAAGTCCATAGTAAACGTAAAAATCCATCGTAAAAATAAACCAAAACATCATAAAATAAAACGATTTGTCCATTGACTCACATTTACGTTGAATGAATATTTTCCCCAGCATCAGCAGCAACAAAACAACAAAACTCTTCACGCGAAGCTAATAAATTTATTCTCTTGTCAGCTATTCATTTAAATTCAATTTAAGGGCAAAAGGCGAATTAAACTAATTACGCAGCGTTTTTAGTCCGACAACCATAAACTTTAAATTAGCAAAAGTGGTTACAGTTAATGACTGCGGATTGGAATAAAATTGTTTTAAAAGATCGAGAGGATCTTCGTTTTACGTCGGCGCATGCGCAGTGCGGTTGCGCGTACGGCCATTGACTTTTAAATCAATAATGGAGTGGATTTTTATTCTTAGTTCGGAATTCGTGTCGTTTTTTTAATATTTATTTTGTTCCGTTTTATTTTACAAAGTTATTTGAGAATGAAACAAGAATGTGAATTTGAATATTTACTCTGGAATATTTATATTGTGAGAGGTTTTTTTTGTATTCGAAAATTTGGTAGAACGTTATTTATTGTGTCTCCCGTTTATTTACTTCAAACTGTTGCACTTTTTATTTGCTGTAAATGGCCGTACTTGTTTTCTTATCGCTTTGAAAGCTTTGTTTATTTATTTAAGAGCATAAAAATTTAGGTTTTCCAAAAGAATGAGAAAGCTTTGTTCATAGTTTATAAACACTGCGTTTCAATAAGCGTTATTTTAATCTTATAAATTTAGAAATGATTTTTTTAATACCTTCGTAATGGGCTTGTTTCATGAGGGATCTGGCAACAGTTCTGCGGTCTTGTTTTCATTTTTCTCGATTTACTTTTGTTGATATTCAAAATAGAGATTTCTAAGAATAAGTAATTTTAGTTGTTATTTTTTTTAAATTCCAACTTCTTTCAATGCAAGTTTTCCTTGATAAATGATTAAAACAAAAAACAGCACAGCAAGAAGTTTTAATTTGAAAAAGTAACTGCTAAAATAACTTATTCTTAGAAAACTCAATTTCGAATATCAACAAAAGTAAATCGAGAAAAATGAAAACAAGACAGCAAAGCTATTGCCAGATCCCTCGTGAAACAAGAGCATTACTTTTTTTTCTGTTCAAAACTAAAGCAACTTTGCATAACTAAGATTACAATATGAAGCCAAATTTGAACTTGGATATGACTACGTGTCTCGCAAATTCTTACTTTTTGTCTTAGCATCTGAATCTGATAATTTAGCTCAGGTTTCGAAATTTTCCCAAATGCTGTCGTTATAAAAGTTTTTCTATTTAAAAACACTGAAACTTTAATGTGATAAAATTTTAATACATAAAGCCAAACTTAAATTTGCATATGTGTACATGTTTAGAAAATTCTTTATTTTTGTTTGTGAACTTTTGAGCGTGATAAATGTATGGTTACATTAGCTTTTCAAGGTCGTTACTTTAATATCTTCTTGATTTTGTTTTACACCATATGTATCACATATAAGAACCAGGGCTCTAAATTACAAGGCGTTATTACCTGTGTTAGCAAGGAGGCTAAAATAGGAAACCGGAAACCATTACATTACATCACATATATGGCTTAAACACCAGTGTTTTGCCGCCTCGGTGGCTGAATGGTTAGTGTACTAGCCTTTGGAACTGCTGAGGTCGGGTTCGAATCCCGGTCAGGCATGGATGTTTGTGACAGTTAATAAATGTTGTTATTTGTCTATGTATTATTCATTTCTTTGTGACTGTAGAATTTCTTTCTGTGTCTGTCCCACTTCACGAAAGCTTATAAGCGGTTCTATGAACAAGCACACAAGCTGGAATATATATGTATCATACCATACCATACCAGTTTTTTACATGTATATTTCTGTAAAAAAATACAAAAAGAAATACAACAAAATTATTACATGTTTTAGTTCTAAAAGTTCTGCTCATACTTTCAAAACAAATTGTGCAATCGGATTATAAAAACTGAAATCCTTCCGTCTTCATCTATTATTTTCAGACAAATACCAAACTCTAAATACAAGATGGTGTTGGAACAAAACCACACTAAAATATAATACATTAAAAAATTTAAACAACGATAGTTATAACCCAAAGACGATATTCCCTTTCCTCTTGTGGATTAGAAGACAATAGTTCGTTTTATTTAAATATGCAAACATGGAAGGCTAGAATAAAATGCAGATGCTGCCTGGACAAAAACCAATGAAGGACTGATTTGCAGGGTGAAGCTGTTGATCGCTTCTGTAATAAGCCCAAACAAATGTTTGGCTTATTACAGAATGGTTTTGTTATTTGGCGCTACTTTGAGTACAATAGAATTAATTAGTAGTACATAAGGAATCTGCGTCCAATGGAGTTAAGACATTGTTTCCATTCTTCACACAAAAAACTCGATTTGGTTATTAATGATTTATTATTGAATGCAAGGAAAATATATTTTTACAGATAAAACTTAATTTGAAATTTCAAATATTTGAAAATTTGCGTTTTTCGAATCAAAAAGACGATTTTTGACGCCTTTGATTCAAAGCCATTTGAGAAACTCTCTCTTTAAATCTTTAATACACAATGTACCTTTTTTTTAAAAAAAAAACTAGACTTTGCTCTACCTACAATGCCAAATATCAAAATTATTATTATAATGTTGAATAATCAATTCCTCAGGCACAGTTCTTTACACTGCCATACCGAAGACCAGCTACTATCCTATCCCTTAATTGGGCTCATAAAATGAAAACCAATTATGCTTGAAAATTAAACACTGGAGATTCAGTGTGAGATAAAAAAAGACACTACAGGACTTGTCTCTCACACTACTGAGTTCAGTTTAGTTTAAGGGAAATTAAGAAATAAAATGAAAAGTTTCATATAAAAATATCTCTAAGAGTGCGTATTATGATCGTTTGGGCTTTTCATTCAAATCTGGCGACATTCATATGATTTCATTTTTGTCGTGCCAAATATTCACACCTTATTCCCATCTCTATAATGCAAACCAAATCTTAAAACACACACGCTAGGGTTATTATTCCTTAAGTGGGTTTATAAAATGAAGACCAATCACGCTTGGAAACTAAACACTGGGGATTTAGAGTAAGATAACAAAAAAATAAGCGCAACAGAACTTGGCTAACGCACTACTGAGTTTAGTTTAGTTTAGTTTAATATTAGTTTAATAATAAAATAGGGCATTTCATAATTGAAAAAAAAAATCATTAAGAGTGCTCAATGTGATTTGTTTAGGTCTATCATTCAAATTTGGTGACATTCATACGACTTCTAACGCCAAACATCTTTACCTAATTCCCACCTCACTAATGCAAACCAAATCTCAAACACACGCGGCAACCACACTGAAATTTTCCAAAGCGTTTTTCTCCCGCACCAGAATAATATAAACAACAAAACAAACGTTTCTAAGCAGCAAAACAAAATAAATGCTGTTTGGTGTCTTTTCTCTAACGAATGCAAGGAGAAAACAAGTTCAGGCTTTAGAAAGGCGTTTTTTCCCCTCGCTATTTCTCGAGCAGTGGTTTTTTTTCCTGTGCAACACAACTCTTTTTTTAAAAAAAATTTGTAATTGGTTTCGGTGTTGTCAGAATTGGCGATTTATTGTCTATTTCATTGCTTTAAAATTGAACTTGTAAATTGTAGTGTTTTGATTCAAATGTACTGTTAGACTCAGATTTATTTTTGTGTGACGGAAAAAGAATTAAGTAATCAAGGTAAACATTTTCAAAATCTTATAATAGGAATCAATATTGAAAGAATGCATATTTTTTTAATAAAAAACCCCCTTAGAATATATTTTCAATGACATAAAAACTTTTTGAAGTAAAACAATAAAAAAATTGGGGGAAGGGGTTTGTCAAAAAAACCAAAACGCAAACTTCTAGAGACTTGCTTACATTTTACTAATACACATCATATCTAAAATGTAAAAACTATACTTCATTTTTCGATAAAAACGATGTGATTCAGATATTTTTATAAATTAAATTTCCTGAAAATTTCATTCAAGAATGTTCAATCCATAATGTGAAAGCCCCACGTGAAAGTCGACCTTACTGCCGTCACGTGGAAATTCTCTTGAGCTGCAATTGTAACTGTTATCTGCGTATATAAGAAGTTCATGAATTGTTAACTTGGTTGTTTTCATTCTCATTTTGTTAAAGTCCCATTATTCAACTTAAGATTCCTGTTCCTCTCTCTGTGAACCTAGTCATCTTTCCGAGTTATCCGTTTTCAATAAACGTTGTTATATCGTGAAGATTTTTGCCACAGTTTCTTGTGTTGTGTTTATGCTGTTGATACCTTCCAACCCGAACCAGCCCTTCTTTTGCTTAAAGAATAAAAAAAATACTGTTAAGTTAACAACTTTCTAAATAATGCTGTTTCAGGTCATCAGTAAATCAGGATTTTTTTCAAAAACTTGTCAATTTAATTATTTTACTAACTTTTTAAAATTTGAAGTGTGGAGGAGTCAATTATTACCATCAACAACAATAAAATAATTTTATAGAATTTTAAAGAAATTAAATTTTAAACCCTTGAAAGAGAACAAACTTACACTATAAACATTTTGCTTATCTGTCCTTACATGAAATTCACTGAACTTTTTAGTTTCAATTTCCTTTTACTAAATTGGCAAATTTATTGTTCCAGTTTGGCGACTAAAAATCTCACGTTTGGAAACCCTAAAAGCACAAATTAAAAAGTGTATAGCGGATAGATTATACGACTTTCACCAGTACTTGGAACATATCTAAAACCTAGCGTATTCTCATACTTTGATACATTTTCAAATTATATATATGAAAATCATTAAACACATCATTCTGAGTTTAAAGTACAGGGTTTCCGTAAAAGAATGTCCGAGTTTCAAATTGTAATAGCATCAGTCTATCGTTCACTCTAATCGTTCGACAGTTGTGGTTGAAGGTGACGAATAAAGAAAAACTCCAACAGTTTCAGATAAGCTATACCTCACGATTTACCAACCTTTAAAGGTAGAATTGCACAGGCTGTTGCTTCCATTACTCCGGACTTCTTGCAGACAGTATGGGAAGAATTGCATTTACGTTTGGATGCGTGCCGTATCACTAAAGGCGCACACATTGAGGACTTATATTAAAAACTAGGTTAGTTTTCCTTCAATTTCATTCATGGTTTGTTACATTTAGTATAATAACATCCTGCAATATACCATTAAAACTCGGACATTCTTTTACGGACACCTTGTAGTTTCCAAAATGTATAAAAATTAAACAGATCATTCTGAGTTTAAAATATTTTTCTAATTTGGCAAATTTGTTCGTCCAGTTTGGCGACTAAAAGTCTCGCTTTTAGAAACCCTACTTCCATTCTCTTTTGAAGGGGGCGACGAAAAAAAGAAGCCAAGAAGTTAAATTTTGGGTAGAGTAATTTCGACTAATTACCTAAGAAATTCTAAGCCTTCCCTACTCTAGTTTTTCTCCTAGTAAAACAGACAAGGCGCCCAAAAAAAATCGAAAACAGTGCTTTGTTTGCATTTCTTGAAGCTAATTTTTGTTTCGAGAAGCAGAAAAAAGTTTTTTTTATTATCAATTTTAACGCGTCGGAACATTTGAGGAATTAAAAACTTACGGTTTCCAAGTAACGTTAATCTACGGGTCTTTGCCTCGCTATTTTATGCACAAAATTGGGAATAACAAGTTTTTTTAACTATAAAAAAGCGTTACATCATATAATGGTCGAAAAAAAATATACTAAAAATTCTTATTGCAAGACTTTCAAATTTTTAACTTAAGTTTTTTTTAAAAATCATTCGTAAAATAAATATATATTTTAAAAAAATATATTGTGTACTTTTTTGATTGTTAATAACATATTTCAACGTTTAAAAGACAATCTAATAGTACAAATAATATGAACATCATATCTTGCTATTGCACAAAGATAATTTGAAGGAAAAAAAAAATCGAAATTGAAGGGTGGAATTAAAAGGACGACCGCTTGTATATCTTTCTTTCGTTTCACATTCGTTTCATTTCAAAGTACCCTGGGAGGGAGACTGGTAGACCCATGTGCAATGTGCATGGTAGAGATTATATCCATCATAGCTCCATTCATTGAAAAAAAAAATCTAAATTTGTGCCTAGAACTCTTTTACTTATCAAAAACACAGAAACATCGTAGCCCGCATTAGGATGCTAGCCTTTGGAGCTGCTGGGGTCGGGTTCGAATCCCGGTCTGGCATGGATGTTTGTGACCGTCAATAAATGTTGTTATTTGTGTATGTGTTTGTGTTGTCCTTTCTTTGTGCTTGTACAAACTCTTTCTGTGTCAGTCCCACTTGACGAAAGCTTATAAGCGGTTCCCTGAACAAGCACGCAAGATGGAATATATATGTACCATACCATACCATATCGTAGCCCTATCATTAGACTACAGAGATAATTGCATGAAAATGTCTGAGGGAGAGCAACACACCAGGCAGAAACAGGCTCTGTCATACACACACATCTTGTCGTAATTTTTAGAATTTTTTGTATACATTTTTGAGTGTACGAAAACATATTGCAATTTCAAAGAAAATTAAATCAAGCAAATAATGGGGACATCCTATCATACTGTATCACAAAATTGCTCTAAAAGAAAAACGAAAACTGAAGGAAGAAATCGTTTATGTCTTTTTTAAAGTGTGAAGTCTCGTTGGGTGCCAGCTCAGTTCCTTAGAAAAAAGTTAAAAATGACAATTCACGTCGCCAATAGCCCTAGTTCGTACTTATTGTAGAAAAAAAGGCTCCAAAAACCTTAAATTTGTACTTGGACCCCTTTCATTTATCCAAAACACAGAAACATCGTACCCCTAATTCGAGGGGCGTAGCCCTATCATTAGACCACAGAGATAATTAGATGAAACTGTCACAGTAGGGAGAACAACATATCATGCAGAAACAGGCTCTGTCACATACACACATCTTGTCATTTTATCGCACAAAAAAAATACTCGAAAAACAAGGAAATTTGAAGGATGTGATATTGGTTGTTTTGAGTGAACAGTGGTTGTTTTTGTTTGTGAAATTTTGTCGATTAGAGAAGATTTGTCCTTTGCCGAGGGATTGGCATCGTGAAATAGAAATAGGTCATTATATCATAGCTGTTCTGGCATTATGAACAGGGGAGTATGGGAAAGCCATCTAACTCCTGGAAGGGCCTGGATACAATCAAGAACTCATATCAGAAGGGGAGGAGATTATAATATACTGATGTACACTCTTAAAACAAAAGAGTGAATTCCATTTCAGTTGAAGAAGTGTATTTTCGACACTGGAAAGGAGTGAAATTATCTCAGACTGAGTTAAAATCACTCGTTTGGAGTGATTCTGATGGAGGTTTAACACACAAAGGATCCACTCCAAAAGGAGAAGTGAATTTTCTAGACTAGAGGGGTGAAAATCAATCAGACTGAGTTAAAATCGCTCGCTCGTTTTAAGTGTGTAGTGAGCCAGTCGAGAGGGGATCAATTGGTATAAAATAAAAGTTTTACCTAAGAAAACTACTAATTAGGGATTTTAAGGGGACATCCGTGCATCGTCGGGTATAAAGCTAGTCTAGGATAGAGTGTAAACTTGCACTCATTGCATAAGATTTACATTTTGATTTTTAGCTATAATAATTTGTTTAATTGAGTAAATTCCTGTTTGAACAAGGTACAAAAAATCCTGATATTTAAAATTGGAATGCTTCAGGGCTTAAGTGGAAACAAAAATATTTTTGAAAATCAATTTTTTTCTCGAATTTCAATTGGTGCATCTATGTCACGATCGGTGAATCCATGGCTGGATGACCAATTGCAGCATCGATTGCAAAAACAGCAAGACGAAAATTAAACGAAATTTCGTCTAAAACAATGCAATAGAGTTACAGTAAATAATGTAAAATGGCTTACCAAGCGTATATAATCTTCCCTTACAGAGTATATGATTTCAATAAGAATTAAGATATGAGTTGGCTATTAAAATATACAGTGAAACAAACCTTTCTTTGGGGGCCCGGATGGCCGAGTGGTGAGCATCGCAGGCCAGCAGTCTGCGTGCTGCAACGGGCGCGGGTTCGATTACCGCCTTCGCCCTGGGTGTATTTTATCTCTTTGTGACAGTAAAAAATCTTTCTGTGTCTGTCTTACTTGACGAAGACTTACAAGCGGCTCACTGAGCAAGCACACAAGTCGGAATATATATGTAAAATACCCTACCTTTCTTTGTCCTGTTGTTGCTCAGTAGACATTTGCTTAGTTGAATCAACATCGTACTAGAGTTACAAATATAGGGAACAAGCTTTTAAATTTTAAAACGCAACGGAACCGCGGTAGCTCATTCTGGGGTTGCTGGGTCGGCGCTTGTGTTCGACTAAAGACCGCCGAGTTGCTAATGGTGTCTGGGGCAAGTTAAATATGTCGTGGTCACAAAGTCCTCCATGTTCCCATAAGAAATTAGTATCTCTGGGGTTACCAGATCATGGGGTAATCGGCCTTTGATCTTTATTAAAATTCCGATATGTTAGTGAGAATGGACGTGTGGAAGGTGAACCTTCCTGTAAAACGGATGTGTCATGCTGACGAGCAAAAAATCGGACTTTTCCTATTATGGCGCTCAATTAAAAAAAACGAAAGCCGCCCCACTTAACATTAAAATTGGGTAGTTCTCTACTCCGGGCTCGGTTAGCGAGTGGCATCAGAAACAAAACAAAACAAAACGCATTAATATTGCTCATCAATATTAGTCAATGATTCAAACATAACAGGTGAAAATACCAACTAATTAATTCCTCAAACAATTTTTAACAAAAATCTCTAAAACTTCTTCCGGCCAAATCCAATCGGCAAAAATACAAAATGAGGCCATCCGCATTAAAACGGACTCCCACAAGAAATAAAAAAAACTCCCTTTAAAAGACAAAGAAATGAACGAGATAGGCCCTGAGGGCCGTGGCCCGCCCCCATTAATCAGGGACAGCTGTCGGTGACGTAGGACCCTCATTTGCATAACTCTTGATGCCACCCTCGTGGTTCGAAAAATCGAAGAGGAGATATTTCGGCTGGTGGTGTAAGAATGTACTGTGTGTTGGTGTAGTTTACGTTAGGGTGGTGATGTTTTCATTTTTTGTGCTTCCTGGAGTTGTATTTGTTTAGGTGATAATTGGATTTGATTATTTTAATTTTTAATATAAAAAAATCGGATGTGCTAAATGGTTTTGGACAGTATATCTCTTTAAGATTGGTGATCAGATGGCGCTGATTTAAAATTATGAGACTAAATTTGGAGTTTTATCGGAAAAAAATGAGTTAAATAGCATCAATGCCCAGCAACTCCATAAAAACAAAGTCATTTTTATACAAATAACGAATTGTACAAGTCAGCTGCTTCGGTATCGATATTTTTTGAAGAGCTTGAACATTCTCTTTTATACCCGCACGACCGTGATAGCTCGGTCGGAAAGGGATACGCTTTCATAGAGATTTTTTTTTTATAAATTTTTTTCTTCGTCTTGTTTTTTTAGGTTGCATAACTTTTTGTACTGTAATCAGCAGAATAGTTTTATCTTAATGCTAAAATCTTACTAAGTACAAAATATACGCTAAACGTAATACTACATCCTAAATATCCATGATTTTTACCGCTCATTGAGACTGAAATAAACTTGTAATTATAAAACCTCAAAACCTACTAATTATCCATTTAAATTAATTAAAATCCATCTATTATAATGCATACTTGGAAATTTATTCATTAAGTGCAAGATAATTTTACTTTAGGAGGAGGGGGGATAGGCCCCTGATTCCCTACTATCAATGATCCTCTACTATCTTTAAGTAAGCTATCTTTAACTTGCCTTATTTGCGAATCCTTCAGAAGAAAATACTCAATATATTCTAACAATTTTCCAACTTTTTCAAAATTTCATACAAAAACTATTTAATGTTCATAATTTTTTTAATATCAGTTATAAAATTCAGACAGTATAAATAAGCATCGATGAAAATGTCAATTTGTTAACTTCCTTGTGTTTCTTTTTATGTATTTTCGTGTTTGTTTGCATTTAATTTTTTTTGTGTAATGTAACCTTATTATAGATTTGTTAGTATTATGTAATGGTAATTTTGTAATATTATTGTGTATAGATTTTGTCAACCATTGTAAACGGACCAAAGCTCAATGCAATAATTTTTTTTATCTATCTATAAGTAGGTTCAAGTAATATTAAAATTGATAAAACTTCTAGAAGATTTCTAGTCATCTAAGTCTTATTTAGTAGTTTTTTTTAAATACTTGCTTATATTAAATAAAATATTTAAGGAATATAATAACATATCATGTTTCTTTCAACACCGAATTGTAATTAAATCTCTCAATCATTTACCCTGCAAATATATATAAAAAAAACTATCACCTCATTATTAAAATTCTTCAGTTATGTCACTCCCGACCCAATTTTCTTCCAAAACATGTCCCAATACCGAAACAAATAAAATTAAAAACTCCACTTCGTTTATTATAATCATTATTCATTCCGCGAAAACAACATTAAAAAAATCGCCAAGTCAAAAGACACTCGCCAATCACGGACGCTTTTATTAGGGTACAGTTACAGGGATTGATTTCAAAACAAATAAAGACCGTGTAACGGATACCGAATAAACTTCGAACGCGAAATAATGTCCCGCTTACAGCTAAATTATTCGTATTAGAATTTATTCCTTCTATTCTATTCTATGTAGAATTTTTATTCTCGGGGAATTTTTTTTTACTTATTTTTAGGTTACTGTTATTGAGAAACGGAATTTTATCAGATCAGTGTTCTGTAACTTGTTGAAGAAGATTGGAAAGAAATTGTTTGCCGTGGAATGTTTTATAATGGCGATCCCACAATAGAATTCATTTAGTTATAAGTTTAAAAAATTAAAGTTTCCACCATATGAATTTCTTTATTTAATTTAGATTTAATATTTATTTAATTTTAAAAATATTTGCATGAATAAAATTAGCTTGAAATAGTTTATATATTTGATTAATTTCGTTTTATTTATTTAATGATTATTTAAATTTTAAGTTTTAATATATGTTTAAATTTGTATGGTATCAAAGTTGCATTTTAGTTATTTAGATTGCTGCATTTATTTTATCCAAGAATATATTTTAATGCTTAAATAATTGTATTGGGACTTTCATAATTAAATTGAATCAATATTAACCGTTGTTTCTCTTATTTTAAGTGTATATTTAATAATTATACGTATGGAAAAATTAATTATTGAATGTTAAATATAAATTTAAAGAAAAGAGCTGCACATACATTATTTAAGTCAGGCAAAAATATATCACTTATAAACCAAACATTCCCTTGGTTTTCAATAACTTCATAAAATAGTTTCAACTTTTAACGTTAATATAAACTAAGTGTGTAACCTGAAATGATTAAAAAATAAAATAAATGAAAATTTATAATAATTACATATTTCTTTTGTCTCTCAAGTAGTCTAACATTAAAAATTATCGGCAAAAAATAAAAATACTTTAAATGAAGGATCCTATGATAACTTTAAAAATTTCATCTAATTTTGTGCTAATGGTGGGATTGATCTTAGGTTCTTACATATTTTGTTACTTAGAATAGCCGAAAATTTAATAATCATTTGAACTTTATGGGTAGCATGTTGAAGAGAAAAAGAATTCGGCACTTATTTCTACTAGAATTTTCTTTCTTAGTTCTTTTATAATTTCGTAATACTTTTACTTTATGGAACATTGCATATTGTCAAAAGGTAAAAGACTTTATTCTGGTGTCACAATTGTTGATGCCATATTCTTTTTGAATTTTTATGTATGTATTAGATAATAAAAATATATAGAATAAAGTAATTTTTGTACAAAAAAGTTTTATCATTTTTAATCTATATTAATAAAATTAAAACGCTGCGTTTGTTTTGTACCTTATAGACTCTCAAACTAGAAAACCGTTTGCCTCGTATATTGGCACGAATACCTAGTTCGTGCTTTAGTTACGATATTTGAACTTTTGGAGCTTAATTTTTTAGGTCCAGAAATATTTTGATGTTTTAAAAGAGGAAAGAACTACGCCACTTGTGCGCAAATACGGACATATTTCACATTTGCTTTGCAATCATCTGATAAATTAAATTTAATTGTTACAAAAATAATTAAAAATTGGAATTGTGCATTGATTATTAAAAAAATTTCGAATGTTTTTAGATATTATCTTACAAGTAGATATTTAAATATTTTAAGTAAAAGACACTAAATTTTGCAGACATAAAAATTTTAATTGCAGTATTTGGAATTCTTTGACAACATTTTAGTTGTTTGTTCGTTTATATTATAACAATGAACGATTATAACATAAGCTGTTGGAATGCCGACTGCAATGTAAAAAAATGCAACCAGTGCCAGATTTAAAAGAGTATTTTATTTTGTTTATTTTATTTTTATTTATTATTATTTATTTTTATTTTGTTTTTAAAGTATTCTATTACATATTTTTCAAACAAAAATTGTATTTTGCGATGTTAGTTCTATTTAAAAAAAAAACTTATTAGCCTGCAGTCATTTTCACAAATAAAATTTGAAATACATATTTTTTTTAGTTTTTAAAGTAAAGTAGTCTATTATACGTTTTTCAAACAAAAAGAGTATGAGGTAACATCTTTTATATTTGTCTTGTTACTTTGTAACGGTTTTGTTTGTCGTTTGTCTGGAAATTTCCAGACTCCAGACTGTTTATGGCAACAGCATTACACACATTATTGTTATACACATGGAGGTATGAATAAGTTGCAGATGCTTGGCGATAAAAAAAAGTGAAGCCGCCTTGAAAGTCGCCAAATTCAAATTGTAATCTTCCAAAACAAAGCTCACATTCGATGTTATTTTAATGCTTAAATGTAGAGTTCTTTGGGTCATTCTTTTTACCTTTTATTCCCAGTGATTCCATTTGGCATCATCCTGTTTCTGATCATAATTAAAAAGTAATAATAAAGCTAACATCTATTGGGATTAATAAAAAATATTTTCTAATGGAAAAAAGTTTGAAGAATCGAATGATGTGATTTTTGATATCATAAATGGCTATAGACGATCAGAAAAAAAAATATTCTAAAATGATGATGCCAAATTCTCATTGGGCAGAAAGGGTTAAAAAATTTAACAATTCGACTTTTCAATTTGTTCAAAATCAAATAAAAATGCTCTTTGGTATGTTTTTTTATTATTCTCTAATAAACAATGTAATCACATGATGTTATCACAAAAATACTATGTTGTCACAAAAATATAGATGTGACATTACCAAAATATTGGAAAATTATATTTTGGTGACAAATATTATTAACTTTATATATTCTTCAAATCTTTAAATATCTAAGTCCAAATATAATTTCAAATCCACTATCGGTAAAAGAAAGGTCATCTTAACACTTTCAAAGGTGATAAATATTTTTTTAAGAGTTACTGATCGAAATTCAAAAAGTTACGAAATTGTCTGTTACACAGCCAATAGAACTGTGCAAGGTCTGAGATAATGCAGGTTGCATTCTCCAACCCTTAATTCCATGTACATTATTTGAACCATCACTTATCAAACGGGTTTTTGTATTATTTTTACCAAGACAGCCACTGCTTCATATTTTAGGTTAGTTAGTTTTTTATAGTTGTACCAGGCATGAGTTTTTTTTTTAACATTTTAAAAATAAAATAGTCTGGATGATCTGTCTGAAGCTGTATACATAGTTTTCAACAATATTAGCCAAGGTGAACTACTTATTTTGTCCCTGGCGGTGATAATTACGTGAATACATTATGTAAATGTCCATTTTTAACATAACACTAAACTTTGGTAAAAAAAATATTCATACTTAAAATATCATACTTTATTTTATATAAATATTATACTTAAAATATTATGCTTTATTTTAAATAAATATTATACTTAAAATATTATAATTTATCTTTAAACGAATGCTAAAATTATTTAGTTAGCTCAATTAATTAACTAAATTTATGCTGTAAATGAATAGATAAATATTGTTCAAATATAAATATGATTGAAAAAAAATATCAACTAATTCAAATGTAAATATTATTGAAATGTCATGATTTCAATATAAATATTGTACAAATATAAAATATAAATTAATAATAATTTAAATATAAAATCAAAATATTATTCTAATAAAAAAATATTAATATCATTTAATTATAAAAGAATTCAAATATAAAAATTATTCAGATATCTAACAATTCAAACATAAATATTATTTCAACTATCAAGTAATTCAAATATCAATATGTCATCAAAATAATTAAATAAATACGTTAACAAAATCTATAAATAAAGTAAGAATAATAAAATAAGCTAGTAAACTAATTGAGAAAATAATTGTCTAAATAAATTCATAAATAACATTAAGGTGATAAATAATTTTTTGATAATTGTAAATTTTTAACGAATCAATGAATAAGCCTTTCCTACTTAAGTTCAGCATCCTAATATGTGACTTATAACGAAATTTGGGTATTTGTAAAAAAAATTTAGGATACTTAATATTTGTTAATTTACTATTACATTCCATGATTAAAGTTACAAATATAAAGTTTATTAAAGATAAGGATAATGTGTGAAAATTAGATAAATAAATCGACAGACATTATTATTTATGAGGCTAGATTATTATTTAAGTAATTTATGTTTCATGCGTACTTAAATACTATATAAGAGAGTTTAATAAATTAAATCATTGCAACTTTTCTTTGAGACATAATAAGCTAGAAAACAGTATACGTGGTGCTGAGAAAGGTGAGGTAGGGTAGATACATTTATATTAAGGCTTGTGTGCTTGATCAGAGACTCGCTTATTATTAAATTAAATAGAGGCCGTCTGTTGGCTAAGACGATATCTATTAGAAGAGCAAAAGAAACACAACACACGACTATTTGTAAGGTTGGTGACATCATTAACCCTTTCAGTCCCAAAAATTTACTACACTACAGAAACATCTAATATTCACAAAATAAGCTTATTTTAGGTCAAAAATAAGAGTTCTATAAGAAAAAAAAAATCATTTTAATACTTTATATGGTTTTTGAAATAATGCCAAAATTTTAACTGTGGAAAACAACACCACAAAAAATATATCACCTAAAAACACTTCGAGTTATATATTTTAAGGTATCTGACCACATTAAAAAAATTAGTAATTATTTTAATCGAAATATTTGAGGTTGTGTTTTAAATATGAGGAACTGAAGTGAACTTTTCAAAAATCTGGTGAAACGATTGTTAGCCATTTTCTAAATAAAAAAAATAGTAGTTCTGACTTCTATTGAGATTTATGTAAAATATTGTCGAATAGAACAAAGTGTGAAGTATCGAATGATGTGTGTTTCGATGTCATAACGGGACATACACATTTGGAAAAGAATATTGAAAGTGATGATTCCAAATGGCATCACTGGGACTGAAAGGGTTAAACTAGATAACCAATGAAATTGAAAATGAATGGCTGATGTAATATCTGGATGCGATTACTTATAAAGATGATGTAATATGAAAGATATATTCCAGCATACAGAGCCAGAGGCTGATGCAGCTTGAATATGATATTACAACACTTATTAGCCTTCGTCAAGTAAGACAGACACAGAATTTTTCTTTTTACTGTCACATAGATAGGAAAGTACACCCGGGACGAATGAGGGAATCGAACCCGCACCCGTTACAGCGCGCAGACTGCTAGCGTAATGGTCTGATCACTCGGCCATCCGGGCCCCAAACGTGGTGCTATGATGTATGTGTTACGGTTATTATGTATGATTGGGCATTTTTGGAGTTAACTCCGAGCAATTTAAAAATAATCAAAGATATGTGGCAAAGTAATAAATTATATGGAAAATATCGAATTGTCCGGGTATTATGAATAATGATGAAAGACCGATTGGGCAATTTGAGAATATTTGCTTTCATAATAATCTACATACAGATATAAAAGGATATATTATTTTAAAATCTCATTTTTAAATAATTAATAAAGTGATAATAACTTCTTAAGACCCGAGCAAGATTCTACAAGTATATTCTCAAATCTAAACTTACTTGCAATTGATTAAAATCTCTGTCATCAGCTTTTTAATTTTCTATTCAAAATCGAGGACAATTTCATAACATATAATGTAATATCTACCTATAATTTTAGATTATAATTAAGCATAAAAACTTACCTAACGTAATCTAATTATTGTTTAGGAGACCTTTCCATCAAAGGGCTAATTCTAAGTACGATATAAGCGAATTAAATAAATTCATTTATGGTTAGTTCACCCGTTGTTTAAACATGGATATTTCGAACGTAGTATTTTTTCTAAGATAAGTGTTTTATTCATTACGTAACTTTAAAAGACGTGTTTTGGATTTATTAAATAAGTATCAATATCGATGGATAGAAAATGAAAAGAACGCTTTCTTAATATCAACGAAAAATTTAAGTTAATTTAAAACAACTTTCCTAATGCATAAGAGTTTTATAAACAGTTTTCCATAAATAACTTGTATTTTCCTCTCTGATACGAAAATGCAATATTTTTCATTCATGGGGGAATTAATCATTATTTCTTACATCGCATCGGCTCTGTAAAGCTTTAAATTTAATGAAAGGTTAGATTTCTTCAATAAGTTTTAAGTGAAGGTTTTAATTAAATAGCTCTGCCGTATCGGTTTCATGGAAACTTTTTTTAAAGTAAATATGAGACTTATTTTTCTTCGAATGTTTTGGATTAATTTGTTTGTGTTATCGATACATAGGTGTTTTAAACTATTGTTGTTATTGGAAATAATGTTTACAATAATACAATTTTGTATTTAAATAATATAATTAAAAAAATTATTAATGAATTACTTTATTTTCGATAAAAATACAATTAAATTTTAATTCAAAAAAAAATATTCAATAATAGAACGCTTTATTTATTTATTTATTTATTTATTTATTTATTTATTTATTTATTTATTTATTTATTTATTTATTTATTTATTTATTTATTTATTTATTTATTTATTTATTTATTTATTCATTTATTTATTTATTTATTTATTCATTCATTTATTTATTCATTCATTTATTTATTTATTTATTCATTCATTTATTCATTCATTCATTCATTCATTCATTCATTCATTCATTCATTCATTCATTCATTCATTCATTCATTTTTTTATTTATTTATTTATTTATTTATTTATTTATTTATTTATTTATTTATTTATTTATTTATTTATTTATTTATTTATTTATTTATTTTATTTATTTATTTATTTATTTATTTATTTATTTATTTATTTATTTATTTATTTATTTATTTATTTATTTATTTATTTATTTATTTATTTATTTATTTAAATTAGTCTCGGTTATCAAATCAGATTTTACAATCAGATAATTTGGTAAAATATTATACTATTCCAAACAAAAACTTTTTTTAAACTAAGGTTTGATTTGTCTTAATAATACAAATTTGTTAATATTATATTTTCATTCTTGCACAATTGGGATTTTTTTTATTACAATTTAATAAATATTTGTTTTCTTTTACTACACAAGAAACTAATTTTTAGTTTTGTATCAATGTTACCTTATTAAAAGTCCCTCTTTATTTAATTTAGTTCTCCCTCAGGAGTCGACATTGTCGCTTGATCACCTTTCAAATTACGAAGCCTCGTCCCCCCAAACCATGTCAATTTGATGTGTTAAAAGCCAAACCAAAATTCTAAGAATTAAACAAGCCTTAACTGTATATTTACCTTTAAAAATACACTCTCTAACCAAACATTTTATAAAAAACTACTACCAAAAAGCAGTTTCCTAGTTCAACTGACCCGCACGAATTAGCAGCCTTCTTCTTCTCTAGGGTACAAAAAAAAATTAAGATAAGGGTGAGGGAGAAGTGAACTGAAGAGAGAAGTAAAAGAACTTTCTCCTTCAAGAACCTTTTCTTCAACACAAAGTTTTTAAGTGGATGAATGAATAAGTGACCGTAGCTTTAGTGTTGGGTCTTATTTTTAACGAAATTCTTTCTTTAAGGGGAGAGAAGAGAGTGTAGGAGAAAAAGTGTTCTGGAGTTTGGAGTGTTAAAGAAATAGTTATTTGGTAATTTCTAGCTGTTTTTATTGAATTGGACAGCACCACACTGCTAAAAATTTTATATTTAGTTTTAGAAAACTACTTAGTGCATTGTTTAAATTGTGTGCTTGGTTTCACCATATGTGGAGAAATTTCTCAAAATATTTTTAAATTTAAGTTGAGCCATTTTCTGGTTTTGCGTTCCGAAATCTTAAAAATGGTTCGACCAATTTTGGAGTGTTAAAAAAACAGTCATTTGTAATGCTTAGTTTATTTTATTAATATTGGACACTGTTAAATATTTATACTTGGTTCCACTAAAAAAATGCCTTATAGAGTAGCTGAAACGACTGTGTAGTGAAATGTTTTGTACCACATTTTTGGAAGTTGGTAAAGCCATTTTTCAGATTTTGGTTTCCGAAATTTGAGGAAAGTTTTCAACCAAATTCCAAAAATATGGCAAAAATCGTTATATTCTAACTAACTATTCATTCTCTAAATAAAATTAATATTCATTTTTTTAAGTGCAACAACTATAAAACGTCCACTAACAGTTATTTGAACAAGAGGAGCAGAAACAGAATCAAACCACCACCTCAAAATAACCGAAAAATTTCATCTAAACCTAAGTAAAATAAGAAGGAATAAAACTAAAAACTCAAAAAAAAAAACTACCCGGTAACAGAAGAAGGCCTGAAATTAGGCCTTTTCTCATCTAGAGTGGTACCTTTATCTCACTCCCCCCTCCTTTACCTTTATCTTTCTCCCTTTATTTAGAGGGTCGGGGGACTAAAGAAGAAAGTATTGCTGAGGGAGGTGTACCATTGCGACAGGGAATTCTAAACAAGGTCTTTCTGTCGTTTGTTTGGGGTGGTCGTTTGGGACTTATAAAGGGTGAATAGTTCAGAGGTTAGAGTACTAAAAGCTGTCTGGTCAAAAACTTAGTGAAACTCAGGTTACCAAGTGAAGCTCTGAATGATTTAGTGATGTGCCCAAACAAAAGCATGGATTGTTAGAAGGGCTGGGAGCCCAGTTGGTTTGGCACTAGCCTAGCATGCGAAAGGTCCCAGGTACGGGCTATAAATGGCCCGTGTAGCCAAAAATGTCCGACGAATAATACCCCGTGTAAAGGAGTGCACGTTAAATATCCTTAAAATTCCTAACGATGAGTACGATGTAGCTCTTAATGGTTGCGCTGGGTGCCTATTCAGGTGTCAGCACGTCACTTGACCGTAGTTCCAAAATACGACGCCCGTCGCCAATAGCCCTAATGTAGCTCTAGTGCGATGATAATTCAAACCTAACCTACCATGGATTATTAGGTGGCATTAAAATTCAGACAGCAGAAATTAATAGTGTAAAATTGTCAAATTCATAGAAATATTCCTCCAAAATCTTTTTTTGTTCCTGTAGCATTTTAGTGAAAGAAGACCCATGAATTTATTTCAACACAACAGAAACAAATCCTAGAAAATTTAAACAAGTTTAAAAAAAATACAAAACAGTAACTTGATAAAGCTTTGAAGACTTAAAATAATCCATATCATTACAATAAAAAAAGGAATAAAAACGATATCTGACGTTTATATGGAAGAAATTTCACAGGAAGAGAATAAACTTTACAGTCCTACACACTACTTTTATATGGTTTATTTCTATTGATCTCAAACTATTCAATAGATAGTAGGTTGGTTTTAATTATCGTCATACTAGAGCTACACGAGGGCTGTTGGTGACGGGCGTCGTATTTCAGAAACACAGTCAAGTGACGAGCAATCACCTAAGTAGGCACACAACGCAACAGTTAAGGGCGACATCGTACGCAGCGGTTGTTACATTATAGCTTATTTAACGTGCATTCCCTCTACACGGGATTATTCGTCGGACATTTTTGACTGCATGGGCCGTTTGTAGGTCGGCAGTTATTTTGGCGATGCCCGGACCCGGACCTATGACCCTTCGCATGTTATGTGAGTGCCTAACCGACTGGGCTCCCCAACCGCCGTTAGTAAATAACAGCTACGTTTATATAACAGAACTCCACCGAAAGAAGAAGAAATGTTACAAGCTCACAAATATCGTCCACATTGTTTCTATGGATAACATACTCTTCAATAAAAATAGGCAACCAGGGGAAAGAGTTCATCAATACCAAAAAAAATATCGCCAAATAACGACATTTAGCCAAAAATAGAATACATAAACCTTCCAAACTAAACAACACTAATTCCCATCGTACTAAGATGAATTCCAGAATACTTTTTTTTCCATCGTCCCGAGGATCTTCAGAAGATAATGAAGCCCCGAAGACGAAAAGATCTTGCGCAATCTCGTGCGCACTACCCCTATCTGTCTGTCCGTCCATCCGTCCTAGTCTTACAACACAGTGAGGATGAAAGATTTGGGTTCTTTTAAGAGAATAGTTGGATATGTGTTTGTGGTAATGTATTTACTGAAAGTATTACTGATAGGATTCTTATGCTTTTTGGTAAATTTCGATAAAAGGAAGGAAAAGGATGAATGGGGTAGAGGAACAGCAAAAGCAATTAAGTATTTAAAAAATGATATAAAGAAACAGTATTTAAAAATAATATTAAAAAACAGTATTTAAAAAATAATATAAAGAAACGGTATTTAAAAAATAATATAAAGAAACCAACAGCATTGGAGAAAAACATATATGATTGATACTGGAATAAGAAAAAGACTTGCACAATTTCAAATGTTTTCTTTTGCAAAATAAATGAATGAAAAATCCAAATATAAGATTCAAGTTTACTAAAAAGACAAAGGAACACAGTGTATCTGGTTTTTGTTTTCAAAACCAGAAGCCTGTTTTAAACCAAATACTGAAAATATGTTTAAACATTTCAGCACACACAGTCGTTGCAGCTACTTGGGACCATTATTATGGTGAAACCAAGCAAAAAAGTATTGTAAGCTTAGAGCTTAAGCTGGAGGGATGCTTAAGCAAAATTTTACGCGTTATCGGTATAGTAGGGTTAAGTTCATATATATTCCGGCATGTGTGTTTGATCAGAGGTCCGCTTACATAAGCCTTCGTCAAGTAAGACAGACACAGAAAGAATTTTTACTGTCACAAAGAAAGGAAAGTACACAAAGGGCGAAAGCGAAAATCGAACCAGGACCCGTTAGAGCGCGCAGACAGCTGGAATATTGGTTAGATTGAATATGTTGCAACTTCTCGCCATTCAAAAATAACAGTCCGAAACCTGGATAACATCGTCTGCCGCACAAGAGCATATTCCGTTTTTTCTCTCTTCCGAACAGCCGACGCACCGAACAGGACGGAAAATGAGATTCCCCTCTGACCTCTAAATTGAACATGTGACGGTACCCACCATCCAAGTTGGTTAGGTTAGGTTTGAATTATCGTCGCACTATAGCTACACGAGGGCTATTGGCGACGGGCTTCATATTTTAGAACCACAGTCAAGTGACGAGCCGACAACTGAATAGGCACCCAACGCAACCGCCCACCACCCAATAACTAACAAGCCCCTCCGAAAATACCCATCTAGTATTTCCATCCCATCCCCAGCAAGCAAGCACGGGGATTTCAATTAGGCGCACCTATTAGTACGAAAAGGATGATGAGGGATTACCGAGGCCGTCGCCTTGGCAACCGCTTGCGGAAGAGGCGGATCGATGCGAGGGAGGCGTGCTGGTTGGCATGGCAACCGGCATCTGGAGAACCACTCCCATCGGTATGCGGAAAGGGACCGGGTCTGGTCAGTGCTGAGTTGGGCTATGCTATGCAACCCATTTTACGGATATGCACTTGAAGAGTACAGGGGAAGAACAGGTTGATTTCTTTAGAGTCTTTTCGTAATTGTGTCTGCTTGGCGGACATTGGCGACCGGAAACCGGCTTTTCTTTCGGTTCTTTATTCGCGGTACAAACGTGTGACTCGTATCCACAGATCTCTGGCGTGAATCAGGGTTGAGGCGAAGGATAAACAAAACGAATAACCGGTTTCTTTACACCAGTTTAGGCGATTTCTCGCTATCATCTCCAAAAAGGCTATTAAGGAAAGCCTTCTATGAAAAAAAAGCGGTTCTTCCCGTGTACTCTTTTCACTTTTAATCGACAGAACCAACGACATAACACAGCCTACATCTGAACTTCAACTTATGAAGCTAGAGAAGATCAACGTAACTTCAAGCTAGCCGTCTATTCGGAGTGTCGGCTGCCATATAAAAAAGGAAACAATTTTTATTTTTAGAATCCGAATAGGTTCTCAGAGCAGGTTTCTTCTTCTTCTGAACAGCTGACACTCCAAATAGGACGGCTAGCATGACGTTATGGTGATCTTCTCTAGCTTCATAAGTTGAGTAGGCCAAGGGAAGAAAATTTATTTAAGTATGAAAGAGTAAAAATCACATTTTTTTATTGTTTGTAATGATGTCTACATACTAGTTAGTTAATAAAGCATGATAAATCGAAATATTTTTTAACAATTTCTGAAAACTTAGTCCAATATAGTAAGTCCCATGACCCTTATTTTCGTTTGGGTTTATAATAAGTTAACAGTGTATTTTGCATTCGTATATAAAAAACTAAAAGCCAAAGTAATAGCACAGTTTAAAAAAAATGAAGAAATATGTAGGTTTAAATCGATGTTACTAAAATTTAACACCATGAATATATTTGATATTAAATTCATATTACACTTCTTAAGAAGAAACTTTTCTATTTTGAATGAATAATTTAATTCAGAATAATTCTTATTGATACTATTAAATAACATATTTAATTTAAAAAAAGTTGACTGTTAGAGAATAATACAAAATTTAAAACTTTTATTAGAAATATTATTTGGAATTTCCAAATGTAATCATTTTAAATGCACAAAATCGTGAAATTAACAAAACACATATTCTTAAAACCTCTGAAACGAATGGAAAACGGACAAAAGTGTGCCGTTGTTTTGTCTGTATAAATTTCAAAATAATAATAATAATTTATTGGATTACAAGTTCAGAATCAGGTTAATTTTTGACGATCTGATCTTAAATTCCTTTAACTCCAATAAAAAAATTAGAATTCCAATAAAAAATTATTATTTATAATTTGTTTCAATTTATTGTTATTACTTGAAAAACTGCTTCATAAATTACAGAAAGAGCTGGGTCTAACGCTCAGAATGTTAACCCAAATACCATATCAAAACCGGACGATATTATAGGGGGGCTTGTGGCGCGACTCCCTCCTTTGGTTCCTTTTGGCGTGGTGGTTAGCGTATCGGCAAAGGGCCAGCGGCGTGTTCTATCCATGGTTGAGAAGGGCTTCGGTGTGTCCAGTTTAGTTTACCCAGGGTTGCCGGGATTTGGTTGCGTAAGGATAAAGGGAAGGGGTGGCATTGTTCGGCGGGGTATCTTTTGAATGGCGAGAAGTGTAAAATGCTAAGAGGGTGTAATTTCGAGTAAAATATACCCTACAAAAAAATGATCCATAGAGATCAATACAAAATTCTATTGACATTAATACAGCTTTATTGGTGTGTACTTATTTTTATGGATGTCCCTATTGTTATCAGTAGAAGCTATTGATATCAGTAACCTACTGATAATATTTCTTATTGATATCAATAGAGCTCTACTGACACTAGTAAAAAAAATATCAGTAAGCTACTGATCTCAATTGACATCAATAGGCATGTACTTATATCTATAGAGATCAGTAGATATTTGTATGGATATCAATAGAGATTTCTATTGGTACCAGTAGGCCATTTCCACATTCAAATTTTCTATTGATCTCTACTGACCATTTTTAGTAGGGTAGCTACTACATTTTTAATAAGAATGCTGTTTTTACCGCAAATAACTGTCCGCTGATGTGTCATATAAATAACGTATATTAATTTTAACGCAAAAGCTGATTTTGTATGAGAAATTGCACATATGGTAAATCGGGGTAGCTCCCTTATTCTCTGCTTTCCTATCCATCACAGGTAAATTACAAAAAATCAAAATTTTAAATAATAAATAAAAAAACTTATAATATCGAATTTAATTTCTGTTGAATAACGAAACAATTATTATTGTGACTCAACAACGAGACATTTTAAACTTGTAGGCGTTAGATACGTTATCGAATTTCTTCACCAGTTTTCCATAAATAGCAAAATTTTATACTTAATAAATTTTGTTGACAGTCTAACTTTTTCAGCCTGAAACATTTTTAAGATAAGTTCTTTAAAAATAAACTGAATTTTAATTTTTCAAATAAATTTTTTAATTTAAAATTTACAAAGAAAACAACCGTATGTTTGCAGGTCGCTCAGATTAATTCACAATAAAATAACAGCCTCAGAACCACCGTCACTAACAAAAATATCAAATACGAAACTTTTCCTTAGATTTCTTTCTCTCTCAATCTTCAAAAACTTTCTCTAAAACTTTAAAAATTTCTCAGAAAACTTTTGCAAATCAACAGCGGCCTTCACAAAGACGGTTGTAGGCACTAGAAAAATGAAAAATTCACCACCCCAAACCCTCTCTAGAATTTTTAGCTTTAGCATGCCCATTGATGAAGGCACCTACTTGGCTAAAGTCCAAAATTAGGGATGCTAAATATGGGATATTTTAAAAGAGGAGCTGTTTTTAAGTGTTGTTACCTTTATCTATAAAGGAAGAAGTTCTGACTGACTAACTCACGTATAAATGCCCAATCAAAAATATTGGAGGCACAGACTTTAAATTTTAGGTGATTATTCTTTTTGTTCTGAAAGGCGTAATTTAAGAAGCGAATTTTGGAAATTCCAACTAAAACGGGTCTAGAAGGGCGAAACGTGAGCCAGTTTCTACATAGGAATAGTATTGAACGTTGTTTTAAGCATACGATTGTTGAAAGTTTTTATTTGAAGAAATTAACGACTAAGCACATAAGTAATAATACCTGTCTGGATTTGGAAACCATGAGAATATGTATTTTTCATGGTTTTGAGTGGCAACAGAAATCCTAAAAGAAATAAATTCATTCCTTATCGTTTACCCATAAGGCCCATTAGTCCCGAGCCTAGGGCCCCCAAATTTTAGGGGGCCCTATATTTCAGTTTCTATTCCGCAAAATCCTGTAAAAATCTCCAAAATATCAGTACATACACAATATTTTCCAAAAAGGGGATCCCAAAATATGTTGTGCCTATAGATTTCCTAGAACAGGCCCAAGTTGTGTATCAATGTAACGTGCAAAGAGCAAAACATTGGAGTACCTATCAATGGAAGAAACAGGAATGAAAACTCAAATAAATAACGTCATCTGAAACAATCTAATTGAATATGTAAAAAAATTGCATAATGTATGAATCAACACTAATACTGACAAACATCTTCGGTTACACGCAAGACTGGGCAATATATTTATAGCCATAATTATATCATGTGAAAAGATTTCATCCAAAATGAATTTGATGTTACTTATTTCACAAGAAAAGTTGTATTTTTACAGACAAATATGTAGAATCAACAAAACGTAGACAATGTAGTTTGTATAGCCTGTAGAGTTTTGCTATATATTCTCGACAAAAACGTTGAATAATACAATTGAATAGTTTGTTGCTGGTTTGTTTCAGAGCAAACAACTTTTTACGAAAAGAAAAAATTTGCAACGGGGAATTTTAGACACATAGGATTTTTCAGAGTATAACATATGTATATAATATATGAGAAAATTCATCAGTGCATAGCAGTGATATATATTATTTTGTTTTAATAAATAAATAAAAAATAAGTAAATGAATGAACGAATAAATAAATAAATAAATAAATAAATAAACAAACAAACAAACAAACAAACAAACAAACAAATAAATAAATAAATAAATAAATAAATAAATAAATAAATAAATAACCCTTTAAGTTGGTTTCACGACATTGTAAGCATAATCAAGGTAAAGTTACATCTACAGATAAACGTCATAGTATTTTCTCAGAAATCTTTTACATGTAGCGGAGTAAAAATAAAATATAAAATAACAACATTCGGAATCAGACGATTATTATAAAAAAAATATTATTAAGTAAACATAATACATTTTAAGTGACTGAAAATAAATACAATAAAACAACATTTTAGCAAATACTCAAAATTTATAACAAGGTAAATATAAATAAATAATTCATTCTGCTTATATCAGAGAACAGTTACGTGATTCCCAAAGCGTTATTTTATTTTAATTTCAGGCGTCCAAAAATGGGGGTTGGTGAGCGAAGTCAAGGGAACAGGGTCGGAGCCCAAAAATGTTGACGTAGTATTCGGAATTCAATTAGGACAAGTTCCGGCGGGATCGGAAAGTTTTCGGGATTCGGCTAATTTAGTTCGGCTTTTTTCGGTTTTCTCCGAATGGGGTCGAAAAGTTTTGGGTCGGGAGGTAATGGGAATTTTTGTTTTGTTTTTAGTGTGGGTGTTGAGTAGAAGTTAATTTTGAAATTTTAAGGAATTGAAGAAGAAGAGGGTATGATAATAACGAAATTATGCTTGGAAAAGTGAAGTATGTAGAAATATAACCATTTAAGCAAAATTCTAAATTATTTAGATAATTTTATCTTTTTGCATAGCTTAAAATATTCAAATGAAATACTATGTATGATTTTGTTTAAACTTAATTAAAACAAAAATTGGTATTCAAAGTATTTAATTGTTGTTGTTGTCGGGTCTGTGATTATATCACAGAAGATGGCTGCCAGAGCCTCCGAAGAGGTAAAGCATTTAATTAAAAAAGTAATAATGTTGTCGTAGCAAGCCCCCAAAAGTGACAGTATTGAAAACCAGTTTTGGAGGAAACGGTTTTGAACTGTAAAAAGGGAAAATAAAACATTTCAAACAATAAAGGGATCAAAACAATTTTAAACTCTCCGAAACACTGGAATTTTCTGCAAAAGATAAAATTGTTTTTTCTTATAAAAGAGTTAAATATAACGGTTCAGGACTTTTATCTAAAAGAAACAGCTTTAAATCGTCACAAAATATGGGAAATTTCCATACAAGTGACTGTTTTTTTTTTGCAGCCAAATCGGCGACGCGTCGCCAATCCCAGCCAACCCGGCCCCCATACCAAGGATTTCGTTATCTTCCTTGAAGTCTGTCGCCTGTCATTCCAATTCTACATCAGGGCTGTTCCCGGGAGATAAGGTAGCACAGCAGGTCCGCCCTTCCGGACCTTCAAAAGGGGAAAAGCAGACGATATATATGGAGGTAGGAGGTTGAGTTGTATGGGTGACTTCTTTGAAAAAATATGGCCGAAAGTGATGGTTGTCGACTTATTGAAAGTGATGGGCCATGGCTGGATACGAGAAGCCCAGTAGATCAACGTGAATAGATTAACTAAAAAGTATTATAAACAAGCTAGAAAGGATAGAGTATATTTAAAAGTGCTTATTTTGGCTAAATTAAAAAAAAACTAAAATAGAAAATAATTGAGAATAAACTTAAATGTTAACTATACACTTTCAGAGAATATTCCTAGCGTTGCAGGTATTTTGGCAATGCCCAAACCCGAGACCTTTCGCATGCAAGGAAAAGGCCTTACAGACTGGGCCACTCAAACTTTAAGAGCGGTATTTTTATCATTTTACCTGATTTTCGTCACTTTATGCTATTTGTTTTCCTTAGTATTTCTAATTTATGTGAGTTGATATCTTTTTGTTCGATTAAACGGAATTTGTTTCCCCTCTTGGCTCACATTTGTGCTGTAATATTTCCCCCCTTTTTTATTTGTTTTGTTCTTAACCAAATACAGTAAGTTGCAGATAGCTTAAAGCATATCGTTTGTATTTCGCTTCTCCCTGCAAATTTAACATGAATTTCTCTTCAAATCGCCCTAAAAAGGGTAAAGTCTGAATAGATTTATTCTAAATTTTCTCTAGAGAGTCTTGCTTATTCATTCTTAAAAGGGTTTTCTTTTACCTGAAACTGCTCAGTTCATTCACCTACAAGCTTCTTTTTCCTACCGAAACACACATATATCCGTTCATGACGGTTAGAATAAGCTGCAGATGCTGCCAGGTCCAAAATCAGTTTGCCAAATGAAGCAGTTCATCTTTTTCGCAATACGCCAGCAATTATTTCGTCACTTGACCAGGGTTATAAATTACGAGGCATTGTTGGCTGTGTTAAAGCTGCTAAAGGAGGCTAGAAATAGGCAGCCGGAAGCAATTACATTACCATTACCAATTATTTTGAGTTGTTATGTTGCATAGAATTAAATTTATGAAATTTCATATGAAGGGACATGTTGTAACTCCCAATAAACAGGGATTTATTTTTTGACAATCTTACGAAATTAAAAAGAGATATTTTATAAGTCACCTTATAATTCAGTGTAAATTTATTGTTGGTGTGTGTTTTAATCAATTTTAATGCTTTTATTTTATTCCATTGTAATGCTTGTATTTTATTTATTTTTTAATGTTTGTATTTTATTCAAATCTAATGTTTGTTGTCTTCTGTATTTTATAAGATTTTAGTGTCTTGCCTCTGCTATGTAATTGTAAATTTTCTTTTCTGTATAGAAGGCAAAAAAATAAGTAAACATGTTTTAAGTCTCGTTTTGTACTGCAGTCTATATCTTGTACAAATTGGCATATTTGAAATTTAATTGCACCTTTTTATAAATAAAAAAAAGATGAGTCGCATAAAAACCTCACTAAACGTGTGTAAGCTTGAGCACCCAGTCGGTAAGGCGCTTGTCTTGGTCCCAGGTTAAGGTCCAGGCATTGCTGATAAAATAGTTGCCACCTACAACTGGCCAGTACAGCTAAAAAGTCGATTAATACACCTTGCAGAGGGAGGGCACGTCATATATGTTCTCATGACTTAACGTGCAATGTTTCCTTTAAAAAGTTGCGTCGGGTGCCTATTCAGGTATCTGCTGGTCAATTGACTGTGACTGTGATTCCAAATTATGACGCCCGTCGCCAATAGCCCTCGTGTAGCTTTAGTGCAACGATAATTAAACAAAACCCTTCTCACTGAATGTACGCAGTGCTATTGGGTTTGGGCGCTCCACATTCACACCTTTTTGGCTTACTGACTATATTCAGAAAATATCTTCATCTTTACGCTTGTAACACGAAAGTATTCACGAAGGAAGCAACGTATATTATTAACTCAAATAAAGTATTACCACCAAAGAAAACTATTTGAGCCAATAATGTACGTTGTTTCTTTCGTGAATACTCTCTACTACTCTAACAACTCTCAACTCTTTTTACGCCAAAACTCAGTCTTACTCTATTCTAGCCTCCACTTTCAAGAAGAGCAGTCACGAGTGTGTGACGCCTCAGAGCTGTCAAGGGGAAACGCCGCAAAAACCCTTGAAACTTAATAACACACATCCCCCTAAATTACAGCCGCACACAAAAAAAATTACAGCGTGGCAGTAACGTGACACGTAATTGATGGTTTCCGAACGACAGGTAGCTGATACGGTCGTGTTCGTGGACTAACATCGCTCAGAGATGCGAACCCGAAACAGTGGGCTTCGAGGAAGTTTGTAATGAATATATGACAATTTGTTGGCAGTGTGTTGCTTTTTTTGACTACTTTCTAATTTTTTATTCGAAATAATTATGAAAGGGTAGGTAAGTTCATGATGAAGAAGTCCGTCTGTCCATCCGTCCATTCGTACCCCTTTCCGAAATTGGTTTTATACGACGGATCTTTGAAATATTTTTTTTAAAATTATGACATCGGAGACCTTTCATGCTTTTTGTCTGTCTGCATGTACGTTTTGACTGATATCTGTCTACTGTCTGTTAGCAAATTTCCCATTGAATTATAATCGAAATTTATTTTTTATTCATTTAAATCGCTACTATGAGAATAGCTGAAGGTTTATAAGTGGGCCTCTTACCAAGCACACAACCTGAGTATATATGTCTACCAACCAACCCACCTGTGAGAACAACAAAGACATTGTGAGAACATTTATTTAAAATTGATATTAGAGAGAAGTAACTTGACACGTAATTGGTGGTTTCTGAACGACAGGTAGACGCGTGTTACTCTTATCCTAGACTAACATCGCTCAGAGATGCGAACCCGCAACAGTGGGCTTCGATTAAGTTTGTAATGAACATATAACAATTTGTTGGCAGTGTATTGATAATTTTTGGACTACGTTCCTATTTTCAATTCAAAAGAATGAAAAAAGTAGGTATTGACATCCTGGCGATGTACTTTACCTCATTCGATGGTACTTAAAATGAGAGTTTTCTTATATTAATTCTGCATTATTGCAACTTCGTTCAGTTAATTTTAATTTTTCTTCTTGGAAAAGATAGCAGAAAAAAATATTGGTCTGTCCGTACTCCCCTTCCAAAATCAGTTCTATCCTTCAACTCTTTTTGTCCGTCTGTCTGTTTTTATAAAAACAAATGTTTCTTCAGCAGTTTAAAACAACTTTAAATCATTTACTTATCACTTATTATTAAAAAGGAATTAATTCACCTACAAAACAGAGGAATACATTTTCAAACTGCGGACAGAAAATATCCATATGCAAGTTTGCAATGATTTGCAAGCAAAAACAAAGGGTTTGTTCTCGTATTATAGGAAAGGAATGGAAGGAAAACATATTTTAGCTCTGATTCGAGGAAGTTGGCTGGGTGACACCTGTCTTTGACATAGACGGGTCTTATTGTCAAATGTGACAATCGGTTCCTCTTATTATGTAGAGGGAAATACATGGTTTCAGCAATGTGTTTTGTTTTTGAAATGGTTTTTTGGAAGTATAGTGGAACTAGCTACTAGCTGATAGTGTTTTGAAGTAAGGCTGTACATCAGAGAGTTATGTACTTTTATTTTCTACACTGTACTCTTATAGAGTAAAAAGTAGAAGCTTTCTTAAAGGCTAGTGGTCCGCCAACCACCTTCATAGCCCAAATCATTCATGTAAAAAATGTAGTTTTTGTATCTGGAACATTTGAATAACATCATATAAATATATTGTATATTTAAATCTTAAGGGTTTGTTTACTTGACTCTTTAACATTCATCGTCTTTCCAATAATAATTTGTGTATATACACTCTTAAAACAAACGAGCGAATTTAACTCAATCTGAGTAATTTTCACTCCTCCAGTCTTGAAAATGCACTTCTCCGCAAGGAGTGGATCCTTTGTGTGTTAAACCTCCAACAGGATCACTCCAAACAAGTGATTTTAATTCAGTCTGAGTTAATATTCACTCCTTTCCAATGTCGAAAATGCACTTCTCCAACTGGAGTGGAATTCACTCTTTTGTTTTAAGAGTGTAGATTTTGTATCAGGATGTAGGAGCGATCAAATGCAACAGTTTAAACTCATTTTAACGTCTAAATGTGGTTTCTTCACTATACTGTCTCCGAAAATTTACATCTTTGATCTTCTGAGGGATAAGCAAATTGTCGGAAGTGCAAACTTGTTTTGACTGCTTAAAATTTAAAAAGTAATTACGTAATATATTTTTTCTATAAGTCTATTCAATTCTATTTCTCTATAACATGATTATAAATGACGCCTTCATTATTGAACCAAAAAATTTAGAAAAAAATATAATTTAATTTTCTTCAACATTAAAATCATGTGTAGTGCTGGGTAAGGCAGACAGTCAAGTGACGGATTTATGCGTCCGTATTCTGCTGACCGCAAAAATAATAATTAGAAAAAAAGTATATTTTCCACTAATTTGATTTACCGAAATACAAAAACCAACCCAGACGAAGAAAACTAAAATCCCATTTTGACCTCCCTACGCACATTCAATACAGGGGGTCCCCGCATATTCTGACCAAACCCATTACAAGTAAAAGGCATATCCCCTGCCGGCTCCTTTCATATAATAACAGGGAACCGGTTCAGTCCGGTTATGTGTGGGGGCTCCCTATCGGTCAACATGGGGTCTAAGTTGGAGACGAAAGGGTTCATTTGGGGTTAATATGTAGAAAGAGAACAGAGAAAACCAATTGAAGATTAATTAGTTTTTATTAGTTTATGTGTATAGTTATTTTTTTTAACCTCTTGCGACGTGGTGTCCACATTTGGGAACAATTTTTTAAACCTTCCCACAAACAATTTGACACGTTAATTAGTTCCGAAATTGACTTGGTACAATAGAGTAGACGCAAATATCAGTTTTCAGCCTTTGATTACAGGTATCATCATTCATTTATTTCTGTAAAAAAGTAAAGTTGAACGAGGGTCAACACGATATTAGAGTGCTTCAAAATTATTATTTTTTTTAAAAAAAGTTATCTTAGTAGTTAATTTTAAAGGCATTTTGCATTAAAAACAATGTTAATATGATCTTTTAACTACAGATAAGTGTATTATAGCACAAAAATGTGTATTTTCAGAGTTTAAGGCGTGTCCCTAGTAATTATTAAACATAATTTTATAAAAAATTCTTTGCAAAACATACTTTTAGCATATATTTGTATGAAAATTTTGTTTAGATTAAGAATATACGTGTGTTAATTTGCTCAGGTCATAAAGAGTTATTATTATCCATTAAGTAATGATAATAATAAAATTATATTATCTTTTTCTCTCTCTCTCTCAATATAATTTTTATTATATTAAAGACAATGAGCTACTTCTTAAAATATAAGTTAGTTCAAACAAATAAATAAACACATTGAATACCATAATTAATTCTTCAACTACAATTTGACATCCAACATTTTAAAATCGAAAATTTATATATAAAAAACATTCAAAATCAGCAAATGTAAAAGAACTTAATTCAACCGATAAATTAATTTAAATACAACCAACGAAAGCAAATTTAAAGAAAAAAAACCTTAATTGAGAAAGTCCAACTTAAATTAAAAAAAAAAACCTTCAACTTTAAAAAGTTTGTTATTGTCTATAAAAAAACAATTCAATTTTTTGTGAAACAAATCTTTGTTTTAAAGAACCATGCTAAATAATAGAATAGTTTTTAAGACTTCACTTTAAAATAAATAAAAGTCTCCTACTAACCTAAAGGAACATCTTTCAAAACAAATTCTAAACAATTTCCCACTAAAAACCTTAGTTGAGTGGAAAAAAACTGTACAGTGATAAAAAAAATATATTTTTACTGACTATGTTCCTTCAGACTGGTAAAAAAAAACTAGTCCGAAACCTTAAAATTGAGATACTAAGGTAAATAATTAATGAAAAGCAAGATTTTTAAAAACTTTTTTTTTCATTCAAGTCACTTGTTTTTGCGAGTAATTTATTATATCTTTTTAAAGCAGCGGCAAGTTCAACTGGTGGGTTCTAAGATTGCTTCGCTGGATTAAGGTTTAGCTTGTTGCGGAGAACCAAAGTTTTGATGTTAAAAAAAAGCGGGTTTTAAATTTTAAAATAAGGGGTTTTAAAACAAGTGTTCAAACTCTGTCTGAATGAAAAAGAAGTTAAATTAGTTGAATTTGGGATTTTTTTTCAGGTACGATTGAAACACTGACTAAACGAAACAACGAGGGCATTTTATTTTATTTATGGAAAAACTGCAACATTAATAAAAATCGTGTGTTTACATATCTATGACACTAAAAAAATTCAATTAGACGTTTTATTAAATTGCAATTTTTTTAAATTTATGTGTTCAAATATTTAAAGTAATATTTAGGTTAGGTTAGGTTTGAATTATCGTCGCAATAGAGCTACACCAGGGCTGTTTACGACAGGCGTCGTATTTTAGAACCACAATCAAGTGACGAGCCAACACCTGAATAGGCACCCAACACAACCGTAAGGGCGACATCGTACGCAGAGTTAGGACTTTGAAGGATATTTAACATGCACTCCCTTACACGGGGTATTATTCGTCGGAAATTTTTGGCTGCACTGGCCGTTTATAGGTCGGCAGTTATTTTGGCGATGCCCGGACCAGAACCTGGGACTTTTCGCATTCTGCGTCTGTCTAACCGACTAGGCTCCCGAATCTGTACCATATTTGTCCGTATTCGTAGCCGTTGTTTTGGATTTCAGCAATTGTACCTCTCTAATTAGGCCGTTTGTAGCAATAAAAAGCATTTTCAAACGACGCAAAACCTTTTCCATCAGATTAACAACTTATGCGATGATTAATATTCGGAACAAATCGAATTTTTTTTTAAATGGCTGAGATTCTAACCAAACTCAACAAAAATGAGCCAATCTCCATTTTTAAGCTGAAATCTTCTACCACTCATCTGCCTGCCGTCACCAGAAGGAAAGACACAGCAAAACTCAACGCCGAAAGCAATTCGAAAAAGAAAAAAGGCGGGAAAATGACGATAATAACAAAGAACAATAATAACACAAAAAAAGAACTGCTTTGTTGTTGCCACGAAAAGGTTTTCACTAGCAGATGTTTCTTGTCCAGACGAAAAGATGATGACGCCAGGAAAAGGCAAAACTGCTAACGACGTAAAAATGGCGGAACTGTGTTTTTAGGTACAGAAAATGGCAACAGTATGGAGAACATACGTTTTTTTTTTTTTGTTTATGGAATAAAAATGAAGCCAACGAAGTTGGGATAATTTGGGGCTAGATAATGAACCCAAAAATTGATTTTGTTCGCGTTAACATAAAACCTAAAAGAAAAGCGTAATTACCTTAAAATGTTTATGTTTACATGTAATTGTAAGTTTTTGTGGATATGGATAATAAACCATTAAAAAGGTTGAATATTTTAATTTTGAAATGATAATTGAAAAAAGTTGGATATTTGAATTTTGAAATATATTAAATTATGTGATTCAATCAAGTTAAAAACTCTTTCAATTTTGATATTTAACTATTTTATGCCAACTTTAAAAAACATTATGAAACAATTAATCGTTATTTGTGTAATATAAGATCTTTTTTCGTCGGCAAGAAATATTTTTTGTATCTGCTGAAACAGAGCTGACATAATAAATAAGTTCATAGTATTTCTGAATTTAATTTTTTTTAACCTCTGGAGGAATAATATATAATTACCACTTTAAAGATATGTAATTTTAAAAAAATAAGAATTTAAATATTTAAGTTAAAAACTAAATTTTATTTCAATGCAAAGAAAACAAGTTCACACTTCAGGCAATGTGCTTATTCCTCAGGGGTTTAATGGTAAATTAATCTTTAATTTCAGTTTTATATAAGGAAAATAAGTATTAATTGAAAGCATACTGAACAAAATAGTCTGGAGTTTTAATTAAATAAATAGTTAAGAGGTAAACCCTCTGCAAAATAACCAATATCACACTTTTAGCCACTCCTAAACCTTTAGTTCTTCAAGAGAGCCGCTGGTCATAACAGGATATTGCTTTATTTTCAGTGGAAGTGTGATTTCCTATAAAAGTCGTAAGCAAGAGACAGTAGCACTCTCTTCCACATAAATTGAATACATGGCTCTTTTTGAGGGGTGAAGAAGCTATATATTTGAATAAGTTGTTAATTGAACTTTGTTCTTAGAGCTTAAGAAAAGTGCGCTTACTTGTTGATAATATAGGGGAAATAAACCTTACCGAAAATCCGGTATTTCATAAGCGTACTAAAAACCTTGACATCGGTCACCATCTTATGAGAGATGCTTTTAAAAATGGGCACATTGAAATGTGTTATGTACCAAAACTAAAGAAATGGAGACGTGGACCAAAATTGTGAAAAATGAATTGACATTGTGGGATAATGTTAAAATATGGAAATATTTTAACACCTTACCACCCAACATGTCCATGTATTCCAAACACTCCCTCAGATACAATATACCGATAAAATCTTATCACTTTTAATTTCCCTACATCTAAAATTTGAATATGGAAGAAGTTTTTCAAAAGTTTCAGAGTAAAGAAATTTTTTGAAAACATTATTACATTAAACTAATAAGTAAAAAATAGTTTTAATTCTAAAATTTTGGCAAAAAAATTTCAGAGGGTTAATGGTTCAAAGTTAAACATAAAATTGAGTCATGAATTAAATATATCTACTTATTTTATTTCAAACATAAATGTGTGGTGTTTTAATTAAACAAAACAACTATGTAAGAGTGAAATCTTTTTCAAAATAATATCTCTTTTTTAAGTCCCCGTGAATATTCGGATATTTAGTTCCTTTCGAACAAACACATTCCATATACCCCCCCCCCCCTCCCCATTAAAACATTTAAAAGGAAATTAAAACGACACTTGCTACATAAAGGACACGATTGTAAATGCCGTTAAATTCTTATCTACTTTTGATTTCATTTCTCGACATGAAAATTTTTAATTCTATTTATTTTATTTCACTTTTTAAACAACTTCAATAACAATTTACTATTATTAACAAACTATTAAAAATCAAATTAATCCCCGCGAATCCCCGCGAAGGTGTTCCCACTTTGTCGTAGTGCGGTGGCTTGCGTGTGTTGTTGATCCCGAGAGCTAAGCCGGCGGGAGCTTCGGCTCCTGGCAGGGTTACCCAAGCCGGACAGGTCGGAGGGGAGACACCAGACCAAGAGGAACACCCTGGTCCTCCAGGTTGGGGGTTGTGCGATGGGCTAAACACCCATCCGCTTAAAAAAAACCCAGTTTACAGAAACCGAAGTCAAAGAAGACCGTCTTTCTCAGATTGATGGTATAGATTATCAAGACCCTATTGTGTCCCCACCAGTTGATATGAGCCCTGGTTGTGAAAGCCGATTGGAAGCAACCAGGAGGATGAAAGTGACTGGTAAAATTTTCTCGGCAAAACATAAAGTAAATATTGGTTGTTGGAATGTAAGAACGCTTTACGAAACAGGTAAAGCATCCCAGGTAAAAACCGAAATGGAAAGATATAAAATCGACATTCTGGGACTAAGTGAAACCAGATGGAACAGTAGTGGAGAGATAAAAATGACAGGTGGAACATCAATTATCTTCTCGGGCAACGAAAATGAGGACGATGTTCATTGTAAAGGTGTGGCCTTCATGCTTTCAAAAACAGCAAGGAAAGCACTCATGGAATGGGACCCGGTATCAGAAAGAATAATACGGGCAAGATTTAAAGGAAAACAAAAGAATATATCGATTATCAATGTATATTCCCCTACCAATGATGCTACAGATGAGGTGAAAGAGAATTTTTATAGTGCATTACAGGTGACTAAAGACCATGTAAACAAGAAAGACATAACGCTAATTATTGGAGATATGAATGCCAAGGTAGGGTCATACAGCAGTTACACATCGTCAACTCTGTTGTCAACTCTGTTGTCAACTCCGGCTTGTACAATTTGCCCTTCAACCATTCGACCTTTGTTGGCGTGAAGTTGGCGAGTGATTGTATAACGCGGCGATTTTATTCAGTGTTTGTGAATATCAGCTGAGATATGGATGAAGAAATTTTGATTGCTGCTTGTTACAGCATTACATTTGTGTGTACGAAAGTATAACTTGTTTTTTTTTTTCATGTAATGCATAGACAATTTTGCGAGAAAATAATTATTTGTCAAGAAGATCCGTGTAAAGTTGGACGAAGGTACTCCGGTACCAGTATTTGTGCAGTTTTTAACTATTTGTACCATCTTTAAGGGGCATGACTGTTTAAAAAAAATTTTAAAAAAGAAAACGGGACATGACTGCTTTTTAACGGGGCATGACTGGAATCTCTGCTGCCGGTCCCTGCCCTTTATTATATTTTACGGGGAATTTTTTTTTTTGTTTTAAAGTGTATAGGAAAGTGCATTTTTTTTCTGGATTATTTTTGTTTTTTTGATGACTGTTCTTTTTCGTACTTATATTTAAATCTTTTAATGCCGGAGTATTACTGATTGAAATCAGGTCAATTAAAAAACCGTTTTCAGTATTGTCCGCCAAAAATTTCGAAATTATTTGTATTAAAATAACTGATTAAGCTAATAACTCCAACCAGGTTTCAGTATTTTAATACAAAATCTTGTTTAAGTTTTTAACTATTTGTACCATCTTTAAGGGGCATGACTGTTTAAAAAAATTTTTAAAAAGGAAAACGGGACATGACTGTTTTTTAACGGGGCATGACTGGAATCTCTGCTGCCGGTCCCTGCCCTTTATTATATTTTACGGGGAATTTTTTTTGTTTTAAAGTGTATAGGAAAGTGCATTTTTTTTCTGGATTATTTTTGTTTTTTTGATGACTGTTCTTTTTCGTACTTATATTTAAATCTTTTAATGCCGGAGTATTACTGATTGAAATCAGGTCAATTAAAAAACCGTTTTCAGTATTGTCCGCCAAAAATTTCGAAATTATTTGTATTAAAATAACTGATTAAGCTAATAACTCCAACCAGGTTTCAGTATTTTAATACAAAATCTTGTTTAAAAATTAATTGTTTTGATCACGGGTAAGGTATAAATAAGAGTTTGAATACTTTAATTAACATAGAAACATTTTATCATCAACATATTTTACAGTGTCAAATTTTTAATTTCATTCATATATGTGATTGAATTTTATTTTATCAAAATATTGAATGCGTCCTGCTTTAAATAAAAAAAATTAAGAAAAACTCATACAATTCAATTTGATGTTTTACATACTTTTTCGAAGGATCACTTAAAAAAGAGATAACACGCCAAGATGTTTGCTATTTTCCTTATGGCAACCTTTCCTTTGAAGTCGAGAAGAAAAACCGAAAAAAGATGGGTTCGTTACCTTGAACACCAGCTTCAACTGAGTGTAGAAGATCTACATGCAATACTTTTACCTTGAACCAGTTCAAGGTCAAGTTGAAATGGGAGTTGAAGCCGGAGTTGACGACGTGTAACCGCGCTATCAGAAAACCTTGGTATTGAAAGAGTAATGGGTAGACACGGACTTGGAAGGATTAATGAAAATGGTGAACTTTTTATTGAGTTTTGTCTTACCAACGACCTATGTATTGGAGGAACTTTATTTAGCCACAGGGACATACACAAGGCTACATGGATCTCTCCAGATAAGAAAACAAGAAATCAAATTGATCACATAACTATTGATAAGAAATGGAGAAGCTCTCTCTTGGATGTCAGAACAATGAGAGGAGCTGATGTGAATTCTGATCACCTATTGGTGGTTGGAAAAGTCAGAATCAAACTCGCTAATATAAAGACAAATAAATATAGAACAAAATTTAATGTTGAGAAACTAAAAATCAAATCAGTGAAACAGGACTTTAAAATAGCTCTAGAAAATCGCTTTCAAGCGCTAAATAACATCACCGATATGGAAATAAATAATGAGTGGAATGTAATCAAAGAGATATATACAGAAACTTCTGAGGAGATACTGGGAAGGAAGAAGTTCGAGGATAAGGAATGGATTTCAGAAACGACTAAAGAGCGAGTACAGGAAAGACGTGTTATAAGATCAAAATTGCTTGGAAAAAGATCCCACGAAGTTGAACCACAAGCTCTTGAAGAATACAAAAGGAAAAATAAAGAGTGCAAGAAGAGTGCTCGCAAAGACAAGAGAAAATACTACAATGACCTTGCCTCTGCAGCGGAAGAAGCAGTTTTTAACAATGATATAAAACAGCTGTATGATATTACACACAAAATCAGTGGGCGTAGACGAACGAAAGAGGTACCTATCAAAAATAAGCAAGGACAGAAACTGACAGCAAGTGAAGAACAAGTAAAGAGATGGGTAGAACACTTTAAAGAAACCTTAAACAGACCTAACCCTATTGTTTTGGAGGAGATCCCAGATGATGCACCCGTTCAATTAGACATTGATACAGGCCGAATTAAACTCTTTGAAGTGCAGAGAGCAATAAAATTGCTCAAGTGCGGGAAAGCTGCTGGCAGCGATAACCTTCCCGGAGAACTTTTCAAGGAAAGCTCCAAAACTGCACTCGAGAAGCTAACTGACCTGTTTAATAAAATCTTTGAGGAGGGTGTGATACCAGATGACTGGAACGAGGGTTTGCTTATAAAGTTGCCAAAAAAGGGTGACTTAACATCATGTGATAACTGGAGAGGTATAACGCTATTGAACGTTTCGAGTAAAATATTCACAAGAATACTAGGGTCATATGGGGGAATTATGGATCAAAAAATCACAACATCCAATTTTTTTCTAAAGTATGAAAGATAGAAAGATTTAATTTTGCATGGAGTAAGCTTAAATAATTTAGAATTTATTTAAATAATCACTTTACCTAAAACTTAATTATTATTAGTTTTATTTTAATTATTGAGTGATCAGGAATTACCCCGGGTTTGGGCAATTATGGATCACACATGGGGTAATTATGGATCACCCTTTTTTTTATAGTAATGCATATTAAAAGTAAATTAATTTTTGTTTGCAGTTAAAATATAATTCAAAGCAAACTTTTAAACGCCTAAATTAACTTTTTATTAATCTTCTTTCTCAGAAAAAAATTAGACTTTATCGTTTGCTAATTTTTTTTTAACTCGAAGAATAATGATGATCTTTTTTAATAAATTATGCCGCAATTTTCCATTTACATTCTTTCAAAAATTCGGTTATTTATCGTTTGTTAAATTAATTTACAGTTCGAAGTATCTCGAAAGTTTCTCGTAAGTTTAACGAAATTAAAACAGTCAAAATATTGAATAAAAATGGAATTTGCATGTTATTTCAATGGAGATTAAATTTTTTGTTATTTAAATTTTAAATAAACTTTTAATTCGAATTTTTTAATGAAATTTGGAATGCAGCCTAATCTGATTTTTTGCTTCAAAATGACGTATACCGCTTAGCTAAAAACACATGAAAAATTAAAAAATATCACTGATCCAGAATTACCCCAGTGATCCAGAATTACCCCAGTAAACTGGGGGATAAATCGATATACCTTCAAAATCATTAAAAAAAATAATTATGAAAAAATTTATATCGGAATGAAAAGCTTAGACCTTTTCCTTTTGAAAAATAGCACCAACAAAATAGTTAGTTCAAATATATTACTCCAGTATGGATCTTAAAAAAAATCATGTTTTTCAAAGACAATCTTTTTTGAAGATGTTTTTATAGTAGTGTAAAAAGTATTTTTTTTCTATTATTTGCTGCAGAGTTACATTGTTTTTGAACTTGCTATAAGAAAATAGAATGTATAAGGATGACTTGGCATAATTTATTTTTTTTCTAAAAACCATTTTTAATCCTTAAAACTTAGTGATCATTATTTACCCCGGAAAGCGAGTGATCCATAATTCCCCCATGTGACCCTACTAGAACGAATGAAAAAAGCAATTGATGAAAGGCTTCGACCAGAACAAGCCGGTTTCCGTGCGAATCGGGCTTGTGTCGACCACATTGCAACCCTAACGATTATAATCGAGCAATCCATTGAATGGCAATCGACTGTTTATTTGAATTTTATAGATTTCGAAAAGGCATTTGACAGTATACATAGAGATACACTTTGGAAGCTGCTAAAATATTACGGTATACCAGAGTGTTTTGTGAAAATCATTAAAAACATATACAAGAACTACTATATCAGAGTAGTTCATAATGGAATACAATCAGAATCCTTTGAGGTAAACTCGGGAGTCAGACAGGGATGTATCCTTTCTCCAACAATTTTTCTGATTACTGTGGACTGGATTATGCAGAAAGTGACAGAAAACAAGAGGGGTATTAGATGGACACTTACTGAGTTTCTTTGTGACCTTGATTTTGCTGACGACCTATGCCTGCTAACTAATACCCTTAAAGATATGCAGGAAAATACAGGTAGACTGAATACTGAAGCAAAGAAAATAGGGCTTAATATCAATCAAAAGAAAACAAAAATTTTAAAAATCAACCCTAAACAAGCAAATGACATCCTCCTTGAGAATCAAAAACTAGAAGAAGTGACCAGCTTTACACACACATATCTTGGTAGCACCATCAACAATAAAGGTGGAACGGACGAGGATATCACTATCAGACTAAATAAGGCACGAGGTAGCTTTGCAATGTTAATCAAGTTTTTTAAAAACAGGGCCATCTCTATCGCAACTAAGATCAGAGTTTTTAACACTAATGTGAAGTCTGTCCTTCTCTATGGATCTGAAACATGGCACTGCAATAAAACTAATGTGAGAAAGCTTCAGGTTTTCATTAACAAGTGCCTTAGAAGGATTCTTGGCATTAAGTGGTACCATAAAATTAATAACGAAGAAGTTCTAAGGAGAGCAAATCAGATACCAATTGAATTTGAAATTAAGAAACGAAAGTGGCAGTGGATTGGTCACGTATTGCGAAAAAATGAAAAATTCAAGATAAGACAGGCGTTTGACTGGAATCCCCAGGGGCACCGAAAGAGGGGAAGACCAAGAAGCACTTGGAGACGGACGATCGAGAAAGAACTGAAGGACGTGGGGACAACATGGCGGGAGGCGAAACATCTGGCCACCAACAGAGTGAGATGGAGGAAATTGACGGAGGCCCTATGCTCCAGTGATGGAGTGACAGAGGGCTAAGTAAGTAAGTAAGTAAGTAAGTATTTCTGAATTTAATTTTTTTAAACCTCTGGAGGAATAATATATAATTACCACTTTAAAGATATGTAATTTTAAAAAAAATAAGAATTTAAATATTTAAGTTAAAAACTAAATTTTATTTCAATGCAAAGAAAACAAGTTCACACTTCAGGCGATGTGCTGATTCCTCAAGGGATTAATGGTAAATTAATCTTTAATTTCAGTTTTATATAAGGAAAATAAGCATTAATTGAAAGCATACTGAACAAAATAGTCTGGAGTTTTAATTAAATAAATAGTTAAGAGGTAAACCCTCTGCAAAATAACCAATATCACACTTTTAGCCACTCCTAAACCTTTAGTTCTTCAAGAGAGCCGCAGGTCATAACAGGATATTGCTTTATTTTCAGTGGAAGTGTGATTTCCTATAAAAGTCGTAAGCAAGAGACAGTAGCACTCTCTTCCACATAAATTGAATACATGGCTCTTTTTGAGGGGTGAAGAAGCTATATATTTGAATAAGTTGTTAATTGAACTTTGTTCTTAGAGCTTAAGAAAAGTGCGCTTACTTGTTGATAATATAGGGGAAATAAACCTTACCGAAAATCCGGTATTTCATAAGCGTACTAAAAACCTTGACATCGGTCACCATCTTATGAGAGATGCTTTTAAAAATGGGCACATTGAAATGTGTTATGTACCAAAACTAAAGAAATGGAGACGTGGACCAAAATTGTGAAAAATGAATTGACATTGTGGGATAATGTTAAAATATGGAAATATTTTAACACCTTACCACCCAACATGTCCATGTATTCCAAACACTCCCTCAGATACAATATACCGATAAAATCTTATCACTTTTAATTTCCCTACATCTAAAATTTGAATATGGAAGAAGTTTTTCAAAAGTTTCAGAGTAAAGAAATTTTTTGAAAACATTATTACATTAAACTAATAAGTAAAAAATAGTTTTAATTCTAAAATTTTGGCAAAAAAATTTCAGAGGGTTAATGGTTCAAAGTTAAACATAAAATTGAGTCATGAATTAAATATATCTACTTATTTTATTTCAAACATAAATGTGTGGTGTTTTAATTAAACAAAACAACTATGTAAGAGTGAAATCTTTTTCAAAATAATATCTCTTTTTTAAGTCCCCGTGAATATTCGGATATTTAGTTCCTTTCGAACAAACACATTCCATATACCCCCCCCCCCCCATTAAAACATTTAAAAGGAAATTAAAACGACACTTGCTACATAAAGGACACGATTGTAAATGCCGTTAAATTCTTATCTACTTTTGATTTCATTTCTCGACATGAAAATTTTTAATTCTATTTATTTTATTTCACTTTTTAAACAACTTCAATAACAATTTACTATTATTAACAAACTATTAAAAATCAAATTAATTTTTAAAAAAAATTAGTTTTAATTCTAAAGTGTAGGGAAAGCAAATTTACACTTTGCTAAATAATCTTCAGAGAGTTTTTGGAATAATAAAACCCGCATTTAAATTACATGTAATTTAAAATAAAACTGCTTATTTAATTGAAAACAAAATTAAAAGCGTCACATTAAACTAAATAACTTAGTAAGAGTGAGACTCTCGTCAAAATAATATCACACATTTAACCCCGCTGAATATTTAAACCTCTAGTTCCATTACAACAAACACATTCATCCATGTATTTCAAAACATCCCCCCCCCCCCCTATAAAATATTTAAAATGAAATTCAAATCGAAACGTGCTACATAAAAGACACATTTATCCCAAATTCGTTAAAATCTGATCATTTTTTACTGTCTCTACATTGAAAATGTAAAGTATGGAGGACTTTTTTTGAAAAGTTTCATTGAAAATGAGTGAAATTTTAAAGCTATTAAAAAATTGACTAATGATTCAAAAATTTAATTTAAATTCTAAAGAAGTCAAAACAAATTCACATTTTGACAAAAAAAAGCTTCAGAGGGTCCACGGCAAAACTAAACCTAAACTTTAGTTATAAATTAAATAAAACTACTTATTTTATTTAAAACATTAAATGTGGTATTTTAATTAAACTAAATATATATAGCAAGAGAGAGAGAGAGAGAATCTCTTCAAAATAATATAACACCTTTAGCCCCCCCCCCCCCTTGAATATTCAAACCTCTAGTCCATTAGAACAAATACATTCCATGTATTCTAAAACACTTCCCCCCGATAAAACATTTAAAAGGAAATTCGAACCGACACTTGCTACATAAAAGACACATTTAGCCAATACCGTTAAAATCTTATCACTTAACCCAAACATATCAACCGACCGCTATTTAATTAATGCCAATGAATATCATCGCGTTCATTGATTAAAACCCCGGTAAAGTAAATCCCGATTCCATCGTTTATACGTGTTACTGCTCAAATAAGAATTTATTGCTTAAGGAATTGAGGGTTATTTTAAAGAGTTTCGAAATTGAAATACTCTCGGAATTAATTTTGTAGATTTAAATGTTGTTATTGTTTAACAATTTGATTTGATTACATAAATATAATCTATATTTTTTCATGTATGCAATGTTTAACGCAGGCATTTTATTAATGTAGTATTTAACTAATGCCAATATATATGATAGTTTTCATTGATTAAATCCCAGCTAAAGTAAATCCCGATTCCATCGTTTGTACGTGTTACTGTTCAAATAAGGATTTATTGCTTAAGGAATTGAGGGTTATTTTAAAGAGTTTCGAAATTGAAATACTCCTGGAATTAATTTTGTAGATTTAAATGTTGTTATTGTTTAGCAATTTGATTTGGTTACAGAAAAAATGTATATTTTTAAAATTTTCCTAAGCTGAAAGTAGACAATTTATAATAAGAATTTATTGCAATTAAGAGTTATTTTATTTTAAAGTGTTTCGAAATTGAAATACTCTCGTAATTAATTTTATGGATTTAGAGATTGCTATTGTTTAGCGATTTGATTTTGCTATATAGAAATATCATACTTTTTTTTTTGTATATTATGTTAATAGTTGACAGTTTATAATTATTTTATTAATATTGTATTTATGCCATATCATTTGTGTTCATTGATTAAAACCCCGGTAAAGTTAATCCCGATTCCATGGTTTATACGTGTTACTGTTCAAATAAGAATTTATTGCTTAAGGAATTGAGGATTATTTTAAAGACTTTCGAAATTACAATACGCTTGGAATTAATTTTGTAGATTTAAAAGTTGTTATTGCTTAGCAATTTGATTTCGCTATCTATAAAAATAGTAAGTTTTTCATCGTCTTAAAAGTTGACAGTTTATAATTATCTTACTTATATTGTATTTATGCTATATCATTTGTGTTCATTGATAAAAACTCCGGTAAAGTAAATCCCGATTCCATCGTTTGTACGTGTTACTGCTCAAATAAGAATTTATTGCTTAAGGAATTGAGGGTTATTTTAAAGAGTTTCGAAATTACAATACGCTTGGAATTAATTTTGTAGATTTAAATGTTGTTATTGTTTAGCAATTTGAATTTGCTATCTAGAAATATAGTAATTGTAATAGTTTAATGTTAATGTTGTTAAATCAATGTTGTAATGTTTAGTTAAATGTTGTTATTGTTTAGCAATTTGAATTTGCTATCTGGAAATATAGTAAGCTTTTATGTTTATCGTGTTAAAAGTTGACAATTTTATTAATAATGATGTATTTGTGACATATCATTTGTGTTCATTCATTAAATACTCGCTAAAGTAAATCCTGATTCTATCGTTTATACGTGTTTCTTCTCAAATAAGAATTTATTGTTTAAGGAATTGAGGGTTAAGGAATTGAGGTTTAAGGAATTGAGGGTTATTTTAAAGAGTTTCGAAATTGAGATACTCTCGGAATTATTTATGTAAATTTAAACGTTGTTATTGTTTAGCAATTTGATTTTGCTATCTAGAAATACAGTAAGTTTTTTTTATGTTTATCGTGTTAAAAGTTGACAGTCTATAACTTTATTAAAATTGTTTAGAGTATCATTATTTTATTTTATTAATATTGTATCTAAGAGCTTAGTGGAAGAACGTGCAAAGAATTTTGGAGAAAAAATGTGCTTTTTGTGTTAGTAAACACATTATTCTATCCTTTAACGATAACAAGTTTCCCCTTTTTCAAAAACTTTCAAGTTAAGTATAGATTTTTTACCGTTAGCAAATACTGTTTTTACTTATATAAGTGTAAGCTAAAAACTTTAAAAGCTCATTTTCTCGTTTTCGTCTTTTTGTCACTTAGCACGTTCTTCGGCTTCTTCATTTATAAGAAATGTTGTTGTTCAAATAAGTATAATTCAAGTAGGGATTTGAGAGGGTAACTTGAAGGAAACTTAGAATATGTTTAAAAGATTGAAATAAAATGACGTGAAAGTATTTTTATTGTTTAACGAGTTTACTTTTTACTCTGTTGTATTTTTATGATGGTATGTTGTTTTGTGTTTTATTCTATGGGTAAAGATAATTAATTAATGTAACATATAAATTATGCCAATGCATATCATTGCATTCATTGATTAAAACACGCTTATGTGAATACTGTTTCGTCATTAAGGGCTGGGGAGCCCAGTCGGTTAGGCACTCGCCTAGCATGCGAAAGGTCCCAGGTTCGGGTCCGGGCATTGCCAAAATAAATGCCTACCTATCAACGGCCCGTGCAGCCAAAAATGTCCAACGAATAATACCCCGTGTAAAGGAGTGCTCGTTAAATATCCTTCAAAGTCCTAACGCTGCGTACGATGTCGCCATTAACTGTTGCGTTGGGTGCCTATTCAGGTGTTGGCTCGTCACTTGAATGTGGTTCTAAAATACGACGCCCTTCGCCAATAGCCCTCGTGTAGCTCTAATTGTTAAATGTAAGATATTGAGAGTTATTTTAAGGAGACTTGAAATTGAAATATGTTAAAGAAATAGGTTTAAACTTTTAGGGTTACTTAAGGGCATTTCCACGCGTGACTGACACTACATCAGAACGATTTAACCAATTTCGTTTGCATATTTCATAATTATTTTTTTATTTGTGAAAAAAAAAATATTGTATGTCAGTATACCCCTGAGCATATAGTATTTTTAGCAATCATTAAAATTTTTTTAAATTTAATATTTAACTAAAAAATAATAAAAATGTCCTGATGTGACTGACACTACACGAAAGTTCGTAGATTTTTGGCTGTCAGAAAAATTCTAATTTCTTCTGATTGCGCAGTAAATAAGCATTCTACCACTGCTTATTTTAAGTATAAGGTTTCAGGCTAAATATATTAATTGCAAAAAAGTATTAAAATACCATAGGAAATAAGTTATTAACGATTTTATGCGTGACTGACACTACATTCATTTCGTGACTGACACTACATTGTGAATTGTATCACAGATATGGAATTTTAAGCAATAATAACACAACATATGTAAATAATTTTGTAAAAAGGAGTGTTAAAAATTGCATAAATGGTAAAATTATGGTTAGAAAAAGTTACACAATGTCCTCTAAAGTAGGTTTCTGGTAATTTCTTGAACTCTAATTTTTTCTTCAAAATGCAGTAAATCATCATTTTACCAGTGCTTATTTTAATTATAAGGTTTAAAGCTAAATCGTTTAATTGCCAAAAAGTATTGAAATATCATAGGAAATAATTTATTAACACTTTTGTGCGTGACTTACACTACATTCAACTTGTGGCACACTTCATCATGTGAATTGTATCACAGAAATGGAAAATTTAGGCAATAATAACATAACATATGTAGATAGTTTTGAATATAGTAAGTTAAAAATTGCGTACATGGTAAAAATATAGTTAGACAAAGTTACACAACGTCCCCTAAAGTTGATTTCTGGTAGTTTATTACTTCTTTCTTTAATAGCATTTTCTGAAAAACCTTCCTTCTCAGGCCACGCAAAAAGACCCCCGACCATTGCAGATGTTTCAGTTTTATTGAATAAGCAACTTTACTTCAAATTTGCTCACAAAATATTTAACGATAATTTAGCTACAAAGGGAAATAAAGCTCTTTTTCCAGCATCACGTTCATTTTCAAAATTTTGTTGAGAGGTATTTCTTTTTACAACATTTAAATTTGTTTAATTAACCGCGTAGTATTTTTAGGGAATTTAATGAAACATTGGCAGTTGTTTTAAGTAGGCATTTGTTTAATTTTAAAAAACGAAGCAATTTTTGTGTGTCTAGGAATTGGAAGGTTTAACTTCTTTTAATGGGCATATATAATTTAATCTACCTATTTTGCCCTTTACACAGTTGTCAGAAATGTATAATAGTTATATGTTTGGGCAGATTTCTTGTGCAAAGTGAAAAAATCTTTAGCAAAATGTGGGTCAAATTTCTTAGAAAGTGTGACTTCCTTTATCCCCCTCCTCACTGTATCACGAAGTCCATCAATTGGTCCTTCACCATGTTTGAATTCAAAGATGACCATGACTTTTGGAAGAGAATTACCAGACAAGGTTGTCAAACGGTTGGAGGATTGCAATAGAGGTGTATTACCTTTAATTGAAGTGTTGTCCGTAAAGTGGTTTTTGCTTTCATTTTCTTTAAATTTTTAAAATTTATCCCGTCTTAAAAACACCCCCTTTGCTCTTTTTTTTCTTTTAGCTGTTGATATAGCCATTTAAATCAAAATTATCAAAATATAAGAAATCTACAAGCATTTAGCTAATCTAAAACATCTAGATCAAAAAGAAGTTGTGACTAGCACTACATCGTGACTGACACTACAAATCTAAAATGTGTTATAAATAGAGAAAATGCTTTTTATTTTAAAATTAAAACGGTTGGAATTACACAGAGGTTACTATAGTAAGAAAATATCGTAAAAATTTTGAAGTAAAGCCTTATTTTAAAAAGTTATGGGAACTTTTATATCTTTTCGTGACTGACACTACAGTCAAAAATGAGATTTTTATCTTCCTAATTAAATATCTTTTAGTTATAAATGCCAATTAATAATGTGGTTTTAACATAGTTCTGATAGTGTATTTTAATAATTTTACCAAAAAATCTGGTAAATTGTATTTCTTATCTGAAAATTCAAGGATTCAAAATGATGCAAAAACACGAGATCATGTTTTCGAAACTAAGCGGCCATTTTGAAGTCGCTGTGTTGCCAAAGACGAAACAACAATAGTTGATGATACAAAAAAAATTAAATTCAAACCTTTCTAAAGCAAATATAAAAGATACAATTGTGGGAAAAAATATTTTTTTTTGTAGTCGTGGTCTCTTCTGACGTGGAATTACCCTTAAATATAGTTATTGTTTAACAAGTTTGAATGATAACTATTAAATAATAAGTTTGATGAGCTATGCCATAGTAAATTATTTTGTACTTTATGTAATTAATATATTATTTAATTAGTACCGTCGAATATCATAGAGTTTCTTAATTAATACCCGCTAAAACAAGTCCTGTTTAACGTTTTATACGCATGTTTTTTACTCGAATAAAAGAACTATTGTTTAGTTTAGGGAATGGAGATTTATTTTAAAGGAATATCGAAACAGAAACAATCTATTAATATTATACAGAAACATATTACAAAATGTAAAAATCGCGACGCAAAAAAAATCCAGCATATACCTCAATTATTCAATTTAATTTAAGAAGAATCCCAAAGCAAATTATTAAACCAACACACATTTAAATTTCGAAGGTAAATGTATCACCATTTACAATAAAATCACTACTACGAAATCAAATAATTGCCTAATATTCACGACAACTCAGCTAAACGATATATATCTTTAATAAACGTCGTTATTCAATGCACGAATTTACATTATAATTCTCTTTAGCTTTTCCAGTAGTCTGTCTAATCATTTGACAAATTGATAAATCCTTATCGGAGCCGATATAATGAGCAATCGTAAGGAGTTACAACAAACCCAAACTGACGTATCTTTTTTTTTTTTAAATTATATTATTTTAGCTCAAATAAAACATCCAGTTTGATTGGACGAATCCCCCCATGACAACATGCAAATAATGATTAAAAAAAGTACAGAAAATAAAAAATATATATTTTTTATATTTCTCTAATTAGCTTTGTTTCTCATTGTACAGTGTGGGGTACGAAATTGATTTGGAAAAACTGTATTTGATATTTTTGTGCAACACGATTTGTAGGGTAGAGGTAGGGTAGGTACATATATATTCCGGCTTGTGTGCTCGGTCAGACACCTGCTTATAAGGCTTCGTCAAGTAAGACAGACACAGAAATCATTTGTACTGTCGCAGAGAATGAAAGTACACCCAGGGCGAAGGCGAGAATCATACCCACACCCGTTACAGCTCGCATACTGTAAGCATAATGGTCCAAACCACTCGGCCATTCGTGCCCCGTGTCGCTTGAACAAATGTTATTTGCACTGTTAAAAATTTAGTCCATGATTTCACCAAAATTATGGTTTCTAGTAGTAGCAGCGACTGTTTGTTGAAATGTTTCACCATATTATTTTCGGTATTCAGTAAAACAATTTATCAAGTTGTAAAAAGTAAAACCTAATAAATAGTTCAACCAAATGCTGAAAATATATTGAAAGATTTCCCCAAATTTCTACTAGGAACCATATATTTGGTGAAAGAATGCGCCGCATTTTTAAGTGTCTCGAAAAGATATAAATTAATCTAAAAATTAATATTACGTAACAAAAAAACATTTTTTAGACATATTAAGTTTACTCAAAAGTTCGTTACCATTTTAAAATTAAAAGAATAACTGCACATATAAAAACTTTGATGTTAGATTGCAAAGGAATTCTGGAAAATTTTAGCTGGGAAAGGCCGCCTTGGTCGGCGGGTCTCCAAAGCAAAGTGCTTCAGTCCTAATCCGATAGAAAAAATATTTTCTTTGCCACATTTCTCCGGCTGTATTGAATATTTTTACAAATAGATTTTTCATGTGATAATTGTAGCTGATTTACAGGTCCCGATAATCCCACTTTTTGATTTGTGTGCGAATATTTCTTATTAATATTCAAGAAATAATTTTACACAAAATATTGGAAGCAATTTCAAAAAGTGGGATTATGGAGACTTGCAAATTACAAACATTTATCATAAAAAAAAACCATTTGTGTAAAAATATTCAATGCAGCCGGAGAAATATGACGAAGAAAATATATTTTTTTAATTTTGGATTAATATTGAGGCACTTAAGTGTGGAGACCGTGGTCCCATAGCGCCCATTCCCCCTAAAAAAATTTTGGTGCATTTAAGTTATGGTTTTTCCGCAAAATTGGGAAACACACGCTCGAAATAATGGAGGGAGATAGAAAGATCGAGAGTTCCAGGATTCCGTTGCAAACTTGCACCAAACTTTTTAACAGTGTTGCGTTTACCACAAAGCGGTTCAGTGGATGAGAGGTTAAACGTGCCCGCCTCGTAAGCCCAAGATCGCGGGTTCTAGTCCTGGCTGAGTCATCGGATTTTCTGGATGGGTAAATCCTGAGCACTCATGTCATATGATTATGTGACATGTAAAAGGTCCCTGGAGAGCTCATTTGGCTTGGGTTCTCTCGGCATACTTTAACATCCACAGAGGGCTCAGATTCATTGTAATCTGTGCGTCAAAATTGACAGCGAGAGTCACCTAGATGGTGCCACAAAAGAAGGTCTCTCAGTTCTGGGGAATTTGACGATTCTGCAAAGGCTTGACCACCAAAGCTGCATCCCCATTAGAGAAAGGAAAAAGTTTGCTACAAATAGCAAAAATATATCCCTCAAAATCGGATATGTCAGTTGCAGCAATGTCACACCACACAGCGACTACACAAAAACTGTATTTCTTTTCATCGAGGGACGGGCAAAAAGCACATTGATAAGATACGCCAATTTGCTAATTGGACATTCGCAGAGTGGCATAATCGATATCGATTCGATTTAATTTGTTTATGAATCGGATTAAATTAACTTAGTTATGCTGCGCTGCGAGAGATTGGCAACGGGAAGAGTTATCCAGAAAAATGATGTGCACATTTTGTTAGGGATAGTTTGTGCATCTTAAGGCATGTATAAAGAACCCCATGGAAATGTGGGCTTAATTAGATTTATTTTTAATTAGGATTTAATAAAATAATTATTAATTACTTAATTGTCAGATAACTTCTGTTGATGTTAAAGAAAAACTTATTTCAAAAAATTGCGCATGGAATAAATTCGGTGCATGTTCATAAAAAATACAGTTTTATTTCTACTTTTTTTTTTATTTCGCTTCATACAAAGAATAGTCAGTTTTCCTGTTCATAAGGCATATTGATCATGCTGGCATATTGGTCTGACAATTCTTTCTAGGAGCCTGGTGTTGGTATTTTGAAGTTAACTTCAATGTGCAATTTAAGGTGTTTTTTTTTCTGATAACATTGCGGAAGGGGTCTCCTGTTTTTTTATTCCCGAACAATAGAATCATAGAGACTAATCAATGTTTTAGAAATTTATAGGAGGACATATTAAATTCCGGATATACAATGACTTGTCTGACATTTCGATTTTTTTTAATTTGGCCAAAACGTGATTTTATGTCTAAATAAATCTGAAGAACTGCAAATTACAAAACAATGTATGCGTTTTTGAAGGGAAACTATATTCCATTACAACCTTTAAGATGAATTATGAATTAATTTATATATTTTTTTTATTTTACTACAATTGTAATATCATGTTCATATTGCATCAGAATTTTTTTGATGTTATCTCATTTCCTATTGCATCGTATCCAAAATTGAATCAGCCATTCTATAATAATATCTTGTTGGTCAGTTCAGTTAAAAGGCAAAGATTCTTGAAAAGAATATTTGTGTGCATTGATCGTCTAATTAAAGAATTATTAGCGATTCAGCGGGACTTCGCTTTGATTTTATCTAATAGATCTATTACTACACATGCTAAGATTTGTTGATTTCATGTTAATAGTTGATGTAATCAATAACCTAATACCTTGCCTTCACAATTCCCCAGAAAAACATTCTACACTGATCACAACAATTAGGGGATCGCATGGTTTAAACTCTTTCAACCCCAATGTTTCTATTTGGAATCATCAGCTTGTGATTTTTTCTCTCACTTAGTTGAGCTTGCACTAATTTATCGTTAGATGGAAGAATCATGTCTTTTGAGGATGTAAATAATGGTTGTTTCAATCAAATGAAAAAATGAAAACATGGTAAAATAAAATTCACTCACAAAAAAATATTATGAAATAATTCGACCCTAAATTCTTCACGCTTGCATTCTCAGAAGTTTAAAAATTGATTTTAACTCTTTTTCGCAAATAAAAATTTGAAAAAAATTATTGTAAAAATGTATTCTTAATTTTTGATTCCAATTTCTCCCCCTTAAATTTTAGTTTAAAAATTAATATTTTTCCGTCTGTTTTTTGCCATTTCATTCTGGATGCATAATGAATCTATTTCAAAAATTTTAGATTTTCAGAATGAAAAACAAAATGCTGAAACTGAAAGGGTTAACAAAAGTACGCAAATTGCTCCCCTAATTGTTTTGAGCAGTGTATTAGACTATCCTTTGCTATTCCATGGAGGAACTATCCTTAGCTATTCCTCCATGAGCTATTCAGCTGCCGTATCCCTCAGACGACCAAATGGCCCATGCCCTTTCGTGCATCGTCTGCAAGAACAACACACTCCAAGCCAACACACGAAGAGAATATTTTGCTTTTATTCTTCTCAGGGCCCTTATGAGTTCCCTGTGCCTGGCATCTGCCGCCATATTGACCTAACGACTCTCTTCTATGCGTCTGTTGTTGGTGGAGTATGGCGTAGAAAAAATATGGGATTTTCGGGGATGGTGTTGAAGAACGGTGGGTTCACTTCTATTGTACCTGTTAAAACGGCTGTGTGGTGAAACATTTCACCACACAGCTTTCTGTGGTGAAACATTTCACCACAACCACATTTTCACACAGCCGTTTTAACTTTTACAAACTATATTTTTAGTGAAACCAAGTGTCAAATTTGTAACAATGTTTACACAGAACTTTTGCTTAACCCTCTAATGCATGAATTTTTTTTTCATCCCCAAAAAATATATATATATATGTATCTTTAATACTCACACATTATGGGAAAAATACTAAAACAAATTAACTGCATTAGAATTTAAATAATTTCAATTTTTAAAGAATTTTCCATATGACAAAAACCAACTGCAAAATTCCAATTTTGATAATAATGACTAGAAAACTACTAAAAATATTTCAAAATAACCCTTTTTAACTATGATTAATTTTTCAAAACAATTTATTAGTATTTAGCACTAATATTATTATTCTTTGAATACTGCCAAAAACGTAATTTTACAAAAGTTAATAACCTCACTCTTTAATTTTGAATGCACTCTTACTACTGTCATATATGAGGATTATAAGTAACTAAAACTTTAAAATGAAATGTAATAGATGAAAAAACACAGATTTGTCTAGGAGGAGCTCTAATTTAACCCTCTAATGCATACTGTTACCGTTTGGTAACAAGTTACATAATCCACTTTATTCTATTAAAGTAGACCTCAATCTTGACAAATTTGTGTTTTTTTCATCTATTACATTCCATTCTGAAGTTTTAGTTAATAATAAAACTCATAAATGACAGTAGTAAAAGTGTATTCAAAATTAAAGAGGGAGGTTATTAACTGTTGTGAAATTACGTTTTCTGGCGTAAGTCAAAGTATAATAATTTTAGTACTAAATACAAATAAATTGTTTTGAAAAAATATATATAGTTAAAAAGGGTTATTTTAAAATATATTTAGTAGTTTTCTAGTCATTATTATCAAAATTGGAATTTTTTAGTTGGTTTTTGTCACATGGAAATTTTTTTTTTAAATTGAAATTATTTAAAACCTAATGCAGTTAAATTTTTTTCAGTATTTTTCCCATAATGTATGAGCATTGAAGATACATATATATTTTTTTGGGATGAAAATAAAAATTCATGCATTAGAGGGTTAATAGAATAAAGTGGATTAAGTTACTTGTTACCAAACGGTAACAGTATGCACTAGAGGGTTAATATGCTTCAACCAATAAGCAACCGTAAAAGCTGCTTCCGAACCGAAACTGAGGCATTTCTTTACACTATCTTTCTGGCTTGACGCTCACCCTAAAACTAATCTAAGCCGACTCTGTGGATGTTGAAGTATGTCGAATGTATTTTAACCGAACGGACTCATACTAGTTAGGTAGTTATGAACATTTTACATTCATTGAATAATATGAAATAAGCCGATACAATTTTAAAAGCCAGACAAATTTCCGGGAGCGAACCCTGGCATCTGCAGATATATTGACCTAGTGTCTCTCTCCATGAAACTAGTTTTTGGTATTTTTAACAGGATGATGTGAAAAAAAAATTACGGGTATGGAGTGGGTAGGTGTTGAAAAGTAGTGATATGGTTTTGTTTTACCTGTTATGTTCTATCCTTTTTAGTTTGGGTTGAATAAATTCGCACTAGGGCACTCCGGAGGGGTAATAGGAATACTGAATCAAATTAAAAAACTTCCTAGAGACAATCTTATACCTTGTCTATCCAGAATGTGAGCCTCGAAAGCATTTTCCACCCCCATCCCTGACGTGGTTTTCTATGAAACGGCGTGAGCGTGTTTTTCCCTACTCTACTTGGGTTTGTACTGTTCGGATTTTTTACCCCACAACAGAACTTCAAACGCGTTAGGTTTAGAAAAATGATTCTCCCACCGTTTCCTACAAAATCAAGTGAAGGGATGTCGGAAGAAAGTCTTTCCGAGGCTCGCATTCTGTATAGACAAGGTATAGTTCCATGCGATCTAAAAGGTGCTCCTGACTTAAAATTTTAATCGGGCAAATGAACATATAGGAATTACATAAAACCCATGCTAGTAGTTAAACTAACATGATTCAAGGAAAAGTCCTCCATCAAAATAACCCACGAACCCCTGCATTCCCAAAACGTGAGATGCCGGTATGTTTACGCACGGCCAGTCAATGCCGGTATACGGGGCATGGAGGGCAGCCAGTCGTGGTTCGATTTTTTTTGTTCTTGTTCCTTTTTTCTCGCCAGGGGGGCTTAGTCAGGTCGCCAAGGGGGGGAACCCTGCACTGAGATGTTAAGTTTTTTTTATTGATGATTCTTATAGATTCGAGGGTGTAGATTACGAATCTGGAAGGTACTTTTTTGGTACCCTTGAGCATTTTTAGTTATTCAAGATGGCGTCTCCGCCATCTTGAATTTTGTAATCTTAATATTTGACGATCTATTCGACCAGAGTGAATAGTTTTTGTCTTTATAGATGCATTAAGTAATAAAGATATACAATTATCTAGAAAATTTCAAAAATAAAAAATTCAAAATGGCGGAATCCGCCATATTGGATTTTTCACTTTTTATATTTTTGTTTTATATTTAACCCAACAAAATATGTATATTTTAACTATATTTTTTATACCTAGTTACTATACAACATTATTTTGAAGAAAATATAAAAAATCAAGATGGCGGCATCCGCCATATTGGATTTTTTCCCCGTTTATATAAAGCGATCCACATGTCCTAAATTAAAAATTCTTTTTATTTTAGTTATATCTTAATTTTAGTTTCTATTTCAGTTTTAATATGTAGATTATTAATTTAGAAGATATTTTTTCGCTAGTTTTCAGTATTTTTTTATATTTAAGATGGCGTCTTCCGCCATATTGGATTTTTCTTCCTAATTCAATTTTTCGGGTTCTTTTAGGCCAAAATTAATAATTTTTCTTTTATAGGTGCATTTTGTGGTAAATAATTACTTAAAAATTTTAAAAATCCGAAATCAAAATGGCGGCTTCCGCCATCTTGGATTTTTCACCTTCTAATATTACGTGATCCACTGGCTCGAAGTTAAAAATTCTTTCAGTTTTACTTGCATATTTTATTATAAAATGCTTTAAAATCATCATAAAGTTTTATTTAAACACTTAAAAAACCAAATTCAAGATGGCGGATTCCGCCATCTTGGATTTTTTACCATCTACTATTACGTGATCCATTGGTGCGAAATTCAAAATTCTTTCTACTTTAGTTGTATTTTTCAGTAACAAATCGTTTAAACTACATAAATGGGGAACACAATTGCAACATATCTGAATTTATGGCCATTCAAGATGGAATCTTTCTCATTATTAGATTTTTTTACCGTTAGTATTAGGTGATCTATTAGCTCGAAATTAAAAATTCTTTGTTAGGTATATTTTTACTACAGAATTATCGCTATGTCTTCTTCGAACTGAATACAAATATGTAAACTCAAGGCCCGGCTTAGAGTTGCTGGCTTTAAAGTTATTCCTACAATTCTTTTTGGACCATGGCTTATGCTTTTATGTAGTTTCAATCCACTTTTAATTTATTCCAAACTCCGGCATGTGTCGCATAACGTGATCTGACTTTTAAAAAGTTCTTTAACACATTTTCTGGCATTTTTTCCATTTTCTGAAATTAAATAATGCATATTATTCATAGTTTTGAGGACCAGATGCAAATAAATAGGGTATACTTGGATAACAACTTCAATATGAAGGGACCAATATCCTGCTCTTCCGGCCCCCACATATAACATCTTGAAGAAAACTGGTTGCAAACAGTTCACCGATACTCTACTAATGTTGCGATTCGCACCCTTTAATTCTATAACTGATCGAAGATCTCCGCTGCAGTTTGGCTGAGATTCCTCATATAAATCTATAAAACCCGCATGACTTATTTTGCAAACATTCTTGAAGTCCTGAAGTTTTGGAAACTTCTTACCTTTCTGCATCTGTAGGACTCCTACAAACATACTATAGGCATAACTTTGGATAGACCACTACCCAATATTAACCCCACACAACCTATAACACTTATCAACATGATGATTTGCAAAGCCACCCTACAAAACTGATGATCCCAAGTAAATGGCCAAATTCTTGACCAGCTAATGTAGTGAGTCCTTTGGCTTCAGCTAAAGATGTGATGTCATAGTTGTATCTGGATTCTGGATAAGAATTAGGTTTCATGTCTAACAGAGGATGATACTTTACAGTAGTTTCTGGTTGAATCTGAAATTCATGTTTTCGGCCAATTTAAGTATTCATTTAACTCTGGATAACATTCTGAGAATGCATTTGAAGAATTTGAAATCTTTATAAGAAGAGAAACTAAAGAGAAACTTTTCCATCACATAACAGTCTAAGCGGTAACTCTGTTATTAAAGAACTTTCAAGAGTCATAGGTGGTTGGTGGTTTATTTTTAAGATTACAATAACAATCTTTAGGTTATAAGGAATGCAAGGTATGGCTTTAGACATTTCTTCTTTGTTTTTTGTTTCTTGAAACTGTATCCCTCTATTTTTTTAATAGGTTACCACTTCTTCTGGTTGAATACAGTCTTTCAGAGTTTTCTGAATGTTTATTAACTCTTAATCCCATATTCTTATAATTGTGCCGCTAACGAGATCTCAGCAAGTCCAAAGCCATTACTTCGATTAATGAACTCCTCCTGCCATTACTTCGATTTATGAATTCCCTACCCACAAGATGTGAGGAGGAGGGGTATTGAGTAGAGCCCTCCATCCCTAATGGTGGGGGTCTCTAGTATTGAGAGGATACAAGCTTACGCAATCTTGAGTTTCGTAGTGTAAGAGTAATCTTGCTTAAAAACAGGAAGCATTTTATGCGAGTAGGGCTCTTGTAGTAATTGTGCCTGATGAATAACAAAATATTTAAAATACTTAACTTAATATGGTGGAAAGCATATTTAATATTTTTCCTTCAACATTCATGGTTTTAAAGTATTTCAGACACAATAAAGAAAAAAAATTGAAAGAATTTTTAATTTCACACCAATAGATCACGTATTTTTATAAGGTAAAAAAAAATCCAAGATGGCGGAATCCGCCATCTTGAATTTGGTTTTTTAGGTGTTTAAATAAAACTTTATGACGATTTTAAAGCATTTTATAATAAAATATACAAGTAAAACTGAAAGAATTTTTAACTTCGAGCCAGTGGATCACGTAATATTAGAAGGTGAAAAATCCAAGATGGCGGAAGCCGCCATCCTGATTTTGGATTTTTTGAATTTTTAAGTAATTATTTACGACAAAATGCACCTATAAAAGAAAAAAATATTAAATTTAGCCAAAAAGAACCCGAAAAATTGAATTAGGAAGAAAATCCAATATGGCGGAAGATGCCATCTTAAATATAAAAAAATACTCAAAACTAGCGAAAAAATATCTTCTAAATTAATAATCTACATATTAAAACTGAAATAGAAACTAAAATTAAGATATAACTAAAATAAAAAGAACTTTTAATTTAGGACATGTGGATCGCTTTATATAAACGGGGGGAAAATCCAATATGGCGGATGCCGCCATCTTGCATTTTTATATTTTCTTCAAAATAATGTTGTATAGTAACTAGGTATAAAAAATATAGTTAAAATATACATATTTTGTTGGGTTAAATACAAAACAAAAATATAAAAAGTGAAAAATCCAATATGGCGGATTCCGCCATTTTGAATTTTTTATTTTTGAAATTTTCTTGATATTTGTATATCTTTATTACTTAATGCATCTATAAAGACAAAAACTATTCACTTTGGTCGAATAGATCGTCAAATATTAAGATTACAAAATTCAAGATGGCGGAGACGCCATCATGAATAACTAAAAATGCTCAAGGGTACCAAAAAAGTACCTTCCATATTCGTAATCTACACCCTCGAATCTATAAGAATCATCAATTAAAAAAACTTAACCGCTCAGTGCAGGGTTCGGCCAAAAATCGGGGTTTGGCGACCTGACTAGCTGGAGCGGTCGAACGAAAAAGAATTAGGGATGGTAGATGGTAGAGAGTGTGCAGCGTTTTCTGTATTCTACCCTCTCTCACCCCCGCTTTCCTTCCTTTTGGAACACGCACAGTTTTTTTTCATTCTTTTTTTTTGTTCGGCCATCACGGCTTAGAACCTCCGCCATTGTCTCTCACCCGCCCCCGCTCTGTGTTTTTTTTATCGTCTGCTTTCTCTCTTTTTTTTTTTACTCTACTCTTTTTTTTTTTGTGGGGAGAGGGTGTGTAGGGGTTGCCGCCGACTCTGGCATATTTTTTTTCTTCTCGTTTGAATCACCCAACTGGGGAGGGAGGAAGAAGAAAATCTTTTGGGCTGAATGTCAAGGCTCTCTGCTGGTCGAGAAAGGTGTCGTAATTTTGGACGGAATGGGCTATTTTGGAAGAAGGATGAAAGCCTAGGCCAAATGGCTGGAAGTAAAAGAGAGCTTAGAGCTGACTGGCGGCACCTGAACATTTCGGTGGATGCACACTACCAGACGGCAATTGTAATATTTATGCGAGATGACAAAAGGATATTACGTTCGGACTTCCAGGATATCGACCTGAGTTCGTATAGGACTCGCAGAGGATAATACTAGTCAAAGATTTTGGTTGGTTGGTAGACATATATTTTCAGGTTTGTGTGCTTGGTTGAAAGGACCCGCTTATAAACCTTCGTCAATTAAGACAGACACAACACACACACATAAGTGACAGACGCTACCATCTATCGCCACCTCCGTCCCTGAAGGGGTAGGAAATAGTCTCCAGGAACCTGTACCGTGGGAAACTGCGCAATGACTTTCGGACCCTACAGATTTAACGAGCACGTACTCCGCATATACTCGGCAAACACAAACATCCATGTCGTATCGGGACTCGAGCCCGAACCCAGAAGCTCCATAGGCTAGCATCCTAACCAATTGCGCCGCTGGGTCGGCCGGGCATAAATGAAAAGCACCGGCGACACCTTACATTTCGGTCGATGCACATCAGATGGCGATTGTAATATTTTTGAGAGATGACAAAAGGATATGTATGTTCGGACTTCCATGATATCGACCTAGGTACCTATGGGGAGAATTCTATAGTAGGTTTATCCAGAATGCAAGCCTCGAAAGCATTTTCCTCTCCCATCCCCGCATGTGATTTTCTTCTAAAAGGCGTGAACGTGTTTTCCCCCCTATCCTAATTTGGTTTGACCGGACATTTCAACAGATTTTTTCTATCAGTTGATTCTATTACTCAAAATTTCCACTGTTTAATTCCCACGCTTGCTGCACGAGCCGTTTATAGGTCGGCAGTTATTTTGGTGGTGCCTGGAACCGAACCTGGGACCTTTCGCATGCTAGGCGAATGCCTAACCGTCTGGGCTCCCAAGCCTCCAGTGGTTAAGAAGTCCCACGCTCCCTGGGTCTTCATATTTAAGAATTCTTTACCCTTTCGCTACGAAGGATTCTTGCTCCTTGTAATATTTGATAGAAATAACATTATCGAATCCTTAGTTGTTCGGGCGTTTTGGGGCGTTTCAGTAAGAAAAGGGTAAAAGAAATGCAAGGCTCTGAAACCGGAGTTTAAAACTAACTCAAAACCGCCAAAAGTGCCGACAACCAACACACCAAGTAGCTCTGCTACTCAAGAGCAAAGAGAGATGGGGGGGGGGGCTTTGCGAGGCGAAAATTTAAGGACCACTGCGCTCGTCTGAACCCCCCCCCCCACACACACACATACACAAACGCACGCAAAGAGGTCCAAGCATCACGGTTCCAGTTAGCAGCCAGAGTCCTATGTAGAGTTGAGTTGAGTTGTGCTACGGCTGCTGCTGGCTAGTTTTGTAAAAGACGCAGCTGGGGGTTTGGTTTTGAAAGCTTGTGGCGAAGGGTTTCTAGATGTATGGTGTATGTGTTAGTTTTTGGGGGTTTTGTTGGTCAGGAGATGTTGTGCGTGTTTGGGGTTGTGTTGTATTTCGATAGAAGCATTTGCATGGATTGTGGATGTGTTTTGGTGTAAAATGCAAATCGATCCAAACTATGTGGTATCGAAAAATTTAGAGTTTTGGGTCAATGTAGGGATTGGAAACTATTTTTTAAGAAAAATATTACTTCAGAGTGACTAAACTTTATACAAACGTATCTTCTTCATAGCAACAATTTTTCCCATCCTTTCATTAATTGAGTGGGTCGATAAAATGGGTACCAAGATTTTTGGGAACTAAACACTGGGGGTTCCGCGTGAGGCTGACTACCTTACAGGGACATATGCCTAGCACCCGAGAGCCCTAGGTCACGAAAGCTGAAATGGGCATGGCAGGCCTTTGCCCAGTAATGGGCAGTTGCGCTGAGGAGTTTAGTTTAGTTAAGCAATAATTTGTTTAGCCATTACAAGGGAAAAATCCTTCAGTCGTCTCGACATTTCACGTAATTTAGTATACTTAGTGTCTGAGAAATCATTAATTTAACTAATGCTTAAATTACAGTCATGTAATGTTTGGTGCAATTCGCACAAGAACTTAAAAAACATTTGTTTGATTTTAAAATTTAAAGAAAATAAATTTTCAGTAAAAAATTAAAATTTGATTCCATACAGTGAAAACAAGTTTGCACCAGCTAATTTTTTATCCCTCAGAGGGTTTATAGTGAAAATCGTTTCGAAACTAACTGTAAGCTGCTACTAATGCCCACACTGACTGTTAAACAGTTTTTGCCATCTCCGCCGAAAAAAGAACTTATCTTAATTTAGAACCACGATCAAGTGACAAGGTTGTCACTAGAGTGGCCCCGAATGATACTTCGAGCAACATCGTACGCTATTAAAAAATATGCTTTTTACAGAAAAAAAACTATCAGCTGTGTGGCAGAAAAAAGCTGTTTTACTTCCATAAAAGATTTGTTTATTTTTTAAGTACAATTTGTAGTTTAAACGCAAAATCTGTTCTTTTTTACAGACAAACTGTCGAGTAAAAGAAACGTTTTTTTCTGTAATTACAATGTAAAGAAATGTAAATTACAACAAACAACTACAACAATAGCTCACCAAAAACAATCAAATTCCAACATAAGAACTGCCTCACATAGAAAATTACAGTGACAATAGATTGGCTTTACACCGGATGGCCGTTTTTTCCCCTACCTTTTAATCAAACCCGACTATCTCTTACCTGTCTTTGTTGTCTCCGCTCCACCATTTTTTTTTACTTCTTGAATTATCGTACAACTTTCAATGAGTAACGTCGTGTGAAAGAAATTTGATATGTTTATGAGATAGAAGACTGAACTTGTTCTTGGATGAAATGGGATTGAGATTTTTGAAAAGGAATTTATTGAATTGTATGATGAGCTACTGCTAGCCATTTGTTACGGCAATAAAATAATTAAGGAATAAATAGTTTAATAATTACTCTTATTATAAAAGAATCACGATCTACGTTAAATTTTTTTTATATAAAATCTGTTTACAAGAGCCATATTTTTTGAAAAGCATTCTATTTACGAGTTGAATTTGAGGCATTGATATTTTTGGAAAGGAATTTATTGAAATGTATGTTGGGATTGCAATGTCGATTGTCTATTTACTACGAAAATAAAGTAATGACAGAATTAATAGTTTAATCAGTACTACCTGTTATAATAAAAGTATCGTGAGAGCTATTTTTCTTTTGTTGGTTTGTGTGTTGTAATAGTACAATTCGATAATAATGAAAAAATTATTCGTCCCCAAAACTATCCTTCTTCGTTTTTGTTTAGAAAAAGAGCAATAGTAAACATAGGGTTTTGCTGAAAAAAAAATTATGTAAGAATTAAGTTTATAAGAAACTCCTATCGATTTATAAGAAATGAAAAGCCCTCATATTTCTACAAACAATTAAAATCGTTAATGCCGAAAAGCACAACACAATCTGCACTTTTTATGCAAGGACAGCTGCGAACTTACTAAAAATTTAATCAGAAATTATTTAGAGTCCCGCGTGCTTTCCTAGCCTCTTAACACTCCCTGAATTTGCGAGATGGTGTATGATCGGTTGCTACGTAAACGTATTCCAGTTAAATCACTCATTTAGTCCATTTAAATATTTTAAAATAAAGAGGGGGAGGGCTTACTCCCTTGGAAACTAGCTACTGCCTTCCCTACAACTAATGCAATTGTAAAACTTCATTATTTGGGAACGGATTTTCTCAACACCATTTAAAAAATGTTAGTGTTGTAGACTATTTCTATACTGAATATTTCTATCTGAAATATGTTCTTCGTTTAGATTGGATAACGGATATATTAGAAAATATTACATAGTAACGAATCACAGTAAAATATAAGGGAATGTTTTCTAAACTTGAAAACAATTGTTGAAATAAACAGCAATTTTCTCTTTTTTATTGACCGCATTTTATTGATTTTTATGATATTTCTTTTTCAAAAAAAAAATAGTTACTACAAATTTTTCCGTTTTCTATCCTTTCACTGCTAAATGATTTTATATAGGAAAAGTTAGTAAAAAACATAAAGGATATGGAAAAGAGCCATTTTAATTTTACATAAAAATTTCTAAACACAATTCAAAAACATATCCAGGTAATATAAGACGGTTTAAAAGTATGGTAAACATCATATCTTTCCGGGGCAATTATTTTAAAAAGCATAAATAAGTCAATAAAACACAGTTTAGCTGAAAATTCTATTTTAATTTTGCAATTAGAAAAAAAAGGTAATTTAATGTCTGGTTTAACAAGTCAGCTTATGCCTTTTTGTTATAAATTTAGTCATAATCCTATTAGTCATTTTTGTACCATGGACAGTTCCGTTGATTCGACATTTTCTAAGTCTAAAATTTTATAAACCCCAAACCCCATTTCCCTTGCAAACACCTCAAAACTCAAAAATACCACCTTTAAAATAAAAATACCTCAACCTTTTTCACACACAAAAAAACTATTATTCCATTTAAAAACACATCTCATAGCAAAAAAACATATTTATCCCAGCCCGATCTCTTTTGTGCTGGGTCTTTTAATACTTTTGAGGGAATAAAAATTTTAACGATTCGCAAAAGCGCAAATACAAATAACAGGGAAAAAAATGAAAAGTACCTTATAGGATCGAAACGTAAAAAATCTAAAAATTTATCTTTTCTTATAAGGAGGGGGTGGGGTGTTGCACGCTGCTTGTCGTCTGAATTTCTTAACTGACGGGTTCAAGCAACCGTGAAGTCACGTATCGAATTTCGGATTTATAGTGGGCTTTATGTTTGGAGGGTTGTTGTTAGTGGTTTTTTTAGGTAATGGTTTATCTCTTTTTCTGTTTTTTTATGATATGTATTGGAAGGTCGTAGAATTTTTACCAGCACGGTATATTTGAAATACAGAAAATATAATTAGAATGTTAAATTTAGGATGTATTAGTTAAAATAATGTTAGGAAAAAAATTGAAAATAACATAAATGTTGTCATCACAAAAATTAATAGGGTTGATAATGATAAAAAACGGTAACAATAAAAATGAATATTATTTACGTCTTTAGTGACAATAGTTCTGATAGGACTAATAATAAGGCTTCGGTTAGTTTATCAATGTAGTGAGAGGAGCTTAGAGTGTAATACACTAAACATCCAACGAAACCAGGAATTATTTACGTCACTTGACATAGCCAATTAAAGTATTTTTTTTTCTCTAATGGGGCTGCAACATAGGCGGTCAAGCCTTTTAAAGTAGTTTAATATCTATTCACTTGAAACAAAAAAAGTGTTTTATTCAATATGAATGTATATTATTTTATTCTTAATCTAAAGAAAAAAGTAAGTTACATTAATTATAAAATAATTGTTTGAGGATCATGGCTAAATGTTAACTAAGATATTTGAATTTATTTGTTGATCGCATTGATACATTTTTAGATCTATTGAGATACCTTTTAATTTCAGTTTATTTAGTACAATAATTACTAACTGTTTCAGTTCCTGAATATTATAATACCTAATACCCATCCAATTGAATATTGCGGTACAAATAATTTCAGAAGTAAAATTGTTAATTCATGAAACTTACATACCAATACATTTAATTAAACCAAAATGGTATAAATTATTTCATTATTCATAAATCCTATTCACTAAAAAATCAACAAAAAAAAAATTAAAACGAACCATGTATGTTTGTTTAAATTTAAAGGAATCGCGGAAAAGTAACAAACGGTTATTGTTTTCCCTATCATCTTTTTATGACCAATAAAACCAGTCACTGCAATCCTGTATTTCGGATTGAAATAAATTGGAATGGAGGGTTTATCAGACATACGTATTGAGACAAAAATCGGATTAATTTCTTTAAAAAAAACCGGTTTTCTATAATCGTTTTAATTTCATTTATAATAAAAAAAAGTTGCATAAGTTAAAAGTAATTACATTTTTTCTAATACTTTATTTATGTGATATAAAGTGACAAATAAGCTAAATTTAGATAATTTTAAGCATGAATTTTTTTTTATTTAAAACACCATGTATGATACATCGAGTTCCTTTTTTAAAAAAATACCGTTTTTTTTACATTAGAAATTTTTCTCACTCTTAATAGAAATCTACATTTTTTTAAGTTGGCAAAATCAGTGTGTGAAAAATCTATTTTCGAGATTTACTTCACAATATAAAAGAAGATACACACATTGATATTGAAATGGACATTCAAACTGCAGTATATAAAACAATGGGCTCGGACCTATTTTTTCACTGATGAGTTGATATAGGTGGTAGTAATTGAGTTCTTACAACAATGCTCCAAATCAATGTTGTAGATACAACAGTTTACCTGTCTAGGATAGTATATTTGACAAACATGTGTTACAGTTCAAAATTTATTCATCTTTGTTGCTCTTTATTTAATAATAAACTTTTTTATTCATTGCGATGATTTTCTTGCAAAAAAAGATATCTTGGGAAGTATTATGTTTAACTATTAGTTTTATTGTATATTTTCGAGTGCGCTTAGAAAATGCAACGTAATCTACTTTCTAATTTTCTTTAATAAGACATTCTCTCGCACTGTTGCCCTTCTCAATTTCATGACAACTTCATTCACGTTTTGAATCTTTTAGTATCAAACTACTTTTTTTTTATCTCAATTGGGCTGCAATATTGGCGGTCAAGTCTTTGCAGACTCGGCACATTCCACAAAACTGAAAGTCTTTTTTTTGTGGCACCATCTAGGCGGCTATCGCAACCAATTTTGAAGCACAGATTACAATGAATCTGAGCTCTCTGTGGATGTTAAAGTATGCCGAGATTTTAATTTTTCCGAGAGAGCCCAAGCCAAAGGATCTTTTACATGCCACATAATTATATGACATGCGAGCCCAGGATTTTCCCGTCCAGAAAATCCGACGACTCAGATGGGGCTTGAACCCGCGATTTTGGGATTACGAGAGTATCAAGCAACCATGTTTATATGCTACATCTAACAGCGAACGAGTCGAAGTAAAAGAACCATTTCGCAATGTGTGGCTTCTACATTTTTGCTGGCACCTAAATTTCTCAAGTACTACAGCACACGGTCCCCAGCCTTATTCAGAAGAAAATCGAACTCGAAATCCCACCAGAACTCAGCAATCTAAACTCGCAGCAGGTGGAAAAGGAAAGGACCACCAAAATAAAAAAAAATCTTTAGTTCGTAATAACGCAGCGCACTCCATACTACATTTCCTGACCATAAGAAGTAAAATGGTATATCTCACATATTAACTGCACAAGGCATTTAAAACTGTGCTTGGGAAAACGGCGTAAGATAATTTACTAAAATAATTGTACAGTAGATTTCCGTTTATCCGAATCCCGGTTGTCCGAAAATCGGTTTATCAAAAAAAAAAAAATCCTGAGCCTTTCGGTTAAAATAAGAAATGTATACGCATAAATAATTGCACAAAAAAATAAATGAGAACTTTCAAAGTTGGATTTATTTCTCAAAATATGCCGTTTTTTTTGTTTTGTTTTTTTGCTCAATTTTGGTCCCTTACCTTTCGGATAAGCGGGACTCCAATGTATGAAGTTTTTGCTTCAAAAGCACTTTATTGTAGAAAAGTGCAGGATTTGATAACTGTACCACTAACTGTAATACAATCAAAATAAACTTGTGTCGACTTTCAACACAAATTCCTTTGTGTGTGTTTCCCAGTTATTAAAAGTTAGGTTTAAACCATACAAAAATTTTATTGCCACTAAATAATAATGCATGTCTAGCATAAAAAAATGTGTTAAAGGCGCAACATGCATGTATTTTTCCGAAATGTATAATCCAGCATCTGTTTATAAATGTCCCGGATAAATATCTATACTAGAGCTTAAAAATTGTATGTTACAGTACTTAAAACGGATGTTATAATATTAAAAATATTATGACATTCAGTTAATATTGTTATAATATATAAAATAATAGTTATATAATGTTATAATGGTGTACTTTAATTTCTGGGTGACAGTGAAAATTCTTTCTGTGCCTGTCTTAATTGACGAAGGCTTAAATAAGCGTGTCTCTGATCAAGCACACAAGCAGGAATATATATACGCCTACCCCCCACTTGCGATGTTTGTGAACACAAGTATTACTGAGTGTATTGTTCAATTTCAGATTTGCTTCAATCACTATGACTTGAAATTGTGAATATTTTAATATGGTTCAACCTTGCTAATTCGCATAGCCTAAAGGACATAATTAGTTAGACTTAACCGCAATTTGACTTATTCGAAAACCCTACTACCAATAACGGCAATAACGGGAAAAGCAATCTAGTTCGGATTATTCGTGTTCGGGCTAAAGAGCTTCGACTGCCTTTTTAATATTAGAACCTCATATACACTCTTAAAACAAAAGAGTGAAATCCACTCCTGTAGGAAAAGTGCATTTTCGACACTGGAAAGGAGTGAATATCAACTAAGACTGAGTTAAAATCGCTCGTTTGGAGTGATCCTGTCGAAGGTTTAACACACAAAGGATCCACTCCCATAGGGGAATTGCATTTTCGACACTGGAGAAGTGAAAATTCACTCAGACTGAGTTAAAGTCGCTCGTTTGTTTTAAGAGTGTACACTCTTAAAACGAATGAGTGATTTTAACTCAGTCTGAGTAATTTTCACTCCTCCAGTCTGGAAAATGCACTTCTCCTCTTGGATTGGATCCTTTGTGTGTTGAACCTCCGACAGGATCACTCCAAACGAGTGATTTTAACTCAGTCTGATTTAATATTCACTTCTTTCGAGTGTCGAAAATGCACTTCTCCTACTGGAGTGGTTTTCACTCTTTTGTTTTAAGAGTGCACACATCACTTTTCCGAATATTGTGCGATATACCCCTATGGTTCTCAGGCCCTCGTTTTTTTACTAAGCAGACAAATTCCATGCTGCAAAAAACCAGTCTATCTGCGCATGCGCTGCGTAGGTGTACTCTGCAACAGCAAGCACAAAAAAGAACAAAGGAAGACACCACCACCAAAAAAAAAAATATCGCCCCCCCCCCCTTCCCCTAGAGTTTTAGCCCCCCTCCCCTTATTTTCATTTCGCCTTGAGAAGTCTTCGTCGCGATAAGTCCTTTTATATTTTTTTTAGTCGTCTTTTTCGTCTTTTTCTCGACGAGGATTCCTTTAGCCTAGCCTACAGCATTTTTTTTTCTCTTTCCCCAACTGCGTCTTAGGGATGTGGGCGAAGAAGTGTTTGTAGAGAGTTGTTGTATTCTATCTCTGCTATTTTTTAGGCCTGTTATTTTACCATAGTCCCTGCGTCACTTAACCTTAACGTCACCTGACTGTGGTTCTAAAATACGACGCCCGTCGCCAATAGCCCTCGTGTAGCTCTAGTGCAACGATAATTCAAACCTAACCTAACCTTAAGGTCACAGAAGCTTTTCGTAACATCATGGTATCCGTCTGGTTTGGATTGACAGAGGAACGAATCTTAAAAAGAATAGGGGGCTGTGGTATTCGACTAGCATGCGAAAGGTCCCAGGTTTAGGTCCGGCCATCGCCAAAATATCTGCCGACCTATAAACAGCCCGTGCAGAAAAAAAAAATGCCAGACGAATAATACACTATGTAAGGGAGTGCACGTTAAATATCCTTCAAAGTCCTAACGCTGCGTGCGATGTCGCCCTTAACGGTTGCGTTGGGTGCCTACTCAGGTGTCGGCTCGCGTCACTTGACTGTGGTTCTAAAATACGACGCCCGCCACCAATAGTCCTCCACTAGCTCTAGTACAATAATATGAAAAGTTCAATAAAGTTTTACCGAAACTGCAAATTTTGATTTCGCGTCATAAGGAATTAAAGTATCCGAAATTCACACAAAAAAAACCCAAGCAATGTTATGTTATATCAAGCTTTACGAAAAGCTATCGTTATATTATGGTATATTACACACTTTCATTTGTTTAGTTCGATCCTAAATAAACTGAACTCCTCGGCGCAACAGCCTATTACTGGACCAAGGAATGCCGTGCCAATTTCAACTTTTGTGACCTAGGGCTCGGGGGTGATAGGCATATGTCCCGGTAAGGTGGTCAGCCTCACGTGGAACCCCCAGTGTTTAGTTCCCAAGCCTCTTGGTTCCCATTTTATCGACCAAGAGATGAAAGGATGGGTCATTCTCGCCCAATCCGGGATTCGATCCCCGGTCCTGTGACGTGGAAATGGAATCACTACAACTGGGTCTCAAAAGCCGAAATAAACTAATCCATCCCAAATATCAGGTAAAAACCCACAATCCCATCCCATTCCTTACCATCCCGCACGGCATCTCTCCATCCTTTTTCTTCTTCCTCGAAGGAAGAAGAAGAAGATGAGGAAGAGTAGAGAGAGAGAGGAAAAAAATCTTTTGCTTCCACCATCCCTTGGATTCTCTTTTTCCTTCGTCATGGGGGCCGTGTCTCGTGTTCTTGTGCCCCCCCCCTCCCCCCTTTGGGGTCCAGAAAAGATAGGGTTGTAGGGATGGTGGACCGCCAAGACGATAAAGAAATAGCGCCAAGTTGGTGAAAAAATGGGGATAGTTTGGGATTGTCTACAGGGTGTCCATGACTGAGAAACTGAGAATTTTTAAAGACTTGTAAACTGCAAACTAATGGCCTGAAACGAACAAAAGTTAAATAAAGAAAGTCTACTGTCGAAAAGTGAGAGAGAGTCTTGTAAAAATAGATTCTTAATATTTCGATAGGAAATATTCAGCGCGACTACTGGCATTTCAAGACACGATATGCCATGAAATTAAGGACAGGTCATTTCAAAGGGATGTAAATCCAAGAAGATGGAACTAGGAAATACTCCAGCTGCAGAAACTGTCCCGACTCGGAGCTGGATCCAAAACATCTTTTCTCTTGTCTTGCCATCCGGGCAAAATTGCAGCAAATCATCAATTCGCTCTGCGAAGACCTTTATGACGACCACTGTCTGCAGATCGCTGAAGCAGTCTATGAAACCTTTGGTCCCATATAATCTTTATCCATGGACACAACATCCTCATTATCATATGCCATGAAAATTATCTCAAACTTCATAATAAATTTTAGTGGCAAACTTTAAACTCTCAAGTTGTATTTTCAATTTCTGAACAGACTGCTAGCGCTATGGTCCAAACCACATTGCCATACGGCCCCCTAACAATAAGCATTGGTGCTTAATTCGAAGATGTATCAATAGGCCGTGTTTTAAATTTAGAGCAATTGTCGCAGTTAGTTCACTCTATGTAAATTGTTAAATGCTATCAATTTAATTATGAACACCCCGGTACTTAGATTCTCTATCAACTGATTCTTTTGAGTCGAATGTCTCCCTGAAGTCATTACAAAGAATGGGCTTCGCTTTGAATTTGAAAATATAACTGTTCTCTTGGGAGTGATAATAAAGTGAGATTGTGAAAGCTATAACATATAATTGTGATGAATACATAACACAAATAGTGCATGATGGAAATTGTGTATTTGGTTTCACAATAATGATGGCAGCTAGTAGCTTCAAAGGCTGTGTGGTGAAACACAGGGTGTCCGTAAATGAATGTCCAAGTTTTAATGGTATATTACAGGAGTTTATTTTATACTAAATATGATTATTTATACTATATCATAAAAATTTGCTGTAGATATTTCAGAAATAAGCGATTGCAGCTACTAGAATATAGGTAAAACCAACCAATTTTTAACAGTTTTTATTCGCAGCATCATGGATGGCAAATAAGATCAAAAACCTTGCAGATAAAAATAACGACATTTATTTACGAAGAAAAGTCTTTCTTAATGTAATCCATTTTTGAAAATCTTAGAAAATCTGCAGAAAGTCTATTTTTTAATATAATAATTACTAACGAAATAATCAATAACTAACGAAAATAATATAAATGTGTCCAATAAGCAGCGTGAATTCGCCCAAGATCCCACAAGTTGAACATTATTGGCCCGAGTTGTAGTTATATAATATCCAAAAACACATTTGGATCTCCTTTCAAATTTAACACGTTCAAAAATACTTATAAAACAAAGCAAAACGTTATTATTATATATAATTTCTTAGATTTCTTTAACCTTGGAAAAACTATAGTAAAATTGTACAACACATGAACTTTTTATAAAATATAAAGACTAATATGTGGGTAAGATTTTTTTTTTCGGGAGTGATAATGTGACTACACTCAGTGCCAACCTTACTTGAGTAGAAACAAGTATTAAAAGAAAGAGGGAAAGAGGCGATTGGTCCATTAGTGGGAAACTCTTGCAAGGTAATATTTGCATACAAAATGAGCGTATACAATTTGACCAAAATACACTTTTCATTCTGATAAAATTGCCAAATTTTCTCAAATAATATTCAAATCTGTTAGATCTTAAATGAAATTAATGTTTTAAACATGTTTCCTGGAAGGATTCACAAATCATTTATGGAACTCTTTACATCCGCGGAAGGATCTTTTCCGTAGCATATTTCTATTTACCCAACTAAGATTGGCAAGGAGTGTAACTCAAATAAACTGACGTTCTGCATACTAAAATCTCAGAAACTAAGAAAAAATCTCCCCACTACAGCGATAACCCCGCCAATCCCAACCACCCACCGAAACTCAGAAGAAAAGAAGAAGGGAACGGACGTCTCAAACTCCCCCCCCCCCCTTTAGGCGCGTGTGTGTGGCACATCCGGTCCTGACGGATGAGGGGAAGCGCAAGAGGAGAGTTGCACGCTGCGAGGGATTTTGCAGGGAAAAGGGGGGTCGTAGAGTTAGCTACGATGGGGATGCAAGGTGATCTAGGATGGAAGGATACGGAGTAAAATTTTAGTGTAATATTAGTTAAGGTAAAATTTAGTTTTCTTTGCGATTTGTCTGTTAAAAAACAGATTTTGTGTTCAAATTACAAACGCGATCACATTTTCTGTATTTTTCTAACACGCCAGCTGACAATTTTCTGATGAACAGGAAATTTTAGTAATATCCCATTGTAGTTTGAAACGTTACTCCGTTAAAATGGTAAAAGCTAGCCTGTTGAAAATTTGGCGCGCTTGGTTTCCTCGAAAAGACGGTTCCTAGTAGCTGTAACGGCTGCGAGGTGAAACTATGGGAACGAATAAGTGGGGGATGAGTTAAATTATGGTGCAATGTCACTACTGTGTAAACTATTTTTAAAAAAAAAAGGTGCCTACAATTATTGTTATATTCCAGAAAATAATCAATAAGAAAACGAAAATATTGCCTGCACTTATTTTTTTATAAGACCATATTTTCATAGAGTAACGTTACACTAGCTGTTACTTTCCTTATTTAAATGTAACTAAACAAAATATATATTGAATTAAGTAATGAGAAATAATTAATTTAAAATAAAAAGGACACTAGGATAAGACTTTAGGACGTGGACATCTTAATTAATCTTTTGGACGTGGACACACCGAAACTTTGCACAAAACAATAATACTGAAAATATTTTCTAATTTGAACCAAATAGTGCTTTTAAAAATAGTTGTGTGTGTTGTGTCCTGACGTATGAGAAAGACGGTGGTATAGTTTAGGATTGTTAGAGCTGTGCAAAATTTTGGTGTAGCATTAGTGCGTGAAACTGGTGATGTTTTTAAAAAATTACCATCACTAATAAAAAATAATCTTACATATATTGTATATTTTTAATTAAACATTTTTGAACAAATATATTATTAGTAAGTATGTTTAAAAGTAATTTTGATAAAAAAAATAGTGTTTTATATTTGCTGAGGGGACGTCTAATTCATGAAGTTTGAGGTCTTGCGTCTTAAAAGTAAACATATTTTTTGGGGGCTATGAAAGCAAAAATCATATGCATTTGTTAATTTGCAAAAATTCCTTCTAATATTGTTTTTTAACGCATAATGAATAAACACATACCATTGGAAAAATTGTACCCACAAATTATGCTTGATATTTCGTCATATTTTACACGAGTAACCGACGGATTCATACAATTAAAGGCTAAAATATGACATCCAAACCAAAGTTTTCCAGCAACATTTACGTTTTTGTAATGCTTTGAATGGTCCAAATTTAATCGAATAAGAACCGAAAAAGTTTAATAAATGGTATTAATAAGAACAAATTTAACATGAAGAACTCGAAAATAGAACACAGCATGTGAAGAGACTGCGCATTGAAAGTAAAACCGAAACAGCCAATGAAATTGCAATAATGAAATTTGACGGGGTTTTTTTTCAGTCTACTATTGAACCCTTGCGTATGTGTGAGAAATGTACAATATATTAATTTGGTTAAATAAGATGTTTCCAAGATAAGTTTTAATACTATATTTTTAGCTATTTCTTATTTTGTTTTGATTTTTTAAAGCACTGTGCAAGTATCAAATGTTTGTAAATAAGAAGAACTAAAAGGGGTGTCAAAATTAATCTTATTTTTGTTAAGTTTGTTGTAGTTGTGAAAAGTGATCTAGTGGTACCTAAAAGAATAGTGGGAAAATGGAAAATCATGACTTCTGGAAATGACATTTGGAAGTATGATTTTTTAAGCAATAATGACAGCGCTGGAAGGAATGACTTCGGATTTTTTTTTTTCGAATTTCTTATCAACATACTTCTTATTATATTCCAACTCTGATGGATAAATCAACAAAAATATGTATATTTGTTTTCAGTGAACGGATTTAAATTTAAATTTTCTACTAATCAATTAAAAATGATTTTAAAACATATTCTTAATAAAAATTTTCTAAAAGTAGGTCATAAATCACTTCACAAAAATGTATATTATCTAATCACAAAAAAGTTTATAAATTGTTATTTTACTGGCTTTAATGTGAATTTTAAAAAAATACGTTCTAAAGATGAATAACATTCAATATGTTTTAATAAATGAATTTATAAAAAATAGCAGTTATAATAATATATTATCATTATTTTGTTTAAAAATAAGTGCGAAACTTACACTGCATAATATCATAAGTGATTTCCAAATTCCATTTCAAATTAAAACTTACGTCCTATTTAACAATTTTTAATTAACTTTATTAAAAATTTTATTTAAAATTAAATCATATGTTACATTTGTATTAAATATTTAATAATTAACATTATAATAACATACGATTATAATTTTTTTTTAAAATGAGTTCGAAGCTTGAGTTAAATAATACTAAAAGTGTTCCGATCCGGTTTTTTATTTTATCCTACTTTTATTAATAATTTAGTTAAATTTATTAGAAACGTTACTTAAAATTGAATTGTTACATTAGTACTAAACACGTTTACCAAAAGTGATCTTCGATTTCCATTTCACACTTAAACTTATAGCTTATTTAAATATTTTAGTTAACTTTATTAAAAGTTTTATTTAAAATTAAATTATGTTACATTTGTATTGAATATTTAATATTTAATAATTAACCTTATAATAAAATATACGGTTAATTTAAAAAACAAGTTCGAAGCTGTAATGAATAATAAAAAACTTGATTTCCCATTTCCTTTTTAATTAAACTGTTGTCTTATTTTTAACAATATTTAGTTAACTTAATTAAAAATATTATTTAAAATTAAATTAGCTACATTTGTATTAAATATTCAATAAATAACTGCCATGAAAAAGATGCGTTGCAGCAATCATATAACAACTATCACATTTCGTATTAAGCAACAGGTGTTTCACCGTGTATTCACGCCAATGCTATTTTGTACATAACCATCTTCCATCGATTAGAAACACAATCAAATTTATTTTACGTAAAAAATAACTTTTATTTTAAAAAAAGCTCACCATTCTAACAAATTCAATAATTATTTTCTTCAGTAAATTTTTAATTTCATTTGTAACTAATTTTATAAAATGCTAATTTAGTAGTGTACAATGTTGTGTTATAGTCCTCTTACATGGTACTGTATAGATATTACCTTAATTTTACGATTTTGTTTAAGAAAATTTGTAGTATACATTTTCAACGCTGTATTTTGAATTTAATTAAATATTCTATCTCGATTTAAGGATTATAAACCATGCAAATCATTGGTTTCTTCATAGAAAATCGTACAAAATAATAATATTCGAAAGTGTTTTCTGAGATATTTGCCATTAAAATACTTTTTAAAAGTATGTGTAATTAAAGTATATTAAAGCATTGCATTTCAAGTGCGATACAATTACTAAAAATTGCACAACGTAACTGTATAGTAAAACAGGATTTAGTGTGCGGTTTTTAGATCAAAATAGATAGTAAATACTGCATGTTTACAATTTAAACTTTTGTATATTAGAAGATGTAGAGGATTATTAGATTTATGTTGTAACTAAAACTATGGTTTAATTTTGTGAAACTTTAGAATGATTAAAAAGGAGCGTCATTGTCTGTTTAATATAATGAAAAATATTGCTACCATGTAAAAATATTTTTAAGTAATTTTGATGTGTAATATAGTTATTGTACTGCAAATTAATTTGCAATGTAGTTTGTAATGTTTAATTTCATTTAGACACACAAAATTCAATAAATAATTTGACACTTACCGTACCAAGCCAGCATGAAATTTGGATAGTCCCAGGAATAAACAAAATGTGTTGGAAAATACGAATATTTTCCCAGTCGTATCTTGTCCGAAGATAGTCAGAACTGTGTGCTAAGTTACATGTTCATCTAGAATCGAAGAAACATCCACAAAACAAGACATCTGAAACAGTTCTATTCTCAAATTTTATGCAATTCCTTGTATTATTATCAGATGCAATAATTTTTTTCTTTAAATGAAAGTATTGGCAATCAATCCGTTTTAGTAAAACAGGTTTTGATTTCTTTTTTGCAGAGTAACAGTTGAATTATTCCAAATGTACCACCAAGAGTTTCGAATTCTCAAATCGTCTGGAATATCAGTAGTTCCAACAACCTGTAGAACATAAACATCAAATGACTTGTTCGATTTTCACATTCAAAGTTACCACATTGATGCATCAAAAACTTCTTCTGGTAGAATATTTCATTCGCAAACGATATTTTTCTATTTTTTTTTTTTAATAAAACCAAAATTCTATTTTAACAAAAAAATAAATAAAAACAAATTAAAAATCAAAATTCTTCCTCCAAAAAACTCATAAAATAATTCTGAAATATTTTAAAATAATATTCTTGTGTGTTTTCGAATACCGTTTTCGTGAAAAAAAATTAAAAGCAGCAGAATATCGTTTGGCAGTATTGACCGGCCTTCGAGAAGAAGAGGACTGCTGACTGTGGTGTTGTGTGCCTGGCTGGAATGCGATGGGAGCGCACACACATACGCGCATCCATGCAAGAGTCTCTTGCCACAGATGGTATCGTTGGAGCTGTTTCTGGTGAAGAGCTGTTTGGGGTATTAGTTGTTGTTTTTGCCAGGAACTGGGTCGATGTAATAGTGTCTACTTTATTATCAATACTGTAATGAAAAAATATTTCCGGATTATACTTATCCCAATACTCATTATTAAAAAAAAGGTATAGGGTCAAGTGGGGTAAGTGTGATTGGGGGTAAGTGTGATAAACAGCTCTTGTAACTTTGGAAATCATTCTAAAAATCTGAAAGTTTGCAATATATAACATTGGACCACTTATAATTAAACTAAAAAGAAATATTGAACTTATTTTTTGTTTAAAGAAAGTTTTGAGCTTTTGAATTTAAGTGCAACTGTCTTCTTTTTATGTGGGTCTTTCTATGTGGGGTAAGTGTGATAAAACAGCAATGGATTTTGAAATGCAAATTTTGTACACTTAAAATTGGAATTCAAACATATAATTTTTTTCTACATATGTATGTTTCTTATAATAATTCACTACCAATTTTAGGATTTGGAATTTACTTGAAGCAGAGAACGAATTTTCTTAATGAAAAATGCAGAAACCCTATCACACTTACCCCACTTGACCCTAATGTTTTCTGATATCGATATTGAAATGCAATAAAAATATTTTTCAAATCTGTGTCAATCGCAAACAATGTACCAATGTTTGCTTTATTCCACATGGTTGAATGAGAAAAAAATATTTCATTTGTGAACATTTTATGTTTAAAAAATTATCTTTCGATTCATTCTTGAAGAAAGATAAAGAGTACACTACGATAACGATATTGCAATGCAATTATAATATTATTTAAGCTATGAATATTCCATGCATACATAAATTTAAAGTGTGTTTTTGTGTTAAATAAAGAGTTTAGTTTTTCAGCTAAGCTGAAGTAATGGATGCAAATAAATATGTAATTTTGTTCGTTATAATTAAATTTTGTTTCGTATCAATAGATCCGAGGGTTTGGCAATTTTGGAGTTAGAATCGTAAAAATGTTTTAGATTGACCTATTCCGAAATACCAAATAAAACTTTCAAATAATTTTTTTTCTGTGAGTATTTTTCATTATTAAAACCCAGGAGTCAATAACAGTTTTACAAATATGCTTAAATCCCACTATACATAAATTTTCAAACTACTTTCAGTTAAAGTCAGGTTAAATAAATTAAATGATTAGCTTGTTGCAAGTATTTCCTTCCAGCTTTCATTACTGCATTTCCTCCGATTGGTCCTCTGTTCCCACGGGACCTTGATTCACCATTCAATGCTATAAAAAGAATTTATTTCTGTTCAGCATTTCCAACCTATTGCAAGAAAAAACATTTTGTTTCCATCCACTCCAACAACAGGTGAAAAGTACCATCACATATATTCCTTTACATCCCGGTTCTCTTCTTGTTTCTCTCTCACTGCTGGATGTTAGGGATGGGCAGAGGGGGGGGGGGGATGGTGGGCGGTGGAAACTACAGGACGATAACGAAGGGATATCGTGCAAGGGGGATCGTCTGCCTATAAAATATCGTTTGGTGCACTGGAATTCTTGAATTTCGTAGCTAGGAACATGATTGAAATGCAAAATTTAAGTTAAAAATTGAATGAAATATAATATATTTCAATAGGGAGCGTAAATATTTAAATAAGTGTAAAATTGAAGAATGTAATTTATAATTTCAATCTAAAATGCAAAATAAATGGACTAATCTAAATGATTTTAAATATCAAGACGTAAAAGTTTACTACTACACTATTAAGATATTTATAAGAGAATTGATTATTGGTGTTTAAAATGTTTGAAAATTAACATGTTTTTAACTATATTCTGTTTTTAAATAGCTAATAGTTGTTAATAGTTTCTAAAGATCAAAATATAAAACGAATATTTATTAGGGAACTAATTATTGGCATTTAATATGTTTTAAGATAAATATGTTTCATAATTTAGGTTTTTAAATATCAGAATATCAATGCCCACTATTATTTTTAAGATATTTATAAAGAAAATGACTATTTGTACCAATAACAGATATTTATATTATTTTTATTAATATTTTTTAAATAGAGATGTTTTGTTCATGTTTCTTTTTGTTACGACATTTACGTATATTTTATTTTTTTGTTTACGAATTTTATATGTTACGACAGTATCATTACATGTAAATATCCGGAAAACGAACAACTTAACCTATTTTACCCATACATTTCATTACTCATTTTTACAATACTTAAGCTTTAATAAACAAAATACAAAATTAGAAAAATAATTTATTGAAAATAATTTGGAAAGGTTTTTACTGTTCTGCATTTAATTAGATATTGATGTGTAAATATGGATTAAATATCTAAGTTAATACATTTATACCAGAATTATACTATTCAATTTAAACAGTCAGCCTTTACAAAAATGCCTATTTTAAATTTATGTCAGGTTTACTTTGTTAAAATAATATTTTCAATTAAAAGGATAATTTTTAAAGAAGAATAATTTAATCATTTATAATCAAAAGAATAATTATTTTATTAGTAGTTATATATAAACATATGCAAATGTCATTCAAAGAGTATTTACGATTATTAATTTTCACGGAGTTCAATTTGTATCTTTTTCTTGAAATAATTCTTAAATTAATTGGTCTAATGATAATTAACAGCATCATGAATAAAGAGACAGCATGCAATTTATTTGATGAAGTTATTTAGACATATATTCAACAATGTATTTTGAAATTTGTATCGCAAGCTGAATTATGTAGTTATTAATTCAAAAATTACTTTGCGCTAATTTAATAAAAAAAATTAATAGATATTAATTTTATGATGAGTGTGTTATTTTAAAAACGTTAAAATGCAAAAAGAAAATGTCTTTCGTTCCATATCTACCATAACTGAACTATGTTTAACTTTTATATACCAAAAAATAATTATTTTCGAAATTCCACATTTGTTACATATTCAATGTAAAAGGAAAAAAACTAACATCATTATCGCTTTTTAGAATTTGAAATCTAACTTCTCTTAAAATAGTTTCAGAAAAATTACAAGACAGAAGTTTTTGAAGTATAAATTCCATTTACAACCGACTCCACAAACTAAATAGCAAAAATTAACACACGAGCCATAATTTCCTTCAAAAATTTAATTAAAAATATCTTAAACTTCCAATCGAATTATCAAATAGCTTTCATTTCCATCATTCGAAAAATGAAATGTCTTTCGAAATCGTTTTTAAAAAAATGGCGGAACACTGAAATTATATTACGAAAACATCGAATGAATAGAAAAGAAGCAGACGAACTCGGTATCGCATCGAATCAGAGCCAGCGGAAAACTGAGGTTCCATTCACTTCAGCATTTTCACGATGTCTGATCGCCATTAATAAGAATCCATTTCTTTTTCATTCTCTCAACAACTCAACTCAACTCGGCTACCATTCAAAGCAGCGCCATCTGTTGATATTTCAGAAAAATCAACAAAACGGGCTTTGATGTTAAAGTTTTTTTTTAAATGTTATTATTATTAGAAATATCTTATTTTTCTATTGCGATTTAATTTGTAAGTTATCTCAATAAGTTTTAGGGGGAACGCACATGAACGTGTTTTGAAGGGAAATTCGATTAAAAATCAGACTTTGAAGTTCGTTCGCGGTACAAAATAAATGAGATTATGTTATTATACGGATCGGGTCTCCATTTATTATGTCTGTACCGAAACAGAAAAATATAGTTGATGTCCTACGATATAACATAATACATCGGCCACTATTCTACTAATATAATGCTGATGCAGTTTACTTTTTTTTAAAAATATTTTATCTTAAAGTTGAATTTCTTCATGATAATGAAATGAGTAAAACATGCCTTTATGCGTTTTAAATAATTAAATATTAAACTATTGTAAAGACCAGAAGAAATAAATAGTTAATATCATAAAATAATTTGCAAATATTGTAATTCTATTTGAGAATAATTTAAAAGGTTCCTTTAAATTTCTAGAAAGAGACACAGTCGATAAAAATATGGATTTTCTTCATATTAAATATGCTATCTTTATTTTAGAGCAAAAACGTTATTGTTATGCATTTTCAAACAACTTCTGCATAAAACAAACACTGAAAACTCCTAAAATGGAACAACAATTTTAAATTTTTTTTAAAGAATTTTAAAATAATAGTAGCAGAAATAACATTAATTGTATAACAATAGTTATAGTAATAATAGTAATAATAATAATAATAATACAATAATGATCGAGCAATAATATAAATAATAATATTATCAATAATAATAGCAATAATAATAATAATAATAATAAATTAATAATTACAATCATAGCATTAGTAAAAAGTCTACTGAAAGTCGAACTTTCCCACAGTTACGTGAAATTGAAGCTCCGTGGCTGTTTTTCTACAGGTCCGGGGTATGATATCTCAAATTAGAACCACGCTTTTTTGGGAACTAAACACCGAAGACTTACTTCCACTGCTTCTGGTCAAAAAGTGATAAAACAGGTCTTGACTCTTTAAATGAGCTATAGTGAATTGAGTCTTTTAGTTTATGAAATTATAAGTTTTATTGTAATTTTACAGCTTAAAATATAATAAGGTAACGATAAGAATGCACAAAGGCGACATGAGATTCTAAGGGAGAATATAAAAAATATTGTTTTCTTTTTTTTTTATTTTGTTTTTTGTCTGTCTGTACATCCGGACATCGGTGTACCCATCGGTGAATTTCCCATTGAATTAGCACTGAAACTTTATTTTCAGTCATTTAAATCGCTGTTGTCACTCTACAATAGTGGGTTCGACCTCCGGCTGAGTCGTGGGATTTTCTGGATGGGAAAATCCTGGGCACACAGGTCATATGATTATGATGCACGTAAAAGATCCCTTAATATTTTAGTAAAATTTATTCTTGTCTTGTAAGTCAGTTTAAAATGGCGTAATAAAATGTAGCAAAATGTGATTATTTGATTGTTCATTATTTGTTTACCAAGAATGTGGGACAAAGCATTCCCTTATTTTGCATATAAAAGCTGTCGAGTTTTAATTTACATTTTTTCACTTATTAATGTAAATTAAAGATTGTTTCATGTTTTAATATTACTAAATAATTTGAAAATATCAAGTTTTCACAATTTTTTGTTTATACTTATTTATGAATAAGAAGCTCGTGTTATTTAAGGCGTTGGTAGTATTTTCCAGATATCTCACGAATGGATTCTAGGATTTTATCAAAGTAATTTTGCATAATTATTCATTGAACTGCAAATAAATTTAGCAAACTGTAAAGAATATTAAGTTAATTTTTTCAAAAGAAAATCATTAAAAAGAGCAAATTTGGGGTTTTAAAAGTCTAAATTACACCTAAATGCTTCTATTTACATTTTGTATTGTAGTTTGTAATTTTAATGCTATGTTTCTAGTTATTGTTGTAAACATTGTATTGTAAAAAAAATGTTTGTAATAGTTTGGAGAAATAAATAGAGTTTTTGCTGACTTGTGAATGTGTAGTCGTAAGGAATAAGCGCTTGTTGTTTTTGTTTATGAACTGGAATTATCTTCGTCTGGGGAACCGGTGCTTCATTCGAAGTTTGGCGTCCGTACTTTATTTAGTTAAATTACATTTTCTGGCTACGACAGTTCCGGCCGAATCTAACCCTTTCACTCCATTATGTACATTTCATGGGCACGACGACAATAACAATGTTATGTTTAGTACATTTTTTGCTAAGTTAGCGAAATCATTTGTGGAAGCTGTTCTAGGTGACAGTTACTTTTTTTTTTCAAAAGCGTTTCAGTGAGTACTTAAGTAACATGAAAGTAGTATTTTTAGTTCTTTTAGAACATCTTGTTGCAGATATTGCTCTAAAATTCTACCACCACCCTTCTCCCCCCCCCCCCCCCACAAACACACTCACCGCACCCCTCAAACAAGAATGTAGGCAAATGCAAAGTTCATTACCCCAACTCTAGACTCTTCAGCATTCCCCCACTGGACCAAGGGGGTCAATCAACTGGAGGACCCCCATCTAGGAATTCACTCCGTAGAAAGCTTATGTGTGTGTGTGCTACATGGAGTTAAGAAGACAATGGAGATGGTGAAGGCCGAAAACCAGGTTTGAAAAGTGAAGCCATCTATCGCGTTGTCTGTTGTTGTAAGTCCAAACCATATAGATCATAGTTAAAGTATTAGAGTAACGGACCACGTGACCTCAAATGCTAACGACGGGGCGCGCATGGAGAGCATAATTGGAAGGTTATTGGGCCAGTGTTGTCAGCGCTTTAAGAAGGAACATTCCCCTCCAAAAAATAAAAAAATAACGAAGATTGTAATTTCAAACTAATTAAATTTTTGATTGCGCTCTCGTTCTACTTGGGCTATGGTAGGTCTATCTAGAATGCAAGCTTCGAAAACATTTTCCTCCCCTTCCCCTCATGCGGTTTTCTTCGAAACTGCGGGAGCGTGTTTTTTCCCCATCCTACATGGGGAAATACTAACTGCTTGATTGTAAACCTCTAGCTCGCTAGGCTTATATAAGCGATGTTCCCCCTTTTCCTAGAAAACCCAGTCAAGGGATGGGGGAAGAGAATCTTTTCGAAGCTCACATTCTGGCTAGAAATGGTATAACCTGGGTTATTTGGCGACTTTTCGACGGCTTCACTTTGTTTCGCGCCAAGCAGCTCTTTTTTCATTCTTAACTCTATAGGGTCCTATGAAGAAGGGGGAGGGAGAGTTGGACGGAAATTAGAAGGCCCCTGGCCAGCTCTCTGACCGTTAGTTATGCTGGTGGCGTCAGACGTGCTTAATGGGGGGGGGGGGGTCTTGCTGACTCAGCTTTGTAGACTCCCCTCCCCTCTTGGATGCATATGTTTGCATTTTGGGGATGCCAACGTAAAAGTAAGAGGAGGTAGAGGACACTGTTGAAAATTTGGTATTGGGTTTCACCATAATGATTGTTCTTAGTAGGGCCAACGGCTGTGTCGGCAAAAGTTTTAGCGAAATGTGTGTTTGTTTAAACCATTTTTCAGGTTTGTGTTTCTAAAAACCTCAAACCTTCTCACCCTTATTTTTCAATCATTAATTGAAGTGAGCATTTGTAATAGATGAGATTGAATAAGTAACGCAATCATTAGTTAACTTGTGATAACTCAATTTTCCCTTATTTTTAGTAACCCAACACAATTAAAGATATTGTGAAAGTAAGTTTTATGCGTCTGGGGGGGGGGGGGAAGGTACTCTATTTGTTCCAAATTAACCAAATATTCCAATTCCTGAGTATTTGAATATTATTAGGTCCCAATTGTGCCTCGGATAGTTAAAGTTCTTGCTGCACCTTAAAAGACACTTGTTGCAATCAGAATATTCAGATTCGGTTTTACAGGGTGAGACAAATAAAAGTGGTCCCAACGTAGAGATAAGAATATTACAGAAATGTTTCCAAATCTAAAACCAATACAAAAACAGGTTTTCTAACTGAAGTTATTGATATCTTCAATATTAAGCTCAAACAAAGCCTTGGCGACTATTATGCCGGCAACTACGTTATGGTTTGAGCAGCTAATTGAAATGAAATACAAACAAGGTTTTGTAAAGCTGATCAAAAAAGTTCCCACTCGTGATTATTTCGATCGTTATTTATCCTAGAGAATCGGACTTTTTTGCTTTTGTTAATACAAAACATTTGAATTGATTGCAAAACACAAAACTTGCATTATGGGACGCATTCATACAATGCGAACTAAGATCTGAACTCGCCACTAGTCTAACAAAACTAAAACTCTACTATTTATCGAGAGATTTCAAAATTCAGCCACCAGTGAGAATCGAACTCACGACCCCTGGTTTACGAGACCAATGCTCTAACCACTGAGCTACGGCGGCGCTGAAGCTACCGAACGGGTTTCCGCCGGGGACAGCGCCTGAGGCATTCTTATCTTTATCTTCTTTTGTTATATCGTTGGTATTTGTTATATCGGTATGGTATCCGGCCTTTTTGGCGACCATAGCGAGTTATCTCCTAAATTGGTGCAACTAAACTGATTTTTCACTTGGTCCTCTCTCGCGGCTACCCTGAGACTCGCGAGACAAGATATTTACCTTTATACCACGACGGTCTCCACTTCAAAAACATGTCTAAATTGTGGAGGTGGCGATAGATGGCAGCATCTGTCACTTATATGTATGTGTTATGTCTGTCTTACTGACGAAGGTATAAAAGCGGGTCTATGACCAACCACACGAACCTGAAAATATATGTCTACCAACCAACCACGAAGGAAAAACTAATTTCCTGTCGCCAATGTCCGCCAATCCAACATGAATACGTTTGGATTCCTAGTCAATCAATGGGTTTTTACACTGAGCTGCTCTTCATTCACATTAACTTAGAGGTCTTATGTTTTTTGATAGAGACCGGTGTTTTCACTGGTCTCGGAAGTTTGAAATGAATTGTATAAAACGTCCTCTTTTGAGAATTGTACATTATTAAGGGGTATTATTAATATTGTTAAGATGCCTAATATACCCGGCGTTGCGCGGGAACACCCTTACGGTGAATGACCGCGGAGCTCCAAACTAAAGTGCCTATGCGTTAATCCAATGAGGAAAGTGCTGAATTTAATTTTAAAAATAAAAGGTTCTTTTGCATGATAAATACGGCTGACTTACAGGGCTTTATGATTCTACTTTTTAAGGCATAAGCTCTAAAGAACCGAGCAAAATCCTGCACGCATATTCTTAATCTAAACATACTTTTCATACAAATATATGCTAAAAAAAGAAGTTTGGCAAAGAATTTTTTTTTTTAAATTATGCTGAATAATTACTTATGGTTACGCCTTAAACTCTAAAAATACAATTTTTTTTGTGCTATAAATGCAACAAAAAAGGCCGTATCACTTTTTTGTAGTTAACAGATTATTTTATCATTTTTTTAAATGCAAAATTCCTTTCAAAGAAACTACTAAAAGAATTTTTTGAAAAGTTCGAAAAAAAAATTTAATTATTTTTTTATGAACCCAAAAATCGTATTGACCCTGGTTCAACTTCATTATTTCAATAGAAATGAATGACTTATACATGTAATCAAAGGCTGAAAACTTATATTTGGATTTTCTTCTATCGGACCACGTTAATTTCGGAACTAACATGCTAATTTTTTTTGGGGACGTTTTAAAAATTTCCCCAAATGGGGACATCTGGTCGCAAGAGGATAATATCTTTTTTTTAAAGTTTTCAATAGATAATTTTAAAACAAATTAGTTTACCAATTTCAAAAGGGCGATTGCAGAGCCCTGTAAGTTAGCTACATTTATCTTTTAAAAGAACCGCCTGTAAAAATATTTAATACTGCTAGGGAAATGCGGCTTAGAATTTTTTTTAGTGTATTTGGTTTGGCGAAACGTGGTCATTCCTCTTTACGATAAAAATTCAATAAGCACTTAATAATTAAGAAATATCTCAAATAGTAATGTTCAAATTGATACCTTACCTTACATATTAAATCCATGTGCATTTTCGTTCTTATACTTTATTTTCGATCGCATTGAAATTTCCTTTAAATTAAAAAATTGAAATAAACTAAGCTTATAGCAATACGCAATACTAAGTGAATTGCATTTCCGAAATATATTTTTAACTACAAAAGTACTTTCTAAAGAAATAATGTTTTAACCATTTCAAGCCTATGCATTTACAACAGAACCACTGCCCAAACTTCCCTAAAATTACCATGCATCTCATCAGAGCCACATGTCCACCACATACCGAGCATTGTCACAAGGCACTTTGTAGAGACGGACACCAAAAGGGTTCTAACTACCAGATTTCTTAATAAACAAACATGAACACTCTTAAAACAAAGGAGTGAAATCCACTCCTGTAGGAGGGGTGCATTTTCGACACTGGAAAGGAGTGAATATTAACTCAAACTGAGTTAAAATCACTCGTTTGGAGTGATCTTATCGCAGATTCAACATACAAAAAATCCACTCCTGTAGGATAAGTGCATATTCGACAATGCAGAAGTGAAAATTACTTAGAAACTATTAAATAAAATAGTGGCCGTCTGCCCGTTAAGAAGATATTTATTAGAAGGGGGAGCAAAAGAAACACCATTCACATCTATTTATAAGCTTCGTTACATCATCAGACTAAACAACCAATGAGATTAAACATGGAATGGCTAATGCAATGTACTGGGTGCGATTACATCATAAAGATGATGTAATATGAAATGAGATATTACATCATACAGAGGCCAGAGGCTGATGCGACACAACTTGTATATAATATTACAACAGAAAAAAATAATTTATCAAAAAGTAGTTACATTTTTAACGATATTCCAATCTTATTTATGACTAAAATAAATATTGTTTCAAATAATACTGTTTTTAAGTAAAAAAATAGTTTCGCATACCATTGTTGATTTGGCAACAGCAATTAAAATGAATACCTTAAAAAATTAATTTTTGAGATCCGACGGATACAACAGATTTTGGAAGGGGGGTACTGACGGACGTCAGCATGTCAATACCTACTCTTTCATTTTTTAAAGTCTATTGAATTTTTAAAAAAAAAAAGAAAAGCAATCTAAGAATATCGTTTAACCATTTCCAGCCTAATGCAATATACCCTATACAATAGAAACTAAACTTCCCCACAATTACCATATCATCAGAGCCACATATCCACCAACATTCCGTTGGTGGACATGCGATTCAAATGAATCCCTTTCGAACAAAAAAATGAGATTTTGAGATCCGACGGATAGAACAGATTTTGGAAGGGGGTACGGGTGGACGTCACCTTTTCAATACCTACTCTTTCATTTTATTAAAGTCTTTTGAATTAAAAAAAATGGAAAGTAATCTAAAAATATCGTTTCATCCATTTCCAGCCTGATGCAATGTACCATATACAATATAGCTTAAACTTTCCCGCATTTACCGTGTCAACAGAGCCACGTGTCCACCAACATTCCGCTGGTGAACATGCGATTTAAATGAATACCTTTCGAGCGAAAAATGATTTTTTGAGATCCGACGGATAGAACAGATTTTGGAAGGGGGTACGGGTGGACGTCACCTTTTCAATACCTACTCTTTCATTTTATTAAAGTCTTTTGAATTAAAAAAAAATGGAAAGTAATCTAAAAATATCGTTTCATCCATTTCCAGCCTGATGCAATGTGCCATATACAATATAGCTTAAACTTTCCCGCATTTACCGTGTCAACAGAGCCACGTGTCCACCAACATTCCGCTGGTGAACATGCGATTTAAATGAATACCTTTCGAGCGAAAAATGATTTTTTGAGATCCGACGGATAGAACAGATTTTGGAAGGGGGTACGGGTGGACGTCACCTTTTCAATACCTACTCTTTCATTTTATTAAAGTCTTTTGAATTAAAAAAAAATGGAAAGTAATCTAAAAATATCGTTTCATCCATTTCCAGCCTGATGCAATGTGCCATATACAATATAGCTTAAACTTTCCCGCATTTACCGTGTCAACAGAGCCACGTGTCCACCAACATTCCGCTGGTGAACATGCGATTTAAATGAATACCTTTCGAGCGAAAAATGATTTTTTGAGATCCGACGGATAGAACAGATTTTGGAAGGGGGTACGGGTGGACGTCACCTTTTCAATACCTACTCTTTCATTTTATTAAAGTCTTTTGAATTAAAAAAAAATGGAAAGTAATCTAAAAATATCGTTTCATCCATTTCCAGCCTGATGCAATGTGCCATATACAATATAGCTTAAACTTTCCCGCATTTACCGTGTCAACAGAGCCACGTGTCCACCAACATTCCGCTGGTGAACATGCGATTTAAATGAATACCTTTCGAGCGAAAAATGATTTTTTGAGATCCGACGGATAGAACAGATTTTGGAAGGGGGTACGGGTGGACGTCACCTTTTCAATACCTACTCTTTCATTTTATTAAAGTCTTTTGAATTAAAAAAAAATGGAAAGTAATCTAAAAATATCGTTTCATCCATTTCCAGCCTGATGCAATGTGCCATATACAATATAGCTTAAACTTTCCCGCATTTACCGTGTCAACAGAGCCACGTGTCCACCAACATTCCGCTGGTGAACATGCGATTTAAATGAATACCTTTCGAGCGAAAAATGATTTTTTGAGATCCGACGGATAGAACAGATTTTGGAAGGGGGTACGGGTGGACGTCACCTTTTCAATACCTACTCTTTCATTTTATTAAAGTCTTTTGAATTAAAAAAAAAATGGAAAGTAATCTAAAAATATCGTTTCATCCATTTCCAGCCTGGATGCAATGTGCCATATACAATATAGCTTAAACTTTCCCGCATTTACCGTGGCAACAGAGCCACGTGTCCACCAACATTCCGTTGGTGAACATGCGATTTAAATGAATACCTTTCGAGCGAAAAATGATTTTTTGAGATCCGACGGATAGAACAGATTTTGGAAGGGGGTACGGGTGGACGTCACCTTTTCAATACCTACTCTTTCATTTTATTAAAGTCTTTTGAATTAAAAAAAAATGGAAAGTAATCTAAAAATATCGTTTCATCCATTTCCAGCCTGATGCAATGTGCCATATACAATATAGCTTAAACTTTCCCGCATTTACCGTGTCAACAGAGCCACGTGTCCACCAACATTCCGCTGGTGAACATGCGATTTAAATGAATACCTTTCGAGCGAAAAATGATTTTTTGAGATCCGACGGATAGAACAGATTTTGGAAGGGGGTACGGGTGGACGTCACCTTTTCAATACCTACTCTTTCATTTTATTAAAGTCTTTTGAATTAAAAAAAAATGGAAAGTAATCTAAAAATATCGTTTCATCCATTTCCAGCCTGATGCAATGTACCATATACAATATAGCTTAAACTTTCCCGCATTTACCGTGTCAACAGAGCCACGTGTCCACCAACATTCCGCTGGTGAACATGCGATTTAAATGAATACCTTTCGAGCGAAAAATGATTTTTTGAGATCCGACGGATAGAACAGATTTTGGAAGGGGGTACGGGTGGACGTCACCTTTTCAATACCTACTCTTTCATTTTATTAAAGTCTTTTGAATTAAAAAAAAATGGGAAGTAATCTAAAAATATCGTTTCATCCATTTCCAGCCTGATGCAATGTGCCATATACAATATAGCTTAAACTTTCCCGCATTTACCGTGGCAACAGAGCCACGTGTCCACCAACATTCCGTTGGTGAACATGCGATTTAAATGAATCCCTTTCGAACAAAAAAATGAAATTTTGAGATCCGACTGATTGAACAGATTGTGGAAGAGGGGTACGGACGGACGTCGCCATTTCAATACCTACTCTTTATTTTTATTAAAGTCTGTTGAATTAAAAAAAAAAGTAATCTTAGAATATCGTATCAACCATTTCCAGCCTAATGCAATATACAATAGAACCTAAACCTCCCCACAATTACCATGTCAACCTTTTTAAAACAATGTTGAAATAAACTGTTAGCTACGAATAAATGTTACGACCTTTTGTTTTGCGATTATATCACACAAAAGTGTATTTTTAGTGTTTAATGCGTGTCTTAGTAACTATTAAACATAGTTTTTTTTAAAAAATTACTGTGCAAAACAAACTTTTTTGAATATATTTGTACGAAATGTGTGTTTAGATTAAGAAGATACGAGTGGCATTTTGCTCGGGTCTTAAGATTATAACCATTTCAACCCAAACCTCCCCACAAAATTACCATGTCATCAGAGCCACATGTCCACCAACATTGTCACAAGGCACATCGGACACCAAAAGGGTTCTTCTGACCCCTCCCCCCCCCCCCTATCCCTTTTAGGCCCATGCCGCATTGCAGTCTCCTCTGTACAATGCGCGTGCAGCATTAGTAGTAGAGAGGAGGTCCCCTTTCCCTAAATACTATTAATTTAATAATGCAATGTACCATATACAATATAGCTAAAACTTCCCCGCAATTACCATGTCATCAGAGCCACATGTCCACCAACATTCATGAGATTTAAATGAATACCTTTCGAACAAAAAAAAATGAAATTTTGATATTCTACGTATAGAACAGATTTTGGAAGGGGGGTACGGACGTACTTCTGCGTGTCAATACCTACTTTAATTTTTTTTAAAGTCTTTTGAATTGAAAAAAAAGCAATCTAACAATATAGTTTCAACCATTTATAGCCTAATGCCATATACAATAGAACCTAAACCTCCCCACATTTACACAATTACCATGTCATCAGAGCCACATGTCCACCAACATTCCCAACATTGTCACAAGGCACATCGGACACCAAAAGGGTTCTGACCCCTCCCCCCCTATACCCTTTTAGGCCCATGCCGCATTGCAGTCTCCTCTGTACAATGCGCGTGCAGCATTAGTAGTAGAGAGAGAGGTCCCCTTTCCCTAAATACTACCCTATCCAGCATTCGCTCCATCCCTACTTCGCTAGCTAACGGCGGCCGTGACTAAGAGTGCTAGTGGGATGGTTGGTATGGTGGAGGTCTGAATGGTGGGAGTGGGGGTTGGGGTGGAAATAAGTGAAGTAGTGTAGATTCAATCATCATATACACTATTTCATTTATTTCATACTAAATGGTTAAGAAATGTTCTACAAAAATATTGACCAGAAGAAATTTCGAAACATAATCTATTTATATCAAAACAACAGACACCGACATCAAACCCTTGACAAATGATCTAATATAGGCGCGTTTACATGAGTCATCGAATCCATGGAAGGAAGAGCAAACTCAGCAATTTTTTCCTCTTGGAGATTTTCTCCCAGACAGAACCGGAATTGCAGGGTTTCATTGGGGGGGTTCGCAAACCCTCCAATGAAGGAGGGTTTGATGTTTCATACCATGGATTCGGCCATAGAATAACATTTGAGCTGGAAATCCTGCTCGACCTCTTTTTCTCCTAATGGGTATTTTGTCATTCCATGGATTCGATGGCTCATGTAAACGTGCCTTACGATAAAAAGATGGCATTGGGTCAGTCAGGTGCTAAAGAGTCCCGATTCTAACAAACGGATAGCTTTAACTTAGTTTCCTGAAAAAGAAGAGAGGTAAACCAAGGCTGAGGTGGCGACGAAAGATCTTGAAGGATAGAGACCATCTTGGTTGGCAAAGCTGGGCTGTTGCCAGGGAGGCCGCACTGAGCCAGAGGAACTGGGTTTCAACAATTGCGCCCTCATGTGCCTATAAGGCACGACGAATCTCAAGGCAAGGCAAGTGTGGATGGGATTGAATTGAAAGGTCTAGTTGTAAACTAGCTGCTAGATCCTCCTATTCAGTTTAAATTACCAAGTTGCATCAATACAAAAGATAAATTAATAATAAGTTTACGTTAATAAGTAAAATAAACAAATTTAAAGCAGACAGAGTACTGTATCAAAGAGTAAGAGACTAGCCCACAACAAAATACTCAAAATAGGCCCCTGCACTATCATTTAGTTGTAGGTAAAATATTGAATGGTTGGTAGACATATACTATATTCAGGTTTGTGTGCTTGGTCAGAGACCCACTTAAAAAGCTTAGTCAAGTAAGACAGACACAACACACACACATAAGTGGATCCATCTAATTTTTAGAGACAGATACCATATAAAGGATCCCCAGAATTGACTTGTCACCCCCTGAGGCATTGATTTGGTATGAAAACTTTGTGACTACGGCGGATTTAACGAGCACCAGCCATTATTAGCGTACACGGTGGTCTTCGGAAGGCTGCTGGGCTCGAACTCGCAACCTTATTGGGATGTCAATCCAAGACCTTATCGAATAGGCTATCCCAGCCTCAATATTAGTTAACAACTTGAAATTATACCCTCCTGCCCAGGTATGACGTAAACTGGGGGGTATAATAGTTAAAGTAATAAAAACTGCAGCTGATATTAAAATAAAAATGTAACTTGAAGGCTAGAGTTGCATAACTAATTTTCCCCAAAGAACGCCAAAAGTCTTCATTGAACTGGCCGGACCCTGTATCTAGTTAATTTATTGATGTGAAAGGCCCAAATAAAACAATCAATGGGATATGCAAACGAAATATCAACCTTCTGAGTTTAGTGATCAGGAATCAGTAATTATAAAAATTGGCAATTTATGCAGTTGTAGTCTGCAGTACAATATTTAAATGAATAAAGTTCAAATATTTCACTTCAAATATTTAGAGAGTAAATTATTAATTTCATTGCATGCAACGTAGGGCAAAATATTTAGAAATCTTAGGGTTTATTCGGCTTTTTCGTTGCATTTAAGTCTTCCTCGGAAATCTATGTATAGTCGACTGTAAATGTTTTTTTACTATTCGAAGACTCTGCATGTAGTGAAGCAAACTTTAAGGATAAGTATTTGTTATTTTACCTGCTTATTCTACGATATTAATACAAGTAATGACTGAATATGCAGTTGACTATACATAGAATTCCTCGGAAATCTATGGATAGTCGACTGTAAATGTTGTTTTACTATTCGTAGACTCTGCATGTAGTGAAGCAAACTTTAAGGATAAGTATTTGTTATTTTACCTGCTTATTCTACAATATTAATACAAGTAATGACTGAATATGCAGTTGACTATACATAGAATTCCTCGGAAATCTATGTATAGTCGACTGTAAATGTTGTTTTACTATTCGTAGACTCTGCATGTAGTGAAGCAAATTTTAAGGATTTGTATTTGTTACTTTACCTGTACCTGCTTATTCTTCGATATTAGCACTAGTAATGACTGAATATTCAGTCAGGCTTATACACATATTGGCACTTGTCACTTTGAAGCAGAAATTCAGCTATTTTAAGGTAACCTGCTTAAAAATTTCGACACGGTTGAATAATTATTTTCAAAATTCTTAAGGCGAACTTTTCTCGACAGTTTTTAGCCGGTTGCAAACTCGGCATATCCACCGAAGCTGATAGCCATTTTTGTTTCATTGAGAGTTAAACCAAAACAACCAATGAAATCGCGGAAAGCTAAGAATGAAAACTGGTGGGAATTACATCACCTGAACAAGCCAATTTATTTAATATTCACTCATTCTGATGGTACTTAACTATTCTAAGGGCTGGGATAGCCTGGCCGGTAATGTCTTGGACTGGTGTCCCTAAGGTTGCGAGTTCGAGTCCCGTTGCCTTCCAAAGACCCCCGTGAGCACTAAGGGTGACTGCTGGATGCACGTTAAAATCCGTCTTGGTTATAAAATCCTCCAAGTTTCCATACCAAATCAATACCTCTGTGGGTGACAAGTCAATTCTGGGGATCCTCCAGTTGGTCCGTGTCTCTAAAAATTAGATGGATCCACTTACGTGTGTGTATTGCGTCTGTCTTACTTGACGAAGGTTTATAAGCGGGTCTCTGACCAACTCATAGAGTTAGGAAGGAAGGGTAGAGGGGTCTATCAGTTCAAATGGTTTGAAGCAGGGCTGTCAGGTTTTTCGAGCTACTGCGCAGCACTGAGGTATCCCAAGATGCACCGCTTTAGCATTTTTTGAGCTACTGCGCTTAACATAGTAGCCGAAACCATGGAAACTGGCACTGAGGTATCCCAAGATGCACCGCTCTAGCCTGCTTCGTTTGTGCGTTGCTGCGCACATTCATGGGCCGCTCTATTATCTTTCCTAACTCTTTGGACCAAGCATACAAATCTGAATATATATGTCTACCAACCAACCAAAAAAGCCATTTAACAACAACACCACATTAAACTAAACCTTACACCACTAAATCTCTCCCCAAACCACCCGTTGCCACCATCTCTCACTCCCATCCATCCACCATCATCATCAAGGGGGGCTTCAGCTACGGTTACAGTTTCAGTTCAGCCCTGGGGGTAGTCGCAAGCCCTTTTTGCTCTAGAAGCACAGCCTCTGAAACTTTTCTTCTTCTTTGAAAGAAGAAGAAAACGAAATTTTACTCCTGGACTCTGGGTGTTAGTCGAGAACTGAAGTGAAATAGTGGGTCTTAGAGAGATGGTGCCTGTTCTTTCTGTTGGGGGATGGGAGAGAGGTGTTATTTTTAGGGAGTAGATGGTTTTATTAATAATATTTCACAGAAAATGTTTTATAATCTGTTTAGTAAGTTGAATTATCATCGCCCTAGAGCTATATGATAGTTATTGACAACGGCGTTGAAAATTAAAAACCACAGTTGAGTGACGAACCGAAAACTGAGTAACCACCCAATGCCAACTGTCTAATTTGTGGAGTCGGCGATAGATGGCAGCATCTTTCACTTATGTGTGTGTCGTGTCTGTCTTACTTGACGAAAGCTTATAATCGGATCTCTGATCAAGCACACAAGCCGGAATTTTGGTTGGGATAGCCAAGTCGGTAAGGTCTTGGACTAGCATCCCTAAGGTTGCGAGTTTGAGCCCCACTGCCTTCCGAAGACCCCCGTGTACTCTAATGGTGACTGGTGCACGTTAAATCCGTCGTGGTCACAAAGTCCTCCAAGTTCCCATACCAAATCAATGCCTCCGAGCCGAGGGTGACAAGTTAATTCTGGGGATCCTTTAGTTGGCCTCTGTCTCTAAAATTTAGATGTATCCATTTATGTGTGTTGTGTCTGTCTTACTTGGCGAAGATTTATAAGTGGGTCTCTTACCAACCACACAAAACTGAATGTATGTCTACCAACGACAGGACCGTGCGGTAAATTTATTTATATGATGCAAGATGCAAGTATTTAAATGGCCGCATTTACAACAACTTAAAACCAGTAACAACTTTAAAAAATTCACTTAAAAGAGGAGTAATGCATCCCTCTAAAAATAATGAGAAACCATTCAACAAGTTATTTTGTCATACAAGAATTTTTGTATCGGTGAGGCAATTTTCAGAAACTGTCTAAATTAGAATTTATTTATTGATTAGATAGCATTTCTTACATCCAAAAATGCCGCCTGATGCAGCCGCTTCTCTGCATCATAGCACCACAAGGCCCTGACCAACCAACAATATCCCCTATTGGTGCTGGACTGTCTCAGAGTGAACGAACTCATAGACCTAAGTAAGTTCATTTGAGCCGCCTCGGTGGCTGAATGGTTAGTGTACTGGCCTTTGGAGCTGCTGAGGTTGGGTTCGAATCCCGGTCAGGCATGGATATTTGTACTTGTCAATAAATGTTGTTATTTGTCTATGTGTTTGTGTCGTCCTTTCTTTGTGTGTCTCCTGTGACTGTCCCTTCTGGCGAGCGGGGTAATGGGCTACACAGCCTACGCCCTTCCCTTCTAGAGGGCGCATTTGCATTCCATTCCATTCCAAGCTCATTTGATCACAGTGATGAGAATCAACAAGAACAGGATAACAAAATAACGCTACAATCCACTCTTTCCGATCCCCACCAGCAAAGGGAGAGAGCGATGCCTGCGAAGATAAAGGCAGAATAATGGGTCCCTGATACTGCCGGATTCTGCTGGCGGTGATTAAGGTCCTCTATCCGGCAAGTCCGGACCGGGGGTGGTTATCTCCTTGCCTATTCCAGGTGGACTGGGGGATATAATCTCCACTACCGGAGATGGTCGTAGGGAAATCCTTTTCGGAGAAAGGGATTTTTTTGTTGTTTGGGGGAGTGGGGGAGGTTTGTTGGGTGGGGGACAAAATGTGTGGGAGTTGGGTTCTTTTTTTTTATTTAAAAAAATCTATATAAAAAATGTTTCAGTGTTCTTCAAAATTAAACCAAATTATTCTAATCAGGCACTTGAAATGACAGTTAGACTCTTAAAAACTAAAATCACAAAAAAATAGGTAGCGTGTGCACTCTCAGAAATAACGCTTTCATTTTTGACGATTCATGTTCTCATTTCGTTAATTTTGAGGATTGTTTCGTCAAACTATCACGTGACTTTTGAATAAACGCGAATCCTCACTTTCACGATCGTGATTTGACGATTCTGTATCTTGATTTTGAGGAAACTGAATCTCATTGTTGTACTCGCTTGTTCAAAAATGATGAAATATTTCTTTAGATTAGACGACATTCAAATCCTCATAAAAATGACGATTCAAATTTCCTCACTTTGAGGAAATGAAAACTCGGAGCATTTGCCAGTAACGGAATCGTCAAAATTAAGGAAAATTTCGTCTTTTTTGAGCATTCATTTTTTAGAGTGAAACACTGCATGACTTTCAATTGCCGCTCTATAAATTAATGCATGTAAAAAAGACTGTGTATCATATATGATGTATCAATAACTAGATATGGTATATAGCATAGCTGTATGTTTAGGGTGGTTATCTATCTATTTTAAAAGGAATTCAATGTAAGAAGTAGTCTAGATATGCGTCATTGTTCTTTGAATTTAAATTAAACTAATCTAATCTGACACTTAAAACTGCTAGTAAACTCTTAAAGAGTGAAAAAAATCGGAGTAAATACTAACACTGTACATTTTTCAATTACAGCTCAATAAATAAATACCAATAACTTCAAAACCAGAAACGCTCTTTAGGCGCGCTCACATGAGCCATCGAATCCATGGATTAAAGAGAAAACACAGCATTTTTTCCCTCTTGGGGATTTTCTCCCAGACAGAACCAAAATTGCATTGTTCATTGGGGGGTTTAGCAAACTCTCCAATGAAAGAGGGTGTGATGTTTCATATCGTGTATGGATTCTTCTACAGACTATCATTAGAGTTAGAAATCCTGCTCGATCACTTTTTCTCCTAATGGGGATTTTGGCATTCCATGGATTCAATGGCTCATGTAAACGCTAATTTTGTGCATGTGAGAATTTTGCGAAAAACTTATTATGTTCGATAGGCCCTATTAACGTGTGTATCAAATTTGAATTCTGTATTTCGTTTCGTTTTTCAGCTATGCCTTTGAAACCAAAACTTTTCTATACGCGCGTTTACTGGAGCCATCGAATCCATGGAATGCCAAAATCCCTATTATGGAAAGAGAGGTCGAGCTGGATTTCTAACCCAAATGATAGTCTGTGACCGAATCCACGGTATGAAACGTCAAACCTCCTTCATTAGAGGGTTTGCGAAACCCCCAATGAACCCTGCAATTCCGGTTCTGTCTGGGAGAAAATCCCCAAGAGGGAAAAATTGCTGAGTTTGCTCTTCAATCTATGGATTCGATGGCTCATGTAAACGCTCCTTATGACAGCTTGAGTAGTTGCGATTTTATTGAAAACCTTATTGGGGCATCCGACAGGTACTACCAACTCTTATACCAATTTTCAAGTCCGTAGCTCTTTTAGTTTGAGCTGTAGAGGGGGATATAATCTAAACTGTCGGAGATGGTCATAGGGAAATCTTTTTTGGAAAAGGTTTTTTTTTTGTTGGGGGCTTAGGATTGTGGTGCAGGAGACATAATGAGTTGAGTGAGGTCCGTTTGTTATTTATTTAAAATATATATCTTAAATAGTTCTGAAATGGAAAAATCCTGGTCACGCATGTCATATGATTATGTGGCATGTAAAAGATCCCTGCAAGACCTATTTGGCTTGAGTTTTCTCGGCAAAATTATGTGTGTCTTGTTTCTTTAGCTCTTCTAATAAAATAATTATTAGCTATCCAATGAAACATCACTATGCTTTTATTTACCACTTTTGAAATAATGATTTTATTTAACACTTTTCAAACTACTTACTTTTCAAACAATTTACATATGACATCCAAAATATCCAGCATAATCAGAAAAGAAAAAATGCCTTGCTTAAAACCCTTCCTTCCCAGATGAGAAAACCCCGAACCTTAGCATTTATTCTCCTGCCTTGCTTACCGTCCTCACGCAAAAACTTGCATCCTGCAACCAGATCTAATTCAAGTGTTGGGTCAGCAGCGGAAGACTTAAGTTTCAATCCCACATTGGCATTCAGAAAGCTCGTCTTAGAGATTACTGTAACAGAAAACTCGACTTACTGTAACAGATAACTGAACTTACTGTAACATACAACTCAACTTACTGTAACAGAAAACAAAAATTGTTGACCAACTACGGACCAGAGGCCCATCAAGGTTGGTCCAAAAGTTTGCTAATTTTTTTTTAACAGTCTCCAATAAATATCGAGATTCTTTCTGAATTCTTCTATTCTTTGCCGTATAAAGTGACTTTTGTAACTTTGAGGTTCAGTGACTTTGGTGACTTTTGTAAAATTAATGTTTTCTTACCTCCCTTTTGAAGCAGAACAAGTTACCTGGTGAAAAGACTTAATTTCGAACCTAAGCCCTCCATGTTTCCTTGATTGATGAACTTGATTAATTGAATTAAATGTCATCTGTTATGAAAATGTGAAGTTAAATCCGACCAAAAAATACTTTTTTTAAAAAAGATATTTTTCTAAAAACAATTGTTAAAATAGCAATTCATACCGTGGCTCTTTTTTACTATTCAATCGACACACAGAGTGAACATCTGAGTCGGAAGAGTTGCATGTATTTGTACTTAGTTTAGTCCTTTCATTACGGTATTTTGACTTACTAAACAAAATGTACAAATTATTTTCGATAAAATGTCATCTTGGTTACCGTTTTTGTATCGTGGGTTGCTATTCCTTAGATGTTTTCATGATACTTTTATTAACATAGAAGATTCATCAACGGAATGGTATGGTATGGTATGATACATATATATTCCAGCTTGTGTGCTTGTTCAGAGAACCGCTTATAAGCTTTCGTCAAGCGGGACAGACACAGATAGAAATTTTACAGTCACAAAGAAATGAATAACACATAGACAAATAACAACATTTATTGACTGTCACAAACATCCATGCCTGACCGGGATTTGAACCCGACCCCAGCAGCTCCAAAGGCTAGTACACTAACCATTCAGCCACCGAGGCGGCTCATCAACGGATAAGTTTAGGATTCTATCCCTCTCCGACCGGGCTAGCACGATCGTGAGGGTATTGAAGAGAATGTTCAAGCTCTTTAAAAATATCGATACCGAAGCAGCTGACTTGTGCCATTCATTATTTGTATAAAAAATGACTTTGTTTTTAAGGAGTTGCTGGCATTGATGCTGTTTAATGTTTTTTTCTTTTTGATAAATCTCCAAATTTAGTCCCATAATTTTTAAATCAGCGCCGCCTGACCGAAGGTCGAAAAGGGCTATACCAAAATAGCACATGTTCGATTGGCATTTAGGCACAACCGGGCATGTAAGGGTAAAACGCAGGCGAGAGAGAAGGATTCAAAAAAAAAAAAAACTTCAACCGCCCAACCTTGCAAAATAAAATAATAATAACACCCCCTGAAAAAAGAAGAACGAAAAAACAAAAGCCAGGCGAAGAAGAAAGTGCCGAAAGAAGCAATTTCTTTTAACAGGGCCCAAAGGCGCGGGCGGAAGGGATTGCCCCTTTGTGCAGGGAGGGATGGCTGAAGCGAAGTGAAGGGAAGAGGGATGGAATAGGAACAAAAAAAAAAGAAGGGAATTTTGTGGGGCGTCATTAAACTTGGGGCGTTTGCTGCAGCATCGCAATTACGGACCGCTCTGATCGATGCCCCGTGCCGGGGCTTTTGCCTAACTGCCCTGGATTGGGACGAAGGCCAATTTGGGACGGGGTAGACATGTTTGGACACGATCGGACTGAGGTAATGCCTTCTGTAGTGGAGAAGGCCTCTGAAAGAGTTAGCGTTTTACGTGAAACGTAGGGAGAGCATTAAAAAGCCTTTAAGATTAGTAATGGAACCTTTGCAAAAGGTCTACTTTGCAAAAGAAATCCTGTTATATTGCAAAAAATATCTAGCAGCAAAGTTGCCAGAAAATATCTGCAATGCTGAGGACAAAATCTGTTGACAGAATCTTTCCGTAGCTAAGCAATGCAGAAAATATTCTTGCCTAACATATTTTTTGCATTTCTGAAAAAAAAAAAGCGTCAAGCCATACCCGCATACGGACACTCGTCGTCGTCGATGACATAGAACCCAGGCACACTGACCAACCATCGAGGTCACGGAATTTTAGTTACCTTTAACCCTTTCAGTCCCAAAAAATTACTACACTACAGAAACATCTGATATTCACAAAATAAGCTTATTTTAGGTCAAATATACGAATTCCCCAAGAAAAAAAATTCATTAAAATTTTTTATATGGTTTTTTAATCAATGCCAAAAATTTTAATTGTGGAAAACAACAAAATAAAAAAATATATGTTACCTAAAAACACTTCGAGTTATATATTTTAAGGTATCTGACCATATTATTAAAAAAAAATTAGTAATTATTTTAACCGAAATAGTTTAAATTGTGTTTTAAATATGTGGAACTGAAATGAACTGATCAAAATTCAAGAGAAATGCTTGTTGACTATTTTCAAAATAAAAAAAATAGTAGTTCTGACTTATATTGAGATTAAAGTAAAATATTGTCTGATAGAGCAAAGTGTGAAGAATCGAATGATGTGTGTTTGGATGTCGTAACGGGACATAAAAAATTTGAAAAAAATATTGAAAGTGATGATGCCAAATGGCATCACTGGGACTGAAAGGGTTAAGCCCATTTCACACTTGCACAACTACTTGCAACTGCAACTCGTGACTTGTTGTAACCTGGTTTTTCGGGTTTCCGCAAAAAATTATTCTCTCCCAATTTGGCAAGTTTCATCTTTTTGTAAGCAAACTTTAATCAAACTATAGGCATCGTTTTCATCAAACAGAAATCTATGTTTCCGAATTTCCTTAATAAGATCAATTTCCATTTTTGCAATTCATTTACTACCCATTTTTAATTGCGCAGATTTTTTGCAAGCAAGGAAAGTTGGCGCCTTAAAAAGTAAATAAACAGCCAGTTGGCGAAGTCTAACTCGCCACAATGCAGCCAAACAAACAATGTGTCCTGATTGGCTAAGGTTACATGCAACTGCGATTTTTTCGTGTTCGCATGAAAAAATCTCACGACTTGAGTGCAACTTTTTAATGCACGGTGTCCTATGGGAGTTGCAAGTAGTTGTGACAAGGTGTGAAATGGGCTTTATTGGTCTTCATTGAGTGGGAATTGCGAAAATCACTGAGGTATCCCAAGATGCACCGCTTAACGGTTTTTTGAGGTACTGCGCTTAACATAGTAGCCAAAACTATGGATACGGGCACTGAGGTATCCCAAGATGCACCGCTCTAGCCTGCTTCTTTTGTGCGTTACTGCACACTCTATGGCCCACTCTATTCTCTTTCCTAACTCTATGGTTTCAACTGACTATCACTTATGGTTCAACTATTATGACTATCACTCTATGGTTTCAACTGACTGAAGCACTTCAACGTAGTCTCTTCGTAGTTCACACTCAAAATCGAATATCCCAGTATGGGAATGCAGGCATCGGCATCTCTCGCAAATACAGAGGAGGGGGAGGGGTAACCAAACGATACCCCCCGTCGATAATTATGCAGACACCGCCATCAAGCTGAGACGCCGTACATTCTTCTTAGGCCCTCGAGCATACATCAAGAGATGCGAGGGATGGTGAGGAAGGAATGGCGTGTTGTTGTTTACTTGTTGTTTTGGTTGGATTTTGGAAGAGGTTCGGATTTTTGCTGTTATCAGAAATAGTCTAGATACAGCAGTTTACCCCCCAAAATGGTCCGATTAATTGTTGTAGATAATGCGGTATAGGTATACCTTCCTACTTCGGACTAACATAATTCGATTTTAGGAAGGATGGACTAGGACCAGGGCCTGTTCTAGGAAATCTCAAACTATTGGCACAACCTAATTTGGGGGGCCCTTTAGGGATAATGCAGTGTATGATTTCTAGTAGTAATATTGTTTTTTTACGTATGGTATCAAGTTTTTACTACAATTTTAAAGGTCTCCTTTAAAAAAAAATCGATCACGACAATCAGGTTACGTCAATTTCTCAGTCAAAATTGAGTAGAAAACAAAGTGGAGTATCATATATTTTTTTTAATTTACTAGTTTTTTGCTTATTTACATCATTTAGCATAATAGAAACTGGAATTTGGGCCCTTAAAATTTGGGGCCCTAGGCCCTCTAGTATTCTTCCCTTTTAGTATCCTGCTCAGGGCAGTATACTATATAAATCCAGTTCATTGTTTGTACTGTAGATATTGCAGTCCTACCTACCTATGACCAGATTTAACAACGCTTAAGTTAGACGAATACCCGAAATTCAAAAATTCTTACTATTACTTTAATCTTTTCCAAATTTGGCATAGTGATTTCAAATATAATGAACAATGCTTTTGGGGCAATTTTTTAAAAAATATAATTGATTTATTTTAAACGTTGTTTTTCAACTAAAAAAAAAGGGGGTTTACGCCAACACTTCTAGCACAAAAAGTTTTACATTAATTTACCTGAAATTTTTCACAGATGCTATTTCAATATATATCTGTGCCATGAACCTCTAACATCTAGTGTAAGTATACAAGTTTTTTTTTTTAAATGTCCAAGTGTAAGTTAATCGAAAAAAAATCCTTTTTTATGGTTAATTTATAAAATTTTTCTTAATAACTTTTTTTCTTGTAATTTGTATGTAACTCTAGAGGGTCATTGCATGTATCAGTTCAAAACAAAGAATTTAACACAGAATAACTGTTCATAGGATGAAAATTCAATGTGGTAGACTTGTTGGCGTGTAAACCTCTTTTTTTAGTAGAAAAACACCGTTTAAAATAAATAAATTATATTTAAATAAAAGCAAAAGATTAAATAGTATTATTCATTATATTTGCAATCACTATGCCAAATTTGGAAAAGATTAAAGCGATAGTAAAAATTTTAGAATTTTGGGAAATTTTGGGCATTCGCCTACCTTAAACAAACGAGCGATTTTAACTCAGCAGTCTGAGTTAATTTTAACTCCTTTTGGTGTCGAAAATGCACTTCCCCTATAAGAGTAGATTTCACTATTTTGTTTTGTTAAACCTCCAACAATCTTAACTACAAACGAGCAATTTTAAGGCGAGAAGGAGCGATTTAGGAATTTCACTGCTTTCCAGTGTCAAAAATGCACTTCTTTTATAGGAGTGGATTTCACTCTTTTGTTTTAAGAGTGTAGTTTTGTTTTGGTTGTATTTAGGAAGAGGTTCGGAGTTTTGCCGAAAGCAGAAAGACTCTAGATAAAGCAGTTTAACCGCAAAAATTATCCGATTAATTGTTGTAGATACTGCTACCTGTCTACATGCCTACTTCGGTCTTACATAATTCCATTTTAGGAAGGATGGACTGGGACCAGGGCCTGTTCTAGGATATCTCAGACTATAGGCACAACAACCTAGCCTAAGGATAATGCTGTGTATTATTTCCAGTAATGATGGTGTTATATGGCATATGTATCAAGTTTTTGCTACCAATTTAATGGGCTTCCTTAAAAAATCGATCAAAACAATAACGTTAGGTCAATTTCTCAGTCAAAATTGAACAAAAAACAAAGTGGACTATCAGAATTTTTTTTTAATTCAATAGTTTTCTTCTTATTTACATCATTAAGCATAATAGAAACTGGAATTTGGGCTCTTAAAATTTGGGGGCCCTAGTCCCTTTGGTAATCTTCCCTTTTAGTATCCTGCTCACGGCAGCATACTAAAAATATTGGTTATTTCGTGATAAATAAAAGGTCTAGTTCATTGTTTGTATTGTAGATACTGCCAGTCTTCCTACCCATGGGCAGATTTTACAACGCATAAGTCCCCCTATGCACGAAAAATCTTACTAACAACCGCTCCTCTACAAAGACCCGAATCCCAGAAACCAGCATCCGATGGTGGCTCCCTCTCTTGGCTGACAGCGAGGTTGAAAGGTCAGTTGCACAAGCCTCGAGAGACTGGGGGCGGTGGATGGCTTGAGCACTGCTTCGGTGTGTTAGAGTTTCAAGTCAAATGGTTTCTAAATATGAGTTTTATATGTTTGTGCATTATGAAGTATAATATTTTATAATCTCGTCACCTGACAAGGACTGAAATTACGAAGAGAACATGACTGTGTTAAAACTTCAAGCGTCCGAAAAAATAACGATTTACCGTTTTCAATCAGTGTAGTGCAATATAAGTTATAATATTTTATTAAAAAAATGCTGATAATTATGAGAGCAATGAAGCAGATAAGCTCCCGCCGTGAAATATCATAATTTGAAATTCCGTGGTGTGGACTTTAGTTGTTGATCTCGTCGCTTGACATGGGCTGATATTACGAAGCGTACATGACTGTGTTAAAGCTTTCAAAAGTCCGAAAAAAATAACGATTTGCCGTTTTCAATCAGTGTAGTAGGCAATGTGAAGGGAATTCGGAAAGTTCAGAGAAATTTATCTACGTCACATTGACCCTAGATTGTTACTGGGATCAATATCTTTATATAATTATAGTATCAAGACATTCAGTATAAACAAGGCTCCTGAGTGTCAAGTTTTCACTTAATGATTAAAAGTGTATACGTTTAATAATTATAAAACAATAATAATTATTGAATTTTAAAATTAAAAGCATGGATGAGCCACTTTTAACCATCTACAACAGAAATAAACTTTTCAACCCATTCAGTCCCAGTGATGCCATATGGCATATCATCATGTTTCTAATCATAATTTTTTTAAAAATAATAATAATAATAATAATAATAGGGCTGACATCTATTGAGATTCCTGAAAAATATTTCCTAATAGAAAAAGTTTGAAGAATCGAAAGATGTGCTTTTTGATATCATAAATGGCTATAGACGATCAGAAAAAAAATTCTAAAATGATAATGCCAAATTGTCATTGGGACTGAAAAGGTTGAAATAATTAAGAAATTAAATTTACAGTTATAAATTTTCATTTAACACTTTTGCCGTGAAAGCAAATTTAACACTTCACCCAATCTGCAATAACTCAATAGTATTTCTATTTCAAACCCTGCTTACCATTTACCCTTTTACCAAACCAACAACAGACCTCCCTTTGCAAAAGGATTCTAAGAGGGAGGGGGGACTTCAGCCTCAGTCCTCACAATCTTAGCGGGGGGGGGGGGTCTCTCTTGACGACGACACCTGACATTTCCTCTGCACGCATCACCGTTTCTCGTCTGCGGGATCTTGTGGATCTGGCAATGGGAGGAAGGGTCAGTTAATGCGAGGGGTGGGGGGGGGGTTAAAGTGTAGGGGTGGTACACAAAATATGTGAGTTTTGAGATTTTAGTAGTATGAAAATATAGATTTCTTTTTAACTCTCTGAGATATACAGACGTATAAACCCGTCACCTGGCAATCAGGTTTTCTAGAAACACATATATTTTTTTAAAAAAAACTCTTCAACAAGTAGTTTTGCATGTCAAAACTACTAGACATGAGAAGATTCATAAAGTAAACAGCTTAGATTATTGTTGCAAATAGTTTATTTGTACAAATTTATAAGTTTCGGTGGAAACTCAAGTGGCCCACCTTCGTCAGAATGGTGCACAACACAAACTAATAATTGTAATCATAGAATATGCCCCCAACGCAATTTTTAAAAATAGACATAATATACATTCATTGAATAGGCCCCCAACGCAAATACTTTTTGGGTGCGCGGTCCGTCTATAGGTCAGCAGCTATTTTGGCGATCTCTGGATCCGAACCTGGGACCTTTCACATGCAAGGACAGCGCCTTACCGACAGGGTTTCCCCAGCCCCGAAGCTAAATTGATTTTGTGAATATTTTTAATAGTTTTCGATACAACTACAATCCAATATCGCAGTATAGGAATATTACACATAGAAACAGCATACCCAGTCAGCCCCAAGTGGGGCGTGGCTTCAAAGAGCAGCATGACGAAGGGTCTGTCTGTCCGTCAAGCCGACCGGGTCTGCTTTTGACGTGTCCCCTTCCCCCTCAATAGTCGTCTGCCATTTCCTTCCTCTCCTACGTTCCTGTTAGAGAAGGGATATAGAAGATAAAAACGCCGAGTACATTTTACTGGTTATTTAAAGTTTTTAGAGCATACTGAGCAAAGTTCTGCCGAACCTCCTTGATGACCATCTTACAGAGAGGATTTTGTCCAGTCCGATCCTTCCCAGTCAAAGTAACCACTTTTCGGGACTTCTTTGAAGAAGGAGTAAGGACGCTTCGCGCCGACACTCGTCGGTAATAGTTCGATTTCCGATATCTGTTATTTAACTACTTTCAGCCATTCGTCCGCCTTCGGCCGATAACGTCTTAGTTACAGAGGTCCACGTACAGGAACCTTCGTAGAATTCACATCACGAATTTATTTTGAAACTTTTCTTTACCGCGTTGGCGAGAAAATTCGTCAAGCGAAAATGAGGTTAATTCTCATAAGTTCATCTAAATAAACAAAATATAAGGCAATTGAGGACCATAGTTCCGAAAACTTATGTAGAACAAATTGAGTTACACGAAAAACGATTTTAAGAAGTTAAAGGTAACGTATCCATTCAGAAATGAAAATGTAAATTGTAATTCACAAAGTCGTAAGGGGGTAGGGTGCATATCTATTCCGGCTTGTGTGATTGATCAGACACTCGCTTTTTAAGCCTTCGTCGAGTAAGACAGACACAGAAATGTTGTTTCCTGCCACAGAGAAGGAAGTACATCCTGGGCGAAGGCGAAATCGAACCCGCACCCGTTACAGCGTGCAGGCTGCTAGCGAGTGCTCTGCGATCCAAACCACTCGGCCATCCGGGCTCCCACAAAGTTATTGTCGATGTTTTTTTTATAGCGTCCATAACCAATGAAAAGGCCTCGTGTGTCTTTGAAACTGCATCCTCTAAATCCCACATATCTGAGCTGTGTAGGACAGCACTAAGTTCTGAAGCCAGTGGCACTATAATGCATCGTTGGGCACGGGCACTCTAGAATGGGATCCAGGGTAAGTTGGGCATCGGTGCAGTTCTTGCAGGGAATATAAGTTCTCGTCGTTATATAAACATGAATGTTTATTGTTTAGACTTCTCATAAATGAGCTGCCAATGACAATATTATGCCTTTGGAACTGCTTAGCCTTTGGGCTAGCCTTTGGAACTGCTGGGTTCGGGTATGAAGCCCAGTAAGGCATGGATGTTTGTGTTTGTCAATAAATGTTGTTGTGTGTCTATGTGTTTGTGGCGTCCTTCTTTGTGTGTCTCTTGTGACTGTCTCTTCTGGCAAGCGAGGTAACGGGCTATAAAACCTATGCTCTTCTCTTCTAGAGGGCGCACTCACTGCGATTTGCACTGTCATTAAGAATCGTGCATTTTTATCGAAGATGACATGGCACTAGGATCAAGCACGATTTCTAAAGTCTTGCTTTACTTTTCAAAAAATGTGCTTTTTTTTGTCTCTTTAATGTTCGAAGCATCAATGGTTATTTCACTTTGAAACTCATTGCTACAATACTTGCTACGTTAAAATATATTTGGACACAAACTAAATATAGTAATATCGTTACTTGTATAAAAATCAACTAAGTGTATGCAGATGATGCACAGTGAAAGTAACCTATAATATAAAATTTTTTACATTACTACCTTAATTATCTTTTACTTTATTACTTGTTCCGTTATTACATATTACTTAAAAATTTATTTAAATTAATTTTTTCCAGCACAATACGATTTTTAAAAAGTATTTTTGGTTTCATAACTTTCTAAAACATAGAACGAAAAACATATTAAAAGTAACACCAGTTTCATGGTTTCTTGATATGGGCATTTCGAAGAAGAAACAACTGCTCATTCAAAAAACTCGATTCACAACCTGGGTTTAGAAAGACCTGTCTTTCATATGAGAAGAGTTTTTTGCATTTTTGTTTTATCTTTTTTCACTTTCGGCCGTCGATCGATAGGGCAAGGGCCACTTTCTACTCTATGGGATTTCAATATTTCTCTGGCCGTGGTGGCAACGACGTTTGAAAAGGTGAGATGAAGTGAAAGGAGAGAATAATGCATTATTCGAAAGATGGACTGATTAAAAAAAGTTCTGTCCGTGGGTTTGACCCTTTGCCAAGAAATGGCGTGGTGTGGCATGAATAATTTGTGGTTTCTTCTAAGACGTGAAAAATGACGTCTTTTGATCTGGTCATTGTTTGTCGTAGAAAGTTATACTCTATAAAAAAAAATGGTAATTTTAATCTTATCGCATCGCAAATTATTCCTGTTTTTTTTTATTTACATTTAAAATTTTAGAATTAAATTTTATTTTTTCTTAGAACTTTTCTCCTTAAAGTGGTGGCAACGCCTCATACCCCTCCAATTCTGGTCTCCATGCGTGTCCCGTTGTTAGCATTGGAGGTCACGTGATCTGCCAATCTAATAATACTTCAACTATGATATCTATAATCTAATGTCATCAATTGTAAGCAAATTAATTTTTACAACAATGTTTGTCGAATGACGCCATATGATTGCTTGGAACAATAAAAGATGAAATTAGCGAAATTTTATGTTCCAGTAAATAGGCTGTATTTAACACAAACTTAATTTTTTTTTAATTTAAAATTACAAAGATGAGAAAGAAAAGAAAATGGAAGAATCAGAGAATAATGCATTTTAGAACTTTGGAAAAGAATATTTTGGTGGTATAGAATGATTCCGACAGCAAAATAAAATGTCTTGCAAAAGAGTGTAATATATTTTAATATAATACATCTAAGTATATTTATAAAAAGATTTTTTTATTTCCGTAAGGTTTAAAAAATATTAAATATCTACCTGTACAGAATAGAACATCGAACGTTTATTAGAACAAGGCTACTGCAGAAAACGCGGCCATGCGAGAGCATCTGTTGCAGATCCAATATTTAACGTTGCCAATAAATTGTGAATAAAAATCAATTTCCTAACAAGCACTTCCAAAAGATAAGAAAAGCTGCAGTAAATGCTGCGAATTGCAGACGCATACAAACAAATGAAATTAAAAATGCGAGAAGTTGCTTTCTGCTCCGAGTTCGTAGAATAAACTTCCAAAATGTTTCGAATATCGTGCCAAACGATTTTTGCCTCCAAGCGAAAGAAGTAGAAATATAATTATGGCCCAATGCGACGTTTCGAATTACAGACGCTTCAAGAACGAGAAGCGAGGAAATGTATCTATCGAATTACATGATCTTTTCGAAGTGAAGTGAAATAGTAAAAAAAAATATGGAGCTTGTTAAAAATTTCTGCCGACATGTATGAATGTCGTATCCTCCCCGAATATATTCGAACTCGTCGTTTATGTTCTTTCGCTTTTTTCCGGCGTCTCATTTCAGAAGTCTGCATTAATACGAACAATTTGGAAACGCGAAAATATTTATTTAGCGCATTGGAAATCATTCGAGAATAAATCTCTGCGAATTATTATTATGCGTGGATTTAAAGACGACTCCTCTTCATGTTCGGATAATAATTTGTTGAATTGAAAGTCGCGAAATTGATTAGATTTGGAAATTTAATCATCGCTTTCGAACGCCATTGGAGATATTTGACTGCTACAAAAAATAAAAACCGTTTACTTATTTGTGCAATAAATATGTAAATTTTTAGAAAATCCTTATCTCTCTCAAGCAATTCATAAACATATCTATTCACATCTAGTTTTAGGTTAATAACAAAATATTAAACTCTATAAAGATTTATAAATAAACTTAAGTTAATCTTACACTTTAGACGAAATATTAAACTCTATGAAGATTACTGTAATAGCTTAAACTAATATTACTTTTTAGACCTAAAAGTGATTATAAAAATGGTTTTCTTCATTTAAGTCGCTTTGTACGAATTTATTGGGAAACAGCCTTAGGAGACTTGGCCAAAGACACAGTAAGACCGGTTTTAAGTTACACCAAAATAACTATTTCTGCAATTCTAATATGAAGAATAAAATTACAAAGCTAACACTGACAAATACTTGACCAAAATAAAGATGGACCACTATTAATAGCAATTTCTAGCCATATCTAACAGAGTTTGAACATTTGCAAGAAACTATCATAGTGAATGAATAATAAAAATATGGTGATACATTTCACCATAGCCATTGCAGCTACTATGAACCATTTTTATGGAGAAACCAAGTACAAAATTTTTAACGCTGTACTAGAACTCAATAAACTTAAGAACTAATCCAAAAGCAAGTTTTAGGCAAACATATTTTGCAATTTTGTAATAAACTCTATCATGGAGTTTTCTTGCATTCTCGCCCCCCGTTTTAAGCTTATTCAAAACACATTCTAGGCAAACCTATAAGGGTTTTAGTAGCAAGTAATAGAGAAACCAAGTACCAGTCATACAACTATTTCTCTAATTGTAGCATGAAAAATAAAATTACAAATCTAACTTCACTTTCGACAAATACTAAAACAAAATGTACTTAAGCACCAAAACAACAACAGATTCTTAGGTAAACCTTGTAGAGCTTAGAATATTATGCAAGAGACTTTATCACCGAGAACGTACATTCTTTCCCCCTCCCCCCCCCAAAGCAAATAAGCAATTTAATAAGGAAACTGTTGATTGCCGTTCTATGCTTATTAAATCATATTCTAGCCAAACCTAGTAGAGTTTTTAGTAGCGTAAGAGTACCAGTTGTACACCCTAGTAGAGAAAATATGCAAGAAACTCTATCGCCGAGATCCACGGAAATATTTGAAACCATACTATCAAGATTAAAACAACAGGGTTAAGTGTATGGCCTGAACTTGGTCATGCTGTTTTGTGAACTTAGAAGTAATCTAAAATTGCTTGTGTGTGCAATGTCCATCATTAAACCAACACTGACCGCTACCCAACGATCAAAAATCACCGCTTTCTATGTATAGACATTATTTGCTTTGCTTAAAGCTTTAAAAACCAGAAAAATGGTTCAAATGAATACCAAAGTATGGTAAAACATTTCATACGACAACCATTGCGGCTACTAGAAAATATAATTATGGTGAAACTAAGCACACAATTTTTAACAATGTATAATACACTTGAGCACTTATCAAACAACAAATACTAAACAAACCTATGGAGAGTGTAAAAATTTGCAAGGAACTCTTATCACGCAGAAATTGTTACATGTTACATTACGTTGTCCCGTTCTCTGCTTTAGTACCACTAGTACAACCCAGAGTTACTAGAGGAACCAATAGTACAACCTAGTAGAGAAAATTTACAAGAAACTCTGTCACCGAGAAATTCTTACATTCTTGCCCCCCCCCCCGTTCTAGGCTTATTAAAAACATATTCTATGCAAACCTAGTAGAGTTTTTAGTAGAGAAACCAAGTACCACTAGTACAACTCAGAGTTACTAGCGGAACCATAGTAGAGAAAATTCGCAAAACTCTTTTCTCCGAGAAATTCTTACATAATCGCCCCCGTTATAAGCTTATTAAAAACAGATTCTATGCAAACCTAGTAGAGTTTTTAGTAGAGAAACCAAGTACTATTAGTACCATCCTGGTAGAGAAAACCGAGGATTCTTACATTCTTACCCCCCGTCCTATGCTTATTAAAAGCCCCTCCCTGTCCTAGAGCCACAGTGTGTAAATTGATTGGGGAGAAACTGCACCAGACTTGTAAAGACTAGTTTTAAATTTTGCAAGAAGCTCTGTCACCGAGAAATCTTACATTCTTGCCTCCCGTTCTATGTTTATTAAAAACACATGCTAGACAAACCTAGTAGAGTTTTAAGTAGCGAGTAGAGAAACCAAATACCACTAGTAAACCTAGAGTTACTAGAGGAACCTTAGTACAACCTAGTAGAGAAAATTTGCAAGACCCTTTATCACCGAGAAATTCTTACATCCTTTCCCTCTTGTTCTAGGCTTATTAAAAACATATTCTATGCAAACCTAGTAAAGTTTGTAATAGAGAAACCAAGTACCACTAGTACAACTCAGAGTTACTAGAGGAACCATAGTAGGAAAATTCGCAAAACTCTTTTCTCCGAGAAATTCTTACATAATCGCCCCCGTTATAAGCTTATTAAAAACAGATTCTATGCAAACCTAGTAGAGTTTTTAGTAGAGAAACCAAGTACTATTAGTACCATCCTGGTAGAGAAAACCGAGGATTCTTACATTCTTGCCCCCCGTCCTATGCTTATTAAAAGCCCCTCCCTGTCCTAGAGCCACAGTGTGTAAATTGATTGGGGAGAAAGTGCACCAGACTTGCCAAAGGCTGGGGGTGGGGGGGGGGGGTTAGAGTCGGTTTTAATTAACAGCGCCGGCTTTTGCGGTGTATATCCGTTCTTTTTTTATGTTACGTCAGGGGGGGGGGTCTAATGAGAATGGGAAACTGATTAAATTTTGAGTTTTTTTTCTTTTGGGAGGGGAGTAAGGGTTTTTTTTTTATTATTCGGGGAGGTTAGATTGATGTGGAGATGGCGTTGGAGGGAGATTAATGCAAAAGCTAAGTGGCCAAGTGAAGCTATGGTCATATCCTTGATAGGCCCAAGTGAAATTCTTGGATATGTATTTTGGTTGATTCATACACTCTTAAAACAAAAGAGTGAAATCCACTCCTGTAGGAGAAGTGCATTTTCAAGACTGGAAAGGAGTGAATATTAACTCAGACTGAGTTAAAATCGCTCGTTTGTTTTAAGAGTGTATACTATTAAATTAATAAACATCAATTGAAAGAGTGTTATTTCAAAACTCATTTCTCAAAAGTATATAAATAAAATATTTGGTCTGGTCCGTTCATTGGCCAATTTTGATTATGATAAATTCAATTGAATTAATTGCCAATGAATGGGCTAGACCATGTATCTTGGTTTTGCTTTGAAGATTGCGAATTTTGAAACTGCACACACACACTCTTTAATAATTGTTATTGAAGCGAGTGTTATAGACTTGCATCCAAATGCATGCAATCAAATTATAACAATTAATTCAAATGATTCATTTCAATATAAGTACTTTTACCTTGTATTTATACGCTTACACTTAAAAAAAATAGTAGAGCGTTAATCCATAAATACGGTGTAAGTACTTTTTGATAGTGCTTTTGATTTTCCTTTGATAGCTTTCCTGGCCACATCAAATATATTTGGCGACATTAGCACGGTGCTTCACCTTTTTCGCGCTAAGCCTCTCCATCTCATTCTGACCTCCATTTTATTATTCCTTTCTAGTGATGTTGACTTTAGTCATTTCGTGGATTTTGGAATTTTGAAAAGTTTCCCCGTGTGGTGGTATTTAAAAATTATTCTACCCCAATCCAGAAGAATAGAGCTTGCCTGTGCGAAGACTGTCTTCAAGGAAAAGAGAGTTTTACAGGGGCAACTGTGCATTTCAGCTCAGGAGAAGAAAAAAAAACCGTCATAATGGGCTTGTTTCATATGACGTATTTCTTCCAGCATTCATTCCTGCATTTCCTTCAATTCAGCATTTCTGTTGGAACTCAAGATCTGAAACATCCTTTTAAAAAGGTTAACAAAAACGTCGTATGAGGATTCAAGGTAATAACTTCGTCGTCACATTTTTCTCATTTGCTATATTAGAACATTATTTGCTTGTAAAGCACATATATATTTCGAACTACACTGCTAAAAATGGGTTCACAAATTTGAGAATAAAAACCTCTCATTCTTTAGTACATTATAGGTTCATTGGATTTTCATTCATAATAGTTAAATTTTCAAAATATAAATATATATCAAGCACTTTCCTAAAAAGAATAACAATAACAAGAAATGTCTAAAATTATATATTTTTTTAATTAGTCAACAACATATATCTTATAAGTTTTTGGAGAGAATTGTTTAACTTAATTTATTGGATTTAAATGAGCTTGTTTCACGTGGGATCTGGCAACAGCTCCACGGTCTTGTTTTCATTTTTCTCAAATTACTTTTGTTGGTATTCGAAATTGAGTTTTTAAAAATGAGTTATTTTAGTTGTTTATTTTTCTTAATTACAACTTCTCGCTGTACTGTTGGTTGTTTTAATCATTTATCAATTAAAACTTGTATCGAAGGAAGTTGGAATTTTAAAATTATAACAACTAAAAAAATCTTAGAAAACTCAATTTGGAATACCAATGCAAAAGTAACTCGAGAAAAATGAAAACAAGACCGCGGAGCTGTTGCCAGACAAGCACATTGAGTGAGTTAAATTGATTTTATTCGTATTTTCACAAGATTCTGTTCGAAGCAACTTTGATCTAACTTTGTAGAATTTCGTGTAGAACTTTTATTTTCTCTTATTTTATTTATTTCGAACTATTTTATTTATTTTCTGTCTTCTTCTAAAGGTTCATTTCGTTATTTTATTCAGCAGTTCCCAATTTTAAGGGCGCTATATATATAAAGTGGCAAAAGAACAAAAGAGGAAAGGAAAAAAAAGCAATGTTGCCATCGCCGAAAAGAGGAATTCCGGAGTAGAAATTTTGGTTGCCGCTAGAGAGCGCTGCGTTCCTTGAAACGAAAAGTCCGGAAAGGGAAACAACGACCTGGATAAAATCAATCGAGTATCTAAAAGAAAAATAAGTGGTCGGGTAGGTCCAACATAAAACGATGAATTGGCGAGAGAAACTGCAGTTTTGGCGATCTATTTCATCTTATGGTGAAAAAAACATATAATTGCTAGTAAACAGCTAATGAGACTTAATGACAGCGGGTATCCAAAGCAAATACCTCTGTGTTAATCCATTGACGAAAAAAAATAGTTCCTAAGCCAAAATTCTCCTTTTGTATTGAATAATTATACATATAATAAATGTAGCTGACTTACAGGGCTCTATAATCCCACTTTTTGAAATTGCTTCGAATAGTTCGCTGTAAAATTATTTATCAAATATTAAAATATATATTTGAATCAATTTCAAAAAGTGCGATATTAGAAACCTGTAAGTTATATTTATCATTAAAAAAAAACCTTTCGTAAAAAAAAAAATTCAATACAGCCGGAGAAATTGACTTAGGAATTTTTGTTCTCTGGATTAACAGAGGCACTTTTTGGTGATCCGCGGTCATTCGGTCTAATTCGCTCGTTAAACTAAAGAATCGCAGCCGGATATTTTGCGCCAAATCTGGGAGCCCCGACTTATTGGTAATACGGCAACTTTTGGCGAAATTAGCAATGGGAAAGTTTTTTATCATGTCGCGTTCTCCACTGCGGCCATTCATTGGTTGTCCTGGCACGCATCGGGATTCGCTGTCATTCGACCTGGCGACATTTTTGAAGAGACGCCAGATCCGGCCGCGATTCTTTAGTTTATATATAGACACATATATAGACTTCGATAATAGTGTAGAAACTATCCGCCAATTTTATGTTTATTCACAAAAATACGCCAAGTTATTGCGCCTCAACCCACGTGACTTGGGTAGTCATCCACAAACATGTCTGCCCCCATTTAGATTCGCCAACACTCTATCTATCCTTATCACAGGTCTTTGAAAGTAAAGGCAACGGATAAAACAAGGCAGAAAAAACGTTCCTGGACAGAAGAAGGACAGAGAAAAAAAAGGAAAACTGGATTTCCGGAGGCTTTTCGTGGAAGGGAATTTTCTTAGAGACGGTTGGGGAAACACGAAACTGGAAAAGGGCTGGATAGGGACTGTATTGAAATAAAAAGAAGTTCAAGGTAAAGGTAAGAGTGAAACCAAAATCAGATTATTTGGATACACCATTAAAAATCAACAACTTTAATTACATATATTTTTATACGTCTATATATTCTTATACATACAGTGCAAAGCTTAAACCAAAAAATTTATAAAAAAATATTAAGTTGTTACAGTGGCTGAGAGGTTAAACTTATCCGTCTCGAAAGCCCAAGATCGCTGGTTCGAGCCGCGGCTGAGTAGTCGGATTTTCTGGATGGGAAAATCTTGGGCACGCATGTCATATGATTATGTGACATGTTAAAGATACCTGGAGAGCCCATTTGGCTTTGGTTCTCTAGACTAAATTAAATCTCAGCATACTTAAACTTAAACATCCACAGAGAACTCAGATTATTTGTAATCTGCGCGTCAAAATTGGTAGCGAGAGTCGCCTAAATGGTGCCACATAAAAAAAGGCTCTCAGTTCTGAGGAATTTTTCCAGAGTTTGCAAAGGCTTGACCGCTAATGTTGCAGCCCTATCAGAAAAAAAGCTCATTACTTAACTATGTAACTATAAAAATTATGCAAATAGTCGAATTTTTTTTTATAGTTTGTTTGAAACAAAAGTAACATTAATAAAATATGATTTATGAGAACTTCATGATTTCTTAGATGAAAAGTTCATCTCTGTGTGTTGAAAAGTTCATCACTATACGTTGAAAAGACCTCTTCACTTGATCAGTGTTCTAAATTACGAGGCGTTATTGTTTGAGTTAAAGCTCCTAGAGGAGGCTAGAAATAGGCAGCCGGAAACGATTACAATACATTGAAAAGTTAATCACAAGTCAGGACCTGGTCAGGATATACACATAGTATAGTTTATCCCAAGCTACCAGAAATATATTCCAGCATACATCATCCCCTATATCCTCCCCTTTCACTTTGGTCACCGGTCCCCCCCCCCCTTCCCCCCAAGGTGTTCTCGGACCCTCCCCCCCCCACCCACTATTGACAAGCGTGGGGGCCTGATCAATAGCAAAATCGATTCATGCAGAATTCACCCTTCTATTTCCGCGGGTGGCAACAGTGGTGGTCAAGCTGACCGGTCCATTGGTGGAGGGGGTATGGGTTGGGGGAGGGTTTTACCGGTTGATATGATATTAAGCTTTAGCCCTTTCAGTCCCAGTGATGACATTTGGCATCATCATGTTTCTGATCATAATTTTAAAAAAATAATAGGGCTGACATCTATTGGGATTAATGAAAAATATTTTCTAATAGAAAAAAAGTTTGAAAAATCGAATGATTGCTTTTTTGATATCATAAATGGAAATGGGTAGAGACGATCAGAAAAAAAATTCTAAAATGATGATGCCAAATTGTCAATGGGACTGAAAGGGTTAAAACAAGGCCTTTGATTTGGTTTGTTGAAATAACGTACCACTAGACCTACGCCAGGGCTATTGGGGGCTTATGGTAATGCCAGAGCTGCACATGAGTATTGGTGATGGTCTCGTATTTATGAACTGCGGACGTAATTCTGACCGGGGAAGACACCAAACATAACCTAAGAGGGACATCTTACTCGGCATTAGGGTAGGTTTGAATTATCGTCGCACTAGAGCTGCACGAGGGCTATTGGCGACGGGCGTCGTATTTTAGAACCACAGTCAAGTGACGAGCCAACACCTGAATAGGCAGCCAACGCAACCGTTTAGGGCGACATCGTACGCAGCGTTAAGAATCTGAAGGATATTTAACGTGCACTCCCTTACTCGGGGTATTATTTGTCGGACATTTTTGGCTGCACAGGCTGTTTATAGGTCGGCAGTTATTTTGGCGATGCTCGGACCCAAACCTGGGACCTTCTGCATGGAAGGCGAATGCCTAACCGACTGGGTTCCCTAGCCCCACTCTCTTACCTAGTGAAAAATTGCTGACATGGCAAATCAATACTTTCGCAGATGTTGCGATTTCAAAACTAATTCATTAGCTCTAAGAGGACTCTGGAACTTTACTTGAAAAAATTAAGAGATAATCTGAATAAATTAAGAAAACTACGTACTTTTTTCCTATAACTTACAATTTATTACAAGAAAATGCATAAATTAATTCAAAAAAGACAATTTTCATAGTTCAAAAACAGAAAGTGGAAGCATTACATCCCAGAAGAAAATAACTTAAAATATAACATCAAGACAGATCAATGCTTTAAAAATAAGACACTAACACAACAAAATAACTACACATCAAATCAATACAAATATATTATAAAGCTTTAGAGTAGGAATAATAAAGGTGGAACAAAAAAAAAACTACAACCCATGAAAGTATTAAACCGAGGAATTGCCACAACTATTGAAAAAGTAAAGTAAAGCTCATTTGCTGAGACGCACATCAATATAGCAGAGTTGCCACACTTTTTGGTTAAAAAAATCAAGGACTATTTAAGGACTTTTCAAGGATATATTTCTTCATTTTCAAGGACTGTATATTCTAACATGCAAGACCTAAATTTCACGATAATTTTTAAAACATCATTTAGAAAACAATAAGAGCTCTCTTACTTTCAAATGAACTTAAAAATGTGTTATAAAATAACCATTTAGGGTAGACTGACCAGTGAGTGAACAGGCCCCAGTGAATAAATATTTAGTAAATACAATAAAAAAATAAGGATTGAAAATCATTCCACTATATGGATTGGCAACACTGACTTCCTCCCATGTAGTAGGAAGCTATCTGACATATGGTTGGTTGTCCTGGTCATTATCTCCTGGTGTTCATTCACTGGCGAACGTGACGTCTTAAGCGTTCATTCACTGGTTAGTCTACCCTAGTCCATGAAAAATCAACCTAAAATCACTTGCTCTGCCTTCTTGGATTATAAAAACAATATATCAAAAATTAAAACAGTAACTGATTCACATTGAAAAAGTGTTTTTAATGAAGCCTAAATTCATTTAGATTTATCAAAATTCACTTGCAACACTTCCAGATAAATTCGTCAGCCCCAAAAATTAAGGACTTTTCTAGGCAAATGTTTTCAAGAACTTTCAAGACACTTTCAATGTTTATTTTTTCAAGCACTTTTCAATGTTTTCAAGGACCGTGGTAACCCTGTTATTAAAATGGCATTTCCTTGGTTTCCTACTTTCAAATCCTATCCACACAATTTTTTCAGGAACTACGTAAGTCAGTGTTTATGAAAACCTTTATGTAATAAAAGGCTGACACATAAAAGTAATAAAGATTATTTAAATCCATAATTCTTATTTTAGTTTATACTAATTTAATGCTGGGCCTTTCACTAACTTACGAATTTCAGAAATAACCAACACATTGTTAAAGATAGTTAAGACAATGGGTAACAGTTAAGTAGTTACAAGCACACTGCCACAAAAGAACAATTAAATAATTTAAAAGTCAATAATTTACTTGTTTCATGTGACTTTAAATCATTTCTGTATTTCATTAGTGGTAGGACACAGTAAGCTCCACCCACTACAATGATAAACCAATGTTTGCATTGTTTCTGGATTATTTGATGAACTGGTTAAAAATATATTTCAAGGTTCTCTAGTTCCTAATAATTGCGCGAATCCAATAAAATTAAGTTTTTCATTTAATACATGTTGTGGGAACGTTTAATTTCCGACAACAAAAATTGAATTACAATAAAAATGTTTTAAAAATAGGTTTTAATAAAGTAGACTTTACTATTTTCAGAACTTGAAAATATTGACATTTCAATAGTTTTATCTGGCTTATTGCATACACTAACTAATTACTCGATGTAAAACTTTTACAGGCACATTGGATATTACTTTTCATCTGTTTAACTCTATGAATCCAAACTGTATTACTACGAATAATTGTATTAAATGTAAGGTATAATGAGTTACTCTTTTTTATCAATAAATAAAGATTATTCATGGATACTTTTGACTCGTTAAATTGTTCTAGAGAAAATAATTTTTACACCTAATTTGGACATAACTTTTGAAGAAACAAATCTTCACTTTAGTTCCCTCAAGTGCTATCTCACTTTGCAAAACTGATCAGATTTACTGTACGGTAACCCTTGGCGAACTTTCCAAAATCACGCCAAAAGTCCGTATATTGGCGACTTTTGATGTCATGCTCCCTCATACTGCAGATAACAAAGAATGGTCATGTAGGATTGCTGGAAAACGTCATTGTTGCAAAGTCAAAGAATTCGAATAATCAGTCGAAGTCAGACAGGTTGCCTCAAAAAATTATTTATTGCCAAATCATAAAAAATCACTCCAAGGGTTACCTTACAGTAAATCTGATTCTTGCACAACAATGAGATAGCACATGTGGGAACTTAACTGACAAAATAAAGATTATTCATGGATACTTTTGACTTGTTAAATTGTTCTAAAGAAAATAATTTTTACGCCCAAATTTAGACACAACTGTGCAGGAAACAAATATGAAAAGATAAAACATACAATTACTGGAAAATAATAAATTAAATAGTAAACCTTTTGAAAGAGGAATACTTTGAATATATTAAAATTCAAAATAAAAGAGCTTAGTGGAAGAACGTGCTAAGTGACAAAAAGTTGAAAACGAGAAAATGAGCTTAAAAGATTTTAGTTTGCATTAAGATCTGTAGAAAATAGAACTTGCAAACCGTAAAAAATATGATAAACTTTAAATTTATGAAAAAGTGGAAAAATTGTATTGTTAAAGAAGTTAGTACTATGTTCATGGACACAAAAATATTTAAAAAAAAAAAAAATGTCACTTAGCACGTTCTTCCACTAAGCTTTTCAAATGTGAAATGTATCACAAGAGTTTCATTTGACAAATTCAAGACAATGAGAGAATAACATTTATACAATTCAAAGTTTTAAATGAAAAATTACAATATTTTGGTGAATTTCGAAAATCTGACAAAACTTAACATTCACCGGTGAATGTCCAGAATAAATATTAAGAGGCATGGGCAATCCCAATGCATTATTTCTTGCACATTCACCGGCTAATGTTGACAGTCACCAGACTTGAAATTCCTCAATACACAACTACTAAAACAGAAATAACACAAAATATTTATACTAATACATTCATAAATTATTTATAAAGACAGAGAAAAAGGCCATAGAACATTTGATATAACAATCACTAACATTATATACAAGAAAAACCTTAGTTTTCCTACATAAGGCAGTTAGTTGGATTTAATTTTTTTACAGTCATTTAACACACTGCATTTACGCTCAGTAACTTTTAGCCAGTGAATAAATACACTGCTGTAACACACTTATGCATACTTCAAAGTAGTATAAAATCACAATATCATATTTCGTTCTTAGTATATCAAGATGAAATGGTAAAAGAAATTTAACATTGAGGTTTACGAGTTAATTATATACAAAAGTTGCTTATATAATCGCAAAATTGTGACTTATAAGTTTCAATAAACAATGTTAAACTAAAATGTACTTATAATGCAAATATGCTTAATTAACCAGGAAAATTATTCATTAACAAAAATAAAATGTTACTTTTTACAGACATTTTGAACATTGATGTTGGTATATTGTTTATAATTATATTGCAAAAGGGGATAAAAAGAATTGCTTGCTGAGACATTTTTAAGATACTTAACACGTTTGTTTTGTGACATACACAGCATTCTTATACAAAAACCAAATGTGGCACAGAATGTAAATACACGAGGATTGGAAAGATTTAAAAAGTAACTCTGTTACAGTAACAGTTACTTAATAAAAAATAAACTCGGTTACAGTTACTTCATACAGAAAGTAACTAATTACAGTTACTTTAAGAAATTTTAAGTTACAAGAAAATTTGACCATTTGACCATTTGATTTATAAAAGAGAACCAAAATTAAAGAAATAGTTACCATGAGAAAAAAAAAGAAGTTAAGAATGAAAATTCAATGTGTGAAAATTTAATTTTTAAGTAATTACTTTGCACTGAACTATCAATAATATCCATGAAGAGTGGCTGGCATGAGATGTAATGGAAAGGTAATGATATTTTGGTTAAACTAAAGAATCGTGGCTGGCAATTTTACGCCAAATCTGGTAACCCCGAAAATTCTGTATTATGGCAACATTTGGTGAAATTAGCATTGGCAATTTTGAATTGTTAATCTATTTAAATCAAAATGCATGTAATTTATTCTGAATTTTTCTTATACTAATCTTTTATTAGTTATATGCTTAATGATTTCAAATAATTATTTACTTTTTTAAAATAAATTTTTTAGCATTTTAACGCTCCATTTTTTAAATCTTGTGTGCAATTTAAAGAATTTTTCCGTTGTTTTAAGTCGTTCATTTTGAAATTAGGTAGTATTTTTGGCCTTTTAGAAATGGCAACCATCTTGGTAAGAGCCAGATGGATTTGTTATCATTTCGAATTGGCGACCTTTTCAAAAAGCCCCCAAATCCGGCTACGATTCTTAAGTATAACCATCAAAAGTAACTAAGTTACAGTTACTTTCTAAAAAATCTAACAGTGTTACTTAAAAAAAGTAACTGTTACAATCAACATGTTACTCCAATCCCTGCAAATACACATTTAAATATAACAATGTAAAACACATTCCAAATCAATTGTCGTTGCATCATAGTTATTTTGAGGCAAGTTTTTGTACTGATATGGAATTTTTATTGCATAGTTAAGGTTAAATATATCACAGATATGTACTCGGATTTTTTCAGCATAGTGAGTTGCATATGAAGAGTACAGGGGGGAAACCCCTTCATCGCCTGGGTATCTGTCACGATTGAGGTCTGCTTGGCAAGTAGTAGTTATCGGAATTAGTTTTTCCCTTGGTTCATGCGTCAGACTAGTTTCTAAAGTGAATATTGATCTTTCACTCAGGATTATCAAACTTTTTGGTAAAAAAAATCAAGGACTGTTTAAGGACCTTTCAAGGATGTATTTCTCAATTTTCAAAGACTGTATATTGGAACATGCAACACCTAAATTTCACAATAGTTTTTAAAAATTCATTTTGAAAACGAATAAGAGATCTCTAACTTTGAAAGGAACTTAAATATGTGTTATAAAATAATCATTTAGTTATTAAAAAATCCATCTAAAATCCCTTGAAGAATCAAATACCTTAAGAAATTCAAGCGTTTAACAAAGTTTTAATTGGCATTCAAGGTTGATAATGTTTTTCAAGCACATTCAAGACCATGACAATTAATGTTTTTTAAGCACTTTTCAAGGTTTTCCAGAACCATGGCAACCCTATTAGAAATAGTAAACTTGTGAGTCCCTTAAAAAAAACCAGGGTAAAACTGGTTTCTTTACACCAGTTTAGGCGATGACTCGCTATCTTTGCCAAGTAGACCTGATGCAGACAAATTCCCATGCGACGAAGTGGTTCTTCCCCTGTACTTTTCAAATGATGTTTTTAAGGCAGTTAAAATTTTATATTTGCCGCAATTTTACAGCAAAAATCAAATGCAACTATCAGAAACTGCAATTCAAGATTTTCAAAGTTTAGGTTTCAATGATATGAGGATTGCTTTGAAAATTTAAAACAGTTATTGTTCAATAATAGCTAAGGCTGTTATTTGCGTAGAAAGCGAAATACCATATAATAGGAATTTTTTCATACAATATTTTATTTAAGTATTAAGTTAAGATTTTAGTATTATTATTGAATGGGACCATATGTTTAAAAAACTAAAAAAAAGTTTTTGAAAAAACTTTGTATTATAGTATTGCTAAAAACATGCTTTTGTAAATTTTAGAAACAAAAACATTTATAAAAAAGTTATAACAAATGAAATTGATGTTTAATTTGCTATTTTCACTATTTTTAACAATGTTATAAGCTTACACAAAATTATGCATTAATTAAAAATCAAGACGCTTTTAATCTACAAATCACTTAGTTTGCAAAAAAAAAAATTATGCTGATTACCTTATGAATATATTTTCAAATGTAAAATATCAGTATTTATGACGACAAGTAGTTCAATAAATCCATAAAAACTCTGGTGTAAAATTGAATACAGTAAATCATTCGAATATTAGAGTAAAGAAAACCACTTTGAGAGTTATTTTGAAAATCAGATGATAGTTTACAATTTTTTAACTAAATTGCATTTTAAAAGGAATAAAATAATTTAAGATTGGGGAAAAAGTCTATTGTACACTTGAAAATCTCAAAAAAGTATATGTATACATAAAAAAAACTTTGTTAAATAAGAGGTGATAATTTCTTTCCTCTCCTCATATGATTTGAAACTAATTTTAATGTTAAATCTATTATAAATTAAAAAAAAACCAAATTTTAGAAAAACAAAAGCAGCTTTTAAAACAGATTCTTTGATGATACTGCTACAATCCATTTTGTTTATTTAAACTAAAGTTAATCCTTGAACTCTACAAAAACAAAATGTCAATTTCATGTTAAACATAGCCTCCTATTACAAAATGCTTTTCCAGTCAAATTCCAAAATAAACAATATGGGTTTATTGGCAATCTAACAAAATTACCACTACATAAATAAAAACATCCATTTTAACTATATAAACTTTTTTTAACCACCTATTTAAAAGTTAGTAGCATTACCTATGGATAATAATGATTTAATAACTTTTTTAAAAAAATTCAAATATCTGCCAGTTGATTTGATAATGATTATATTTAGTAGAGTGTTGCCCCCTCTATGTAGATGCTAATTTGCTAAATATTCACGTAAAATTCAAATATTTGCCAGTTGATTTGATAATGCTTTTGGACTTGCCTATTTGGCAGAGTCTTGCCCTCTCTATGTAGATGCTGATTTGCTAACCATTCATTTAAAATTCAAATATTTGCTAGTTGATTGGATAACCTTTCTTAACTCCGCCTACTTACCAGTTTGTGGCGCCCTCTATGTTTATGCTGAATTGTTAACTCTGGTTTTCAATTAACAAGATAAGCATCTTATTATGGGAGGCTATGATTGACAATGCCCAAACTTTTTCCTGACACACAAATAACCCTGGAATCCTGGTGATCATAATTATTTAGGAAGCTATGATTACGAGCTGTTGGCGTAAGTGGCCTTTCGAACCTCTTCGATGGCTGTGCACCATTTTAAGGAGTATCCCTCGGGGTCCTCTAGGTAGTAGGTGCGATTGGGCTGGAAAAATAATTAGGTTCAGAATCAAAACACAAATGAAGAGTACACGAAAAAAACTGCTTGATTTTGTAGAAGGCTTTCCTCAATAGGCCTCTTTGACGATGATAGCGAAAAATCGCCTAAACTGGTGTTAAGAAACCAGGTAATCGCTTTGTTTTTCTTTCGCGACAACCCTGATTCACCCAAGAGGTCAGTGGACATGAGTCACACGTTTGTAGCACGAATGAAGAGTGAAAAAGAAAAAACCGTTTCCTGTCGCCAATGTCAGACAAGCAGACACAATTATGGGAAGACTCCTAAATAATCAAGTGGTTCTTCCCCTGTACTCTTCAAATAACAATTTTGAAAAATTCAAATGCAAATAAAAGAATAAATGATCTTAAAAAGCCTACAGCCGTTTTAAATCCCAAATGCACATTAATCGAGAGGGTTATTGAATTTTATTTATATATATCTAAATAGTTATTCTTGGAGCTGCAAATTAATTTAAAAATGATAAATATAAAATCAATTGAATATCGAAAGAAAGTTAATGAAAATAGGCAAATATTGTGATTAAAAGTTGTTAATTAAAAGTTAAAACTACAGACAACATTTTCGGTTTTTATAGCATCAATTTTTTTTTAATTTTGTATATGATATAAGGTTAAATTATATTATGATAAGTTCCTCTTACATTTTTACAGCACAAAATTAAACTATTCTTTAAACTTTTATATTTTACAACAAATAACAAATGATAAAGACTATTAATTCAATCTGTGAAAGAAAATGTTTACTTTAGTGTTTAAAAGTTTAAATTAGAAGTAGACTAGCTAAAGACAGTATTCTAAGGTTCTTTCTTTCTAAGGTGTATAAAAAGTGTGTGGAAGTACTTCTAAGTAACTCTTACTGTAACAAAAGCCTATTCATTTACTTAAAAATCTTACCTAACAAAGAAGTAAAGGCAAAAATAGGAAATTCGAAACACAAATTTCTAGTTTTACAATTAAAAAAATCCAGATTCAAGCAAATATGTAGCTTTTTTTTAGCACTATTCGTTGTACTTTACCCAAAAAAATCCATTTTGTGAAATATCTTCTAAAAATTCAATACAATTTTACATAAAAAAGAGGGTAAAGTGGCACTTACTGTATGGACAAAAAATATTTTAAAATTCTTTGGTTCTGCTCGAAGTTCCTGAGACCTAAAAAAAGGAAATAAAAGAAGCACATAAACAAATATTTTCAGGCTAAGATTCTTTTATGTTTCCAGAATGTTGTTTGAATTAAATTTGCTGTTTTATTAGTACTCCTGAAACACTAATAAATACATGAAAACTGCAACCAGTTTAAACATTATTTGTAAGTAAACTATGGAAGGATTTATCGAAAGCCGAGTTTTAAAAAATAATAATTGCTATTAAAAACAAAGAAACCATCATGTAATTAGCAGAAATAATAATTTTGTAGAAAATTCGTAAGTTAGATTAAAACATCACTATTATCTAAAGAATACATTTTCAAAAACAAGCTATAAAAACATCCCATTACAAACTCTATAGAGTATAGTAAAAACTCTGTAGAGTAAAATTACAAGCTCTATAGAGTATCTATTAAAGTCTATTCTACATAAAAGTCTATTCTACATATATATAAAAGTCTATAATAGAAAAGAATAAAATGAAACAGTCTAAAGAATTGGTTGTAAGGGAAGTTAAAGTACAGTAGAAACCCTCTTATCAAACTAAAATGAAACCAATGGTAAATCAGTTAAGGTGTAATACAGTTAAACCAGAGAAGAGAAATAAATTAAGGTTTAGATGTACAGTTGATTTCATATTTCCACATTGATATTTACCTCAAAAATAAATGAATAGTTAAAAAATACAATATAAATAATTAGTTACTATTAACTAACTTTCAAGCAACTGAGGCACAAAAAAAATTAACAGTGTGTAAAACTACACAACTTTCAAATACCACTCAATAAATCAATATGGCATTTACATACCAATACAAGGTCATTTTAATCTTCAAAACCGAAATAGTCCTATGGCGCCTACTCATTGCATGCACCATTTTCTCAAAAACCTATGACACCTACTCTTTGCATACACCATTTTTTCAAAAACCAATGGCGCCTACTCTCTGCATGCACCATTTTCTCAAAAACCTAGGCACCTACTCTTTGCATGCACCACTTTCTCAAAAACTCTGGCACCTACTCTCTGCATGCATCATTTTCTCAAAAACCAATGGCACCTACTCATTGCATGCACCATTTCTTCAGAAACCTATGGCACCTACTCATTGCATGCACAATTTTCTCAAAGACCTATGGCACCTACTCATTGCATGCACCATTTCTTCAGAAACCTATGACACCTACTCATTGCATGCACAATTTTCTCAAAGACCTATGGCACCTAATCTTTGCATGCACCATTTTCTCAAAAACCTACGGCATCTACTCTTTGCATGCACCACTTTCTCAAAAACCTTACAATGATTGAGGTTGGGACAGGTTCTAAGAACCAGTGTACCAAATTTGAAGTCAGTAGCTCTTTTTGCTTGAGCTGTAGAGTGGTTTCAGACAGACCAATGATCAACAACCACTTTTTTAGAATTCGCACCCCTGAAACGTGTTAAAAACACAAAATCTCTCCTTTTAGAATCTCACCCTCAACCCAATACATTCATTACCTTACTGTAGATACTAAGACATACTGTTACATACCAAGTCATTTTATATAGTAATTATAAAAACAAATTGTCACTTAAGTTTCCAAATGTGCTATGTCACATTGCACAACAGTAGAAATTTACTGAACGGCAACCCTTGGCGAACTTTCCATACCGTGGCAAAAGTCGGCGGAAAACCCAACCGAAATGAGCAAATAACGGTCAGATAGGTTTGCCGGAAAACATCATCGTTGCGAAGTCAAAGAAATCTAATCATCAGTCAAAGTCAGACAGTTGCCACACAAAAAAATCGACGAATCCGAAAAAATCGCGCCAAGGGTTACAGTACGGTAAATATGATCCTTGCACAACAATGAGATAGCACCTGTGGGAACTTAAGTGACGAAATATAGTTTAATTAACTATTAAGTACTCCAGTAATGACAACCACCACCATAACTAGAGAACACAGCAAGATAGGACTTACCATGGGATCTCTCCTTTGAGTACTAAATTTTGAGGATCCACATAGTACAGGTGTGGTCCTGTGGTTAGAAGGAGCATACGTCGACGAGCAAACAAGCCCTTTATAGAAAATTATTACTGTTAAATAACTTTCTATTTTTAAAGAATTGAAGCGAAAGAAAACAGAAGCCCGGTTAAAATCCAAATTTTGGGTCTTCCAGAGTGAATTAGAGGAATTTACAGAATTGTAACTTTTTTGTTGACTTTTTTTAAGAATGCGCCAATTTTTCATTTATATGTATTAGTTTATAAAAATTAAACTAACATATAACTAGTTTTACCTGAATAAAATTGATTGTAAACATTAAAATAAAATTACAACAAATTTAGGACTAATTTTGGGTGATTAAAAAGCAAAATCCAAGTATATATTGCTAAGCACCCAAAATTATGAATCTTAACACACAGAGAATAAAGTTAAGGAAAGCCATATTAGATCCATGTAAATAACCAGGGAGAAAATTGAATTTTTTAAATGAGAATACAAAATGCTATAACCTTATTTTTATAAACGAAATAACTATGCAGTTAGATCACAAAAAATTCCACCAGAAAGTAAACCTTAATTTTTTTTTAACCAAATGAATGTAACCTTACGGGGGAAATGGACCAAACAATCCCTCTGTGCTAAATTTTTAAAACTATTTTTTTAGCCGAAATAATTTGGCTCAGAAAATACTACTTTTCAAGTTATAGCAAAAAAAAACTCATCACAAAACAACAAAACTCAATTTAACTACAACAAACAAAAAAATACCTTTCTCTTGTCCACCAATCCCTGCTTAAGAATAAGGTTCCCAGAAACAAACCGATGCCAGCTGTTATTCTTAGCCTGTTCTTCCATCCTCTGGGACATCTCCTCGGGTGGAATATCGAGAATCGTCGCCTTCCGTTGCTCGGGCTTTTCCTTTTGAATCACTTCTTCATCCTCACGAAGGGCTAAGCCCAGGAGCCGGGTCATTTGTTTGTCATCGAGGCCAGGTTCTAGGTGGTCCGGGACCTAGAGATTAAAATTGTAAAGGAATTTATATATAAGATTAAAATATTGACCTAAAAATATAGTGCAGTCAAATCTAAAATTGAAGTGTTCATATCCTTATTCAAACTACACAATTAAAGTCACAAATGCATGGTTATCAACTCTCATTGTAAAAGAATTTAGTTATAAGATTAAAATATTGACCTCAAAATATAGTACAGTGGAATCTAAAATTGAAGCGTTTATATCCTTATTCAAATTACACAATTAAAGTCACAAATGCATGGTTATTAACTCTCATTGTGAAAGAATTTAGTTATAAGATTAAAATATTGACCTCAAAATATAGTACAGTGGAATCTAACATTGAAGGGTTTCTATCCTTATTCAAACTACACAATTAAAGTCACAAATGCATGGTTATTAACTCTCATATAGTTGAAGGATAGTTATTTATTTTGAAAGACATTTTATAATTATAAAACATAGCTTTAATGCATATTTCTAAAATTTTAGGTGCTTTTGAATTTTATTGGCTTGTTTTAGATGACGTACCTTTTCCCAGTATTTATCCTTGCACGTCCTCGATTTCATTGGTTGCTTCGGTTACACTCTCAATTTGTGTTTTTTCGTCTGCCAAGTTTTATTTTACAGTTCGTTTTGTGCAAGTTGTTAATATTCATACAATTTATAACATTTATAAGTTTTAATTTTATTCAATTTTACCTAAGTTAAGCATCACTAAATCGCCAATGTTGTTAATAAACTTCTTATGCAGAGAACTAAGCAAAATTATGGGACAATTTAACGTGATTCACAAATAGAGAAAAGCTTAAGTTCTACTGAAACAAAAGTTTGTACATAACATTTAAAAACATGAACTATGAGTTTCAACCTTATAAACAACTAAATTTCCTGAATACCAAAACAAAAAAATATATATTAGATGACATATCTTAATTTCTCACCGCACCAAATAGTGTATCATCATACAGCTATATCCTCTATGATAATATTAAGTCAATGTGCAGTCAGATAAATACAACTTTACCTGATATTGACTTCTAAGTTCCTCATTGCTAGATGTACCAGGTAGATAAGGCAGGATTCTAGGAGGGGTACATCTGTCCAAGCGATCCCATGGAATATTCGTCAAGAACTTGTGGTTCCGGATGGAAGGATAATAACCGTTGGTGTCTTTGGCGCCCAATCGTTGCGTTGGTTCTATTACCTGGAATGTGGATTTTGTTGTTATTAGTTTTTGACGCATAAACATACGTTTTATGTGCATTAATAATAAGTTAGATTGGGTTTTGAATTATCGTCGCACAAGAGGGCTATTGGCGACGGGCGTCGTATTTTAGAGCCACAGTCAAGTGACAAGCCGACACCTGAATAGGCACCCAACGCAACCGTTAAGGGCGACAAAGTAAGCAGGGTTAGGACTTTGAAGGATATTTAATATGCACTCCCTCACACAGGGTATTATTCGACGGACATTTTCGACTGCACAGGCCGTTTATAGGTCGGCAGTTGTTTTGGCGATGCCCGGACCCGAACCTGGGATTTTTCACACTAAGCAAGTGTCTAACTGACTTTGCTCCCCAGCTCCGTACATATACTTGGAGTAGTTTAGATATTTGTAATACAACTTGCTTGTTACAATTAACACCATAAAATAGTTAATAGTTATTTTAAATATAGTCCCGCCTACAATTATCAGCCTATGACGTCGTTTATAGTGGAAGAGTTATCTTCGAAAAATAGCATAAATGCATAGTGATAGTTAGCTGATTGGATAACATGGAACAAAACTAAACATATTCCTGGACAAGTCCACCAATTACTACATCAAAGGTCAGAAAATGAGAGCTGGACTATACAAAAAACACCCTCTTAACTGGAACCAAGTGCAATGTAGTTAAGGAAGGGAAACTTGGGATCAACTGGATAGTAATATGAATTAAGGTTTAAATTATGCACATTTGATTGAACTTTCGACATTGGTGATATTGATCCCATAAATACCTAATTAAAAATGTGTCATTTTATTGGTTGTATTAAAGTGTTAGAAGTATCACAACATTTAAACAAACAGTAAAAAAAGATTTATTAAATCTTGGATTGCTGTATTATTGTTCGCTATGAAATTACTTTTATCAGCTTCATACGGGAAAATATAACAAAACACATGGTTTATAGCTACTTTTCACACTTTAAGGATAAAAAAAACAAGCTGTTTAAAGAGGAGATATGATCAAACAGAGTTCAGTTAAGGAGCCCACTGTATTTGAGTTTAAAAAGAAATTTTGACTTACCAATAGTTTTTGGACAAGATCTTTAGCTAAAACCGAAAACCCATCAGGAAACTCGTATTCTAACTTTGAAATTTTTTGAAACATTAAATATTCATTTCTGTAAAGAGGAAAGGGATTTTTTTTATCATGAAGTGAATTAAAGAATGTAAAAAGGTATTTTAATATTAAAATCAAAACTTACGGAGCTCTAAAAGGTGGAAGACCTGAGACCATTTGATAAATTATACAACCTAAGGCCCATAAATCAGCACTAGAAAAGAAAACATCGATTAAAAAAAGATATGGGTAAAGTAAAAACCAATTAAATAAGTGTTAACATTTTCAATAAAAATGTAACTCACTGTATGCATACATTTTAATGATCATAACAATTAATCATAAAGCAGAAATACATCTTAAAAAGTAGGGTGGCGTAACACTACAAGAAAACAATATGAAGTCTGACAGGTACTCTTAAGTCGTTTACCAAATTGAAGCATGTAGCTCTTACAGTTCTAGCTGTAGAGTGGTTTCAGACAGAAAGATGGATGAACTAATGTTCTTAACCACCTTTTTATATTCAACAAACATGTAGAAAACACAAATCTCCTTTTCAGATTTTCGACCCCATCATTGCAATTCTTTCATTACCTGACATTTTATATTAGGTAATTGAAAGTAAAAATTCAAATACAAGATGAAGCAAACAAAAGTGGCCCCGGTCTAGAGATAAGAATATGACAGAAATGTTGCCAAGTCTAAAACCAATAAAAAAACAGGTTTGCTTACTGAAGCTATTGGTCGCTTCAATATTAAGCCCAAACAAAAGCTTGGTGACTTATTTGTCGGCAACTACTCTACGATTTTAGAAGCTACTTGAAATGAAATATAAACAAGGCTTGTATTACGAATTATCAATCGTTATACATTGATTCACCATGGATTAATAATGCCCTACAGGTACACATAGCTATAGCCAACAGGTAACTTAACTTTTCAAACAGAATTGTTGCATATAAGGCGCGTTCACATGGCCTGTGAAATCGCCGGCGTTTAGCTGGCTATTTTGTGAAGCCTTATAATCCCGTTCACATGAAAACGCCGGCGTTCCGGAAATGACGTATGTGGGTATGTCACATCCTGTAGGGGTATTGTTTGTTTGTTTTGATTTGATACTCGAGATGGTTTCTGTACTGTGTATTCTTTTTTAACGTTACATCTATCGATTTTATTGATGATGAAGAAAGTAGGAGGTTGATGCGAATAAATACAATAATTTTAGAATATTGCAAGTGGCGATATAAATGTAATTAATATCACAAAATACAAATCATACTTCATGATTTTTTTCAGACTAAAGAAAAGTTTTATAGCATGCAATACTGATTGATTTCAAAATAAGGGGCAACATTTTAATTGAAAACATGCATCTGGTTAATTGCAACTAAAAAAATTCTCTCTAATATAATTGTGATGCTGAAATTGTTTGAATTCTTTTATGAAAAGTAGAATTTATCTACAAAATAAAATTTGAAACACCTAATAATGAAATACAAGGAAAACTTTAATAAAAATTCATTTAAAAAAACATAATCAGGTTTATTTTAAGTAGGGGAAGGTGGGTTACCTCGGACCTATTTTGACTTTTCAATTTTTATTTTCTTAATTGCTTGCAAAAAGTGAATAAAAATATTTTTACTGAATACTTTATGTTGTTATATACAACATATATTTATTTTAACACGTTATTTAAATGATTTCAACTATTAAAAAAATAAATACAGAAAATTGTAATTAGGACCAAGGTACACCACCGGCGGTGTACCTTGGACCAATTAATAATAGGTATAGAGACCCGATTTACAGTCCGAAAACCAATATTTATTAGCCACATAAAATTCAAAAATACATTTTACAACCTACTCTTATTTCTAGCCAAGATTGTAGTAATTGGTTTTGTTAGGTCAATTGGCTCTGTAAGGGGTTTTATTGCCTTAGTTTTTTTAGTGCCCTTTTGGCTTTTTCAGCTGCAATGCAATCTTTCTCGGGTGTATTCGTTAAAATGCAGCATAAAATTAAACTGTTATTTCATGCCATAGAAAAACATATGGCTATCTTTCTGTCTTAAATTTGAAAAAAAAAAACTCAAATATTTCCCCCTATGTTTATTCAACTAGGCCTAAACGTAAAAAGGATGTTCTGCTTAGATATTTATTATAAAAAATATCTTTTTAGATGAGCATGCAATAATTATTTTCTATATTATATCAATATGGTAAATATTTTATAGGCTTCCATAAATCTAAATAATTAACTACAAAAAAAAATCTTTATCACATCATATCAAAATTTCTTACAAATTTCCATTTTTCTAGATTTTACAAATCAGGGTTGCATATTAATAGCTTAAAATACTTAATTTTTCAAAGGAAAGAATTTACTTGAATTTTAAAAAAGGTTTTCAATAATCTGAAGCACATAAGACCTATAGTAGTGTACCTTGGACCAGTCCAAGGTACACCACTTGTATTAGGTTTGAGGTACACCACTTGGATATTAAAAACAAAATAGTTAATCACCAAGTTATGGTTAGACTTAACTTAATTTCAAGCACACTGTTTTATAGCTAAAACTTTGCTTTATATTGCATAACCATCGTTTCTGAATAAATACTACATGTTTGAGTATAAAATTACACTAAAGAATGTGACAAAAATTTACTTTTGAACTGTGAATTTAGTTTTTCGAAACCTCTTTAATAAATTGACCTTTTAAACAAACAGATAGAACTTCACTGAGATCCCTGGTAGCAAATACTTTAACTGCATGTGGTGTTGTTTCAATATCTAAGCTAATCGAGCTAGAATCAGCATAGGTTCGAGGTACACATACGTCCAAGGTACACCACTTACCCCTATGCCAAACCTTCAATTCTTCAATATTGACTTAACATTTTTTTTTTCTAGTTTATATTTTCTAAGTTATAGTTTTCATTGTCAATAATGATGAAAAATGATTTGAGTAATCCTATGAGAAATAAAACTAATTTACAAAATAAACACACCCAAACACCTGAAACAAAAATTCTAAACAATTCAAAACTTTTGTTCAAATTCAAACAAAATTCAAATCTTCATTCTAAACTCCAAAGCCGAGCACACAAGCTAGAATATATATGTACCTACCATACCATGGCAAAGCCGAAATGCATCATGGGGGTGGTAGTGAAATCGCTACTACTCAGGGAGTGGGTACATTTTCGCACCCGCAATTTTCCCTACAGATGCATTTTTTCCCCCAAACGCCGGCGAAAAGCTGGCTTTTTCTATGCATGAGAACGGGGCCATAGTTACCTAGGTGAGGCACTCTTGTCACTAAGCATTTCAGGCGACACATACTGTGCAGTTCCAACAAATGAGTTCCGTCTATTTGATTCATCACCGGATGCTAAAAAAAGGTAATCACAAAGTTAACCTCTTGCGACCAGGCGTCACCATTTGGAGACATTTTTTAAAACATCCCCACAAACAATTAACACGTAAATTAGTTCTAAACGTGACCTGGACTAATAGAAAAAAGATTCAAATATCATTTTTCAGCCTTTCATCACAGGCATCAGTCATTTATTTCTATAAAAAAATGAAGTTAAACAAGGGTCAATATGATATTAGAGTTCTTAAAAAACTTATTTAAAAAAAAATTCAAAACTTTTCAAAAATTTCCTTTAGTAGTTAATTTTAAAGGCATTTTGCATTAAAAACAATTTTAAAATAATTTGTTAACTACAAATAAGTGATACTTTTTTGTTGCATTTTTGCACAAAAATAAGTATTTTTAGAGTTTAAGGGGAAGCTAAAGACCCAGCATCATTTTTCCCCTTCCCATGTTAAGTCTATGGGACAGTTTTTGGAACAGCGTGCCTTTGCTTTTGAGTTTATTTACTAGCAATTTTTTGCATTAGGAAGTCCAGGAAGTTTTCTGAAGATCCTCAAGCTCACTTTTTCATTTTATGCTGACAGATTTTTTAAAATTTGCAATAAAAAATATTCCTGCTATTTTGCTATTTTTCTAACAAACTAAAACTTTTTAATTAAAAATAAGTGCTAAGTATTAAAATTCAAACCTTTTTTTATAATTTGCTGCAAATTTCATCGTAAAACTCTAAAAGGGAGTGAAGATATGATTTTTAGAAGTCATTTTGACGTGACAAAAAATTATTCAAGTATTTAGCTAGTGTTGCGCAGCGCCCTCTGTGAAATTCCCTTTTGGTAGGGAAAAATCGGGGGGTTGCAAAATGGGGGTGTCACGGATCTTTTACGAGTATTCACCCTCACCCCTCAGTTGCAAGAGATCAAAGGTTGTACGTAAATTGGGCTTCTTATCAGTGGCTTCTTACTTCGGACTAGTAGGAACGGGGGACTTCTGAAACGAGAGTGGTCTGTGGCAGCAATCTGTTATTGATTTTTACGCTGAGGGGATATTGAGAATTTTGGCATAACCAAGAGAAATCTTTGTTCGGTTATTAATATTTTCTCGATTGTTATTTTCAGGAATAATAAATTATTGAAATGGTGTAAATCATACATATAATTAAAATTAAAAAAAAGTGGATTTCCTGTTTACGAACTAAGTGATATTTGTAGTGGAATTTTTTATCTAGCGGACAGGGCGGGCAAAATGATCAGATGGTTATGTGATTTTGGCAATTTAATGCTTCGTGAGTTTTTTTTTAAGGGTCCGAGGGATTTCTTTTACTGAGAGGGAAGGGAGGTAGAGAAGAGTGATCTTAACCCTCTAATGCATGAATTTTTATTTTCATCCCCAAAAAATATATATGTATCTTTAATTCTCACACATTATGGGAAAAATACTTAAAAAAATTAACTGCATTAGAATTTAAATAATTTCAATTTTTTAAAATTTTTTTCCATGTGACAAAAACCAACTGCAAAATTCCAATTTTGATAATAATGGCTAGAAAACTCCTAAAAATATTTCAAAATAACCCTTTTTAACTATGATTAATTTTTCAAAACAATTTATTAGTATTTAGTACTAACTAATATTATTATTCTTTGAATACTGCCAAAAACGTAATTTCACAAAAGTTAATAACCTCACTTTTTAATTTTGAACACACTTTTACTACTGTCAAGTATGAGGATTATTAGTAACTAAAACTTTAAAATGAAATATAATAGATGAAAAAAACATAGATTTGTCTAGGAGAAGCTCTAATTTAATAGAATAAAGTATATTATGTTACTTGTTACCAAACGGTAACAGTATGCATTAGAGGATTAATATTCAAATTAATTTTTTTTTAGTTTTTAAATACTCTTAATTTTTGCAAAGCAAAAATTTATTATTTGTTTTACCTAATTTAAAATATAACTTAACCTATATGAAATATAAGGTAATGAAAGTATTGCTATACATTTCGAAAATCCAAAATGGAGATTTTGTGTTTTCTACGTGTTTTAGATGGTGCCTATTCTTAAAAAAAAAAGTTTTTTGAACATTGATCAGTCTGTCGGTCTGAAACCATTCTGCAGTTGAACTAAAAGAGCCATTGATTTCAACAGTTATTCATACTTTGAAGCAAAACGTTTAAATAGCAATTCATATTAAATTTTCGTAATGTTCTTATTAGAGTTTTATTACAAATTCATGTGTTACTGACAACCAGAATATATTTTCTGATCAAGTATCCAATTCAAGTTCCGTGATCACAAGAACAGATTGAATGTTAAAATACTTTTTGTTTACGTTTAAACCATTTTTAGAGACTAGAAATAGGCAGCCGGAAACGATTACCTTACCTTACCTTTTTCCTACTTCCGCTAGTACTGAGATTTCGGATTTCAGAATATTTTTAGTTTAAAAAAAATAGACTTATGGACGATTTATATATTTAGATTTTATGTTTCTAGTAAATTTCTAGTTCTTGAATTTGTCTAGAAAAGTGCATTAATATTTCTTGTCTTACAACTGTATGAACCATGTTAATAAGGAAATGTATTGAAAGACCAGAAGTTGGGGATTTCAAACAACCAAAACTTAATTTTAATAACCAGGTGAACAGCAAAAACTTGTTCATAGACAAATCTGAAGATGATGATGATCCAAAACCATAAATAAAAGTAAATGTACTTATTTAAAAACTTTTATAAAAGAATTTTACAAATACATTCATAAGAATACTATTAAATAATTATTTAAATTTGTCATTCGTGATTCATAAAAAAAATATCAATGTGTCGTTAAGCTATAACTGCTAAAGAAAATTAATTAATTGCTACACGAAGGCCAAATCGGCTTCGAAGCAAAGTCGTAATGGCTGAAAGAAAAAGTATGAGCTCCAAAAAAAATTTTACTTTGGTTTCGCCTAGTATTAGGCAATGCAAGGTAAAAAAAAATTAGGAAAATAAAAAATGTTGAGCAACAGGTCTGGGTAATTTGTAATGGGTTGACACGAAACGAATTATCATTAACTCTGTGCATTCACTTTTGAGTAGCAAGCATTGAAAATGCAAACCAAATTATGTCTCTTTCGAACCCCACTACTTTCCCCGAAACAAAAAAAATAAAGAATGAACAACCGTGCTTGTTATAGCTTACGAGAGGCCATCTAAAGGGGCAGGGAATAGCCACCCCCTTTTTCGGAAAGGGGAGTTTGTAGTAGGGATGTCGTGCGGGGAATTTTATACTACTCAGGGATTTTTTTCCTTCACAATTTTCCCTAACTGACAAATTTCAGTATCGCCCTCTGTTGTTAAAAATACAAAAGTCAAACTACCGGGAGGTATTTAGAATCCCCTTAAGGCACGTCCCTAAATAACTAAAAAAATAAACCCAAACTGTTTAGTAATTATGTATAGCATAAACTTTTACAAATAATATACTTAAGTTGCTTTCCTTTTTGAAATGTATAAGGATGAAACTAGTTAACTAAGTATAAGAAATAACAATCGAGTTAAAAATTCGTATCACATTTGAAGAGCTTGGTGGAAAAACGTGCTAAGTGACATTTTATTAAAAATTGATATTTCTTTGTCAATGAACATATTACTATCTCCTTTAACTATAACAAGTTTCTCCTTTATTATAAACTTTAAGTTTAATATATTTTTTAAAGCTTACAAGTACCATTTTTACCAGATCTGAGTGCAAACTAAAATCTTCAAAGCTCATTTTCTCGTTTTCACCATTTTGTCACTTAGCATGTTCATCAACTAAACTCCTCAATTTATAAATAATTTGTATTGCCAAGAAAACTACACATAAAAGCATGTAAGTTTATGTTTGTAGAAAGAGTTTAGCTTTAACTATCAACTACCACTCAATTAAAATTTCATTTAGATGTAAATAAATTACCTATAAGGGAATTTCAATACTTAAAAAGTTATATACAGTGGTGGCCAAAAGTGTGGACACTTTTTGAAAGTTTCATGTGTTTCAACTGTTACCTGTGTTCTTGCATCTATTAAATCTTGCTTAAATACAAATATTTAAATGTTAGGTTGAAGGTAATTTAATGTAGAATTTCATTAAAAAAAACAGAGTTAAAGTATCTGTATTACAAATAAAGTTATGCTCATTTTAGTTGAACAAACAATCACTATCAATGGATTCTCTCATGCTGAAATTGCAATACAAGTTGGTGGTTCAATGACTTGCAAAACTAAGACAGATCATACTATTACTTGCATAACTTATTCGTAATACAGGTTTTGTAATACTGTATTTATTTTTAATTCTACATCAAATTACTTTAATGATGATGATGATGTTGTGTCCATGGATATAGATTATATGGGACCAAAGGTATCATAGACGGCTTCAGCGATCTGCACACAGTGGTCCTCATAAAGGTTAAATTACTAGTAATTTGATATACAATTGTTTAATTTGATATACAATTAATATATTCTGTAATCACACAAAAGTTTAAAAGTATGAAACTTTCAAAAAGTGTCCACACTTTTGGCCACCACTGTACATAACAAACTAAAGCAGCTTATAGATAGGTAAATTTTGTGAATACAACATTTTAGCAAAAACCTTATTATTATTATAAAGACTGACTGGTACTGGGAACTCAAGTAACAAATTTGAAATATACAGGTCTTTTAGTTAAAGCTGCAGAGTAGTTTCAGACGGTTGGTTAATTTTTTTAGATTTGGCCCAGAGGTTGACCCAGCCTTTCATCCCTTGAGTGGGTCAATAAAATGGGTACCAAGCATGCTTGGGAACTAAACACAGGGGGTTCTGTGTGAGGCTGACCACCTTACCGGGACATATGACTAGCACCCCAGAGCCCTAGGTCACGAAAACTGAAATGGGCACGGCAGGCCTTGGCCCAGTAATGGGCTGTAGGGCCGGGGAATTTTTTTTTTTTTTTAAGATTAGGCATCATAACCTACCACCTACTTGCTAAACATTCAGGTGTTGGCGGTGAAGTTTTCACTGTATGAGAATAACGCTACCACAATGTATTGAAAATAATAAACAATAATAATGAGTCTTACCGTCATTATTTTCATCGTTGATAACTTTGGCAGATCCGAAGTCTGTTATTTGTATATGCATGTTTTCATCTAGTAGGATATTTTCAGGCTTCAAGTCCCTTCAACGAAAAAATATATTATTGAAATAACTAATATTTTTTCTAATATATATATTTGAAAAAGCATTTAAAAAAAATATAATGTATGAAAGTATAAAATGAAAAGTAGTGTATTGTATACATATCTTATGATATGTTTGGATATTATTAGTTTACATTACAGTACGCTAATTTTTTTTAAAAAATTATCATTTAAAAAATGTGAAATATCATTTTGTATCACAGCAGAAGCATTTTATATGGTTATCTTTTTTAATTTACTGTTTTTTATAAAATCAAGATAAAATTCCTTTTATTATTAATTATCAATGTAGCGATAAAATATAACATTTCAGTAATATTGAATTACACAAATACATAATTTTTTTTAAAGCTGCCCAGCTTCGATAACTGGAATATCTTAACATCTTGACCAAAACTTATTCTATCCCCAATAATCAGTATGACTCAATTACTTAAACTTTTAGTATTTCACTTCAAGCTAAAATTATCAACTCTCGATTAAAACCTAAAAATTTAAACATAAAGAATGAAATGTTCTTGTTTACCTGTGAATGATATTCAGTTTGTGTAAGTGTTCAATAGCGAGAAGTATTTCTGCAGTATAAAACCTAGTACACTCTTCATCAAATGACCCGACCTTCACAATATAAGGTAAAAGCTCTCCATGTTTTGCATAACTCATCACAAAATCTTTTCTTGAAGTTAAAGAACTTTTATAGTTTTTTTTAAATGTACCAAGCAATATAGCACTTCATAATAGAAAATTCAACAATAATGCATATCAAAATGAGGGGAGTATAAAACACAATTTTCAATTCCACTCAATAATAGATACTTGTAATATTATAAGTGGAAACGTGGACAATGACAGAAAACTTGCCACGTCAAAAACCAACACAAAAACAGGTTTGATAACTGAAGCTATTAATGGCTTCCATATTAAGCCCTAACAAATGCTTGGCGACTTATTTGCCGGCAACTACATTATGGTGTGAGAAGCTAGTTGAAATGAAATATAAACAAGGTTTGTAGAGATGATCAAGAGAGGCTCCCACAAGTGATTATTTTGGTCGTTATTTATCCTAGAAAATCAGACCTTTTTGTTTTTGTTAATACAAAACATTCTAAATTGATTGCAAGACACAAAATTTGCATTATGGGACTTCTTCATACAATGCGAACTAAGATTTGAACTCGCCACTAGTCTATGAGTAGCTCTTAAGTGAAGCTTATCCGATCCAACCAATGCAAAAACAGGTTTTAGGCGGCTCCAAGAGTTTTTCTCGCCAAGCATTTCAACGTATTCCTAACTCTAGACTGGGGGCTAGGGTGGGCCGAAAAAAACTTTTTATTTTATTTCGGATCGCTATAGTGCGGAAAAGTTGCCATTGGTAAAGACATGAAAAATGCACTAATTGTTATTTTTTTATGACTATATCTTCCGTTCGCGCAATGCCATCAAAGTTGGCAAAAATTGTCAAAAACCGTAATTTTTCATAATTTTTTTAAACCCGATATATGATTTTAATTGCTTTCCTATATCATGTTGTATGATTAAAATTTACAAAAAGTTAAAATTTTGAAATTTAGCAAAAAATACGAATTTTCCTAATTTTATACTACGTTGAGTGGTCGGAAGATCTGACACAAATGTATAATAACTTATTATACCATATATTATAGCATTTATTATTAATGAGTGCATTAATATTTGGATTTTACATACGTTTAGTAGTTAATTTACGATATAGGAACGTAATTAAAAACATCTGCCTTTTTTAATAAAAATTATAAAAAATTACAGTGTTTAACAATTTTTCGCCAACTTTGAAGGCATTGCGCGAACGGAAGATAAGGTAATAAAAAAATAATAATTAGTGCATTTTTCATGTCTTTACCAATGGCAACTTTTCCGCACTATAGCGATCCAAAATAAAATAAAAAGTTTTTTTCGGCCCACCCTACTGGGGGCCAATTTTATTTGCCTCACCCTGTATTTCATGCAAGGTATTTTAAAGTAAAAATTTAGAATAAACTCAGTAGTGTTAAATCCCTAATATAGGCCAGCAGAGCCCATTTCAACTAACAAGAACAGATGCTACTGTACCTAATAAAAAAAAATGCTATAATACAGTGGTGGCCCAAAAGTGTGGACACTTTTTGAAAGTTTCATGTGTTTCAACTGTTAATTGTGTTCTTGCATCTATTACATTTCGCTTAATTACAAACATTTAAATATTAAATTGAAGGTAATTTCATGTAGAATTTCAGTAAAAAAAACAGAATTAAAGTATATGTATTACAAATAAAGTTATGATCATTTTAGTTGAACAAGCAAGCACAAGCAATGGATTCTCTTATGCTGAAATTGCAATACAAGTTGGTGGTTCAATGACTTGCAAAACTAAGACAGATCATACTATTAGTTGCATAACTTATTCGTAATACATTTATTGTAATACTGTATTTATTTTTAATTCTACATGAAATTACTTTGATGATGATGATGGTGTGTCCATGGATATAGATTATATGGGACCAAAGGTCTCTTAGAGGGCTTCAGCAATCTGTACACAGTGGTCCTCATAAAGATTAAATTACTTTTAATTTGATAGACAATTGTTTAATTTGATATACAATTAATATATTATGTAATCACACAAAGTTGAAAAATATGAAACTTTCAAAATGTGTCCACACTTTTGGCCACCACTGTATGAGTAAATAACACAAAAATAAAATTTTCCATTTAAAAGGATACATAACCTATCCGTATCTTGAAATGTGCAATTTAACTTAATAAAAAATGGGCTAGGATGGTTATTTAAAATGTTCATGATTTGTTTTTCACGCATAATGGCCTTTTGCTTCTTCTCACGCAGGATATGACGCTTCTCACACACTTTAACTGTAAAAAAAATATATTCAAATGTTTTAAAGTGTTAGAGACTGATTACTATTAAATAAATACAAGCACTGCCTTATAAATAAAATAATAAACTTTATTTTCAAAAAACTGCAAAAATTGTCTTTTTTAAATTTAAATCATCAACAAACATTCTAGAGTATAAAAAATGAAATTGAAAAGTAAATGTATTCAAAAATAAGCACTATTAAAAACTTTTTATAATTTAACAACACTAATATATTTTTAAAGCATATTTAGGGTAAATGACACATAAAAAAAACATTGCACCAGCAAAATTAAATGCTAATTACATTTATTCAAAAACAAGTAGGGTTTGTAACAGTGAAATGTAATTATATTAAAATTGGCATCAATTTAAATTTTGAGCACACAAAAAACTCTAGATACTAAATTGTTTTTAGGACATTTTAAAATTTTAAAATAGAAATATTTTCAAATATAATTTTAGAAATAATAAAATTAGATCCGGCAAAATAAATTAATAAAAATACATTTAATAATATTATTGTTTAAACCAAGACACTTACTAGCATATTCCTTGTTAGAGTATATGTCTTTGGCCAAATATACCTAAAAAAATTAAAATAAATTTTGGAAAAAATAAGTCAAAAATATGAAAATAAAACAAATGATAAAATTATTTATAAACTGATAAACTCTTTGAATGCTTTCTAATGTTTAAAATACAAAACGTGTAGAAAACATTTAGAAAAGATAAAGCCATACTTATGAAAGCCCAAGCAATAGATAAAAATCAATTGATAAGGATTGTTTTTGTTTTAAAATAAGCAAATAAAGAGGAGATATTTTGTAAATAACCCTTTAATTTTTTCTCGGCAAAGTGAAAACTATGTAAATGAAAGTATAGATGCGTTCACTTTCTGTATTCTTTAATTAAAATAAATTTGCATTCCAACCATACTTGTATAATTAAACTGGTTTGAATGACCAGACTTACTGCATTTTGCAGTACAGTACTTGATCTGTCTGTTTCAGAGTCCTAAAATATATGGAAAATGTCCTGTTTTTTTATTTTTTGTCCGGCATTAGAACCAAAAACTAGACATTTTCTTTGTCGACAACTCTGGCATTTAATACTTTTAATTTGGCATTTAATTTTTTTAATAAATCAGTAGTTGCTCGCGAGGCCCAGTGGTAGTGCTTCGCATTGCCACGCCACAGGTCTGGGGATCAAATCCCGGAGTGGGCAAGGTTGGCCCATCCTTTTATCCCTTGAGTGGGTCGATAAAATGGGTACCAAGCATGCTTGGGTACTAAACACTGGGGGTTCCGCGTGAGGCTGACCACCTTACCAGGACATATGCCTAGCACCCCAGAGCCCAAGGTTACAAAAAGATGAAATGGGCACGGCAGGCCTTGCCCCGATTAAGGGCTGTTGCGCCAAGAAGTTTAGTTTAGTTGATCATAAATGGAAGGCAAGAGCTCTATTTCATTCAAACCTAACAAGTTATACAATAATTAGTTAAATTTTTTTATTCTTCTCTGTTTTTATTATTCTAAATTTAATTTGTTTTGATTAATTTCAAATTTATAGAACTTTTCTGCACCACTTTACAAGACTCTGTGGCGATTGGGTCTGGCAACACGAAGTGTGACCGGATTCGATCGAAAGAGGGCTTTTAGTATATAAACCCCAGTTGTGCTGAGCGCGGGCGCTTAGAAACAGTGACCATGCCATGCTGTTAAAATAAACATAACTTATCAAGTGAATTGGTCTCTAATCCCTATTAGTCAACAAGATTTACATCAACCATGAATACAAGCAACTAAAACTCAAGTTGATTACAAAACTGAAACTGCAATGAACTAAAATGGACATGATGCAGTCTTGGAATAATCTTTTTTGCGTGTTCTTATCAAATACTGCGCTGCACTGATGTTGAAAATATCTGGTCCCCCTAAAATTAGCACCCCCTACAACCTTACAAAAACATAACATCCAGCATCAAGACTTGACATATTTAACCTGCACCAGTCAATTATCCAATACCAAGTCTACGACATTTGTGGCGGTCCAACCTCAACACAGCCAAAAATTACGGGGAAAAGCCCAAAGAAGCCGCCGATGTTATGCAAATCGGTCTCTCGGATAGGTATAAAGCGCTCCCGTGTCTCTTATCATTTTCTGAACTTGTCATTTCCTGCTTTCACCGTTTCTGTGTTTCCATAGTCCTGCTGGCAGGTTACGCACCTTGTTTTCCCAATTGGTAAATTCCCCAAGTGCTATGCCGGTTTGAAGTCTTCCAGTGTACCAAGTCCAACCATACCCAGGAGCCTCCCGTGACAGTCCCGGGGTTAGGCGTCAATGGTTGCGGTACTTGAGGCCTGACCGCCACGTTCGCCCGCCTCCGCCCATTCAGCAGCTAAGTGTACCAAGTCATCGAATTTAAATATTTTTGTTGTAAATTTAAAACTTTTGACTTTTAATCATTTACTCAGTAGAACTTTAAATTGCTTCTTTTTGTTCCTATCTTTAAATGCTAGTTGTTTATATTTGAAATATGACCTTGCCGTATATACTCAGTGACAGATGTGATTTAATTAATTCTTAATAAACTTTAATCGACACCTGACTTTTGTTTATTTTTCTTCATTTACATAAGTTATTCCCAAGGGGTGTCACACATTATTCATTGCCATTGCAGAGCAGCTGTTAAAGATAATCTACCAAATCTATAATTACCATAGAAAACGAGCCCTCTCCAATGAGTTTCCCAAAACGGAAATCTTTGGCAGATTTCTTCAAGGGTTGCTTTACAGGTTGAGAGGAACTTCTTCCAGTTATGGCTACGTCAGCGCCATTTCCCGGCATCGAGTCTCTTGCATTCATTTCTGTGGACTCGTCTCGAATGCGACATTCTACAGACTGAAAAATAAATAAAATTAGGTATGTTTGTTTCAAGGTGGTTTTTGTAGAAAATAAGGAGTACGAAAGGAGAAAATTAATGGCTGATTTTGGATGAGTTGAATTAACATTGTATTAGAGCTCATACTGGCAAGACCTTGTGCTTGCTATTTTTTGGTACTTATATACTAACATCGAAAAAAGCTGTGCTAATGTGACAAAAAAAGACAATCCTGTTATTTGCATGCAGTTATCCGGGTTTGATTACGTTAGTTTGAATTATCCTAAGAAGACACCCAAAGCAACCATTAAGAAAGACATCCTATTCAGCATTGGGACTTTAAAGCATATTTAACATGCACTCTCAACACAGGGTATTATTCGTCGGACATTTCTGACTGCACAGGACGTTTATTGGTCAACAGTTATTTGGAGAGGCCCGGACCCGAACCTTTATCTTCTGCATGAAAGGCGAATGCCCTAATTAACTGGGCTCCCCAGCACTGTTCTTGTTGCTTAGTTGTTTGCCTATTAATGGCACCACTTATTTATAACTGCATTTAAAGTGTACATACTGGCAGCACTTAAAAACTGCAAAACCTATAGTTGCATCTTAGGCAATAATACAAAGTACTTGAATTTTTAACCACGGTCACGTGAAGAAGTTGGCACTTCAATTCAACCTCAGTACTACATTTTAAGGGGGTATGGGACACTTTCAACTTTTTTCTTTAATATTGTAGATATCAATATAATTTTTTTTCCATAAATGTATACTAAATATACTTACACTTTTAGATAGTCAGAGGTTTTAAATAATCATTATTTATTTTTTTAAAATATAAAATGTGTCAAAAAGTGATGTCTCTTATTTTTGTTATAAGTCAAAAACTTATTTATTGGCAAACAAATATTTAGCATTTTTATAAACAGAAAAATGTATTTAACAAACTGTCTTTACCGATTTTTCATATTTGCCATAGTTTTTTAAAAAAAAAATTATTGAAGTTTTTTTTAATAATTTCACAGGTTCACTTTTTTTATTAAAATTAATAAATAAAAAAATAAACTATTTACAACTAATCCCTAAAGACAAATTAAAGATATATGTTTGAAAAATATGAGTAAAAAATTTTGACACTCTATGGGCAGTAGATTTTGAGTTATATCAATTTAAAGTCAAAAAATCATCGAAAACACGATCAAGGAGAAAAACAGCTTTGAAGTTTATCACTTTCCTTACTGAAGCACTCCAAACCGACCGACCAACTAAGGATTCGATAACGTTATTCCTATCTAATATTACGAGGAAGCAAAGACTATAAACGTGGTTGGCCAACACAGATGTCATGACATAAAAAACTACACATCTCACGTTCTACTGCAGATATAAATAAAATTTTTGTTTTAAATTATTCTAAAATATTTGTGTTATTTTTTATGATAATAATAATTTTTTTGATTTTTTTGAAAATTTTGTGTCCCATACCCCCTTAAGAATAGTCAGGACTTTAGAATGTGACAGATTTAATGTGCATAAGCCTTATATTACACAAAGCGAGGGCAGAACCAATGAAAGACTTAACATTGTGGCCTAATGCCCCAATTGACAAGCCACCACAAAGCACTAAAAAAATGACTTTCTGACCTGGTATTATCAAAATAAGGACATTACATTTGTATAAGTTAGTTTGTGTATTAATACTACATTGAAACTATACAAAGGCTACTGGATATATCAGTATATTGAATTGCAGTCACATAAGAAATCCTGACTCTTTTAGCTGGCAGTTTTAGCATGTAGCGTGACACAATATGTGGGAATAACTTTAGCCTGAATAAGCTAAAGCCTGGACTCTAGCCTGGGCCATATTTAAGATTAAAATTGAATTGAACACTTATGGAGATCTTCTAAATATATAAAGATTATTTTAATTAGTTGTTTGTCTGAAGCACTGAGATAAAGCAACGCACTGTCGCTGCTAATCGATGCCTACATGGGTTGAGAAATTTCTTGAGCTCCAAACTGGTTAAAAGGAAAACAAAGATTGTACTCTATAAAACCATCATAAGACCAGTGCTTACTTATGGCTCAGAAACCTGGGCCATGACAAAATAGCAGGAAAATAGACTGGCTGTCTTTGAAAGAAAGGTTTTGAGAAAAATTATGGGTGCAGTGAACATCAATGGCATATGGAGGCACAGATATAACAATGAACTATATAGGTTATATAGGGAAGCAGATATCATCAACTTCATGAAAGTCAGCCGGATGAAATTTGCTGGACATCTGTGCAGAATAAACCGAGACTCTTTAACATCTAGAGTCTTCCACTATAAGCCAATCGGCACCAGGGCAAGAGGGAGGCCCAAACTTCGATGGATTGACTGCGTAGACGAAGATTTCAGAACGATTAAAGTGCAAAACTGGAGGTCGGCTTCCAAAACAAGATCAGAATGGAAGAAGATTCTGAGGAAGGACCTGGCCCACAAAGGTCTGTCGAGCCAATAAAGAAGAAGAAGAAGTTTGTCTGAAGAAAAATAACCAAAACCCATTGACTAATTATTTCGATCAGAAGAGGAAATGGGTTTTCATTCTATCAAAATAGTTCAGTTATTAGATCAGAGATGTATCTTTACCTTTTATCCTACTAAAATATAATATTTGAATTCTTTTAAACTTGTCAACAGCATCTTGAATTTTTCCATACTCACAAAATTTACAGTGAAAGCCACCGATCAAACATTAAGAAGAAAACAATATTTTTAAAAATAAAGAGAATACTTGTTGACGATAACTTCTCAAAACAAAGAACAAACATTTAAACAAAATTATATAAACAAACTTTCGAAACTTTATTCAGGTTGATTTAACTACAAAACAATTCAATAGAAGAAACTTGATTTAACTTACAACTTCCCCTGCACTCATCTTAAAATTTCGTACAGGTTACATTCAAGAAATAAATATTTATAATATTAATCTTTAAAAAAACAAGTAAAATTACACGAATCTAACTCTTTGCAAGAATCAGATAAAAATAACAAACAAAAAGTTTCAGACCAGGCAGATGCTTGCATGAAAAGTTTTTTTATTATTATTTATTTTATCAAAACTGTTTTTTGCTATTTAAAAACACAAAAATTGTTTTAAAGGAAATTTAAAATGTTTAAAACGTTAGCAGTGGGATTTTTTAAAACTAAAAATGATATTTAAAAATTAATTTTTAATTTAAACCTAAATCGCAAGAAGTTTGTTGCAACTCAACTTTTATTTTTACTGCAGTGCGAAATTTTGTTTACTTAACTGGTTTCGATTTCTGAATAGTAGCAAATTTACGACTATTCCTGCAATTTTTCATAAATATTTAATCTTTCCTTACTTGTAAGTTGATTTTATCGTCTACAAATACTTATATTCTATACATTTGTTGGATAAGTTATTTAGATAGAATTTTGTATCATATTAATTTGAATAATTTCTTATTCAGGGTGTGTCCATTATAATTATTCATATTGATTTTTACTGTTTCCAAATAATTAAAAAAATTCATATTAAATTTTCTACTATAAGGCTTAAAAAATTGTGTATTTTAAATTTCCTCACGACTTCATTACTTCTTATTGATAATATTACTATTTTTATTATACTATTAGACAAAACTAATTTATTTCGATTGTCCATCAATTAAGAGTACATGACTCATTACCAATTCCACGGTGCCTCATTTTGCATGTGAACCTTGATATTTTTTAACATTTCATTCAAACTTTCAACATACACCCGGACAATAGAATTTCAGCTAAGAAAAGCTAGAATTATATAATTTAATTTAAATATTGTAGTTATACAGATTTTGATCACCAAGGACAAAAGTATATTAGATTATTATAAAAAATAAATTCTAGAAAATTAGTTTCAAATATTTCCTTAATTGGTGTGAATACTGCTAAAATCGATTGTCTTTATGTTGTCATTCCTCTATAACTTAAATCAGTTTATCAATCACACTCAATTTTTTGAAATATACAGTTTCTTATTTTCAGGAAGACATGTCAGAGATGATTTCTCTAAAATATCATTCATTAAACCGTTGTGAAAACCTATTTTACATGTTTCACAGAAGCAAAGAAAAAGTTTATTGCACACAGCTTAAGTAGAATAGGTGCTTTTTATTTGTTTTGGTTATTTATTTTGACTTAAGCAAGCATGAAGGAGGTAAGATTAATTTGCATATTATTTGCTTAATTAAACTTTTTTTATTTTATTGTTTTATAAATTACGATTCATGCATGTTTCTTTTGCTTAAATTTTTTTTTTAGTTTCCTGAAAAAAAAATAATAACAGTTAATATGAAAAAAAAAATTATTATGCATTAAACTTTTTTTAATTCCTTATATGTACTTTGTAAATTAAGTAGTTTTACATGCTTAAAATTATCATCTGCTTTAATAACTATTCTGTTTTATTCTCACGATGTTTTGCGTTAAGAAAATGTTTTCCTGGAAAATTATTTGGTTTTACTTTTTAAGAACTAGCAAGTTGTTTTTTCATGGCTTTCTGCTTATACAATTGATTTTCAAATTGTAATGCTAGGTATGCTGGTATATATATTGTCTGCTTTAGTAATTTAATAGATTATGTATCTATAGTACAGTAGAACCCTGATTATCCTAGTTAATGTGGTCTGAGACTAACTCGGATAACCGAAAAACTCGGTTAACATGAAAATTGTAAATAAACAATTGTGTGTGTCGAAATGTATATTTTAACTAATACAAATGTTATATAGAGACACCTCGTGCAATTCATATGCATATATGACATTTAAAGAGTTCTTTTCCTTAATTGTGTTCTGTTTTATGCTATTTTGGTGTTTCTCGGCAGCAATGTATCGCCCTTTTTTTAAGGATAACAGGATTGCTGGTGTCACTTTTTCTTGTTGTTCTTTATATTCAATAGCACTTTCTATAGCTTTTAGTCAGAGGCATGGGGTAAAGGTGATATTGTTGTTGGATTTCTTTTTCCTGAGGATTTGTGAGATTCAGAAGTTCTGTTCATAATTTTTTTCGGTAGTCATCAGATAAATCTTAGAAATATTTAAAAGCCCGGTTAAAGCGGAAAATCGAGACTGCACTGTAGTTTGATAAATATTTAAAATATGTTCTAAATGTTATGGGCAATTTGATAATCAGGGCATCACTCATAATGCCCAGGTCATTAATACTATTGTAATTGTTTACGATAGTTTATCATATTGTCCCATCATAAAAAATACTGCAATTATTTTTCAGGGCACTTTGGTGGATAAACACGTATTTATGTAACTGTTACAGTTACTTAATTATAAAAGTAACTGTTTAAGTTTATTTAATTATTATTTTATGTTTAAATAACATAATGTGAAAAGTAAATAGTTACAGTTACTTTTAGCAATTTCTAGTAATAAAAAAAAATTGCAACATCTTGCTGTTTTTCAAAGGGAACCAAGATTTAAAAAAAAAAAATAGTGGCAATTGGGAAAAAGCTAATATTGAAAATGCAATGTTTTTAAAAGTTACATTTTAAATAGTTAAGTTTAAGATGAACACCAAACTGTCGAAAATATCTGCAAAGAGCAGTGTGAGATAAAGAAAAAGTTTTAAAATTTCGTTACAGTTAAAAGTAACTAAGTTACAGTTACTTTCTAAAAAATCTAATGGCGCTACTGAAAAAAGTAGCTGTTACAAGTAACATGTTACTCCAATCCCTCGTTATATGTGTCATGCAACACTGTACATGGATAATGTTATCTGGAGTGTTCTTTAAACCAGGGTTGGAAAAAAACCTGGTTTAAAAAAAATAACTGGGTTTATTTATTTATTTTGGTTTAAACCAGTTTTTTTTTTGGTTTAAACCAGTTTTTAAAAATTAATTTAGCTAATTATTTTTTTAATTACGCATGCTTTGTTTTGATGGAATATCTTAGATTAAATAACATTTTAATACCAATTATTAAACCATTTTAAAAAAATATTTAAACAAAATAAACACACATTTCAATTGTTGCTAGTTGTGAAAAAATTAAAAACATAAGTTTTTTTCTTTTAAACCTAATGGGAGATATGTAGTATATTTACTATATATTTATATGAAAATGTATATATTTATTGGATGAATGCATATTATATTGTTCTTGTTTAAAAAATATCAATGACATTTAATCACAAGTTTCATATATTTTTTTTCTTTAGATAATAAAAACATGTTTTTTTTTTTTTGGCTAAAATGTTCATATTTATTTGTATTACACCACTTTATTTATTTTTAATTATTTGGAATTTGTAATCAATATTTTAGGCAAAAACACAAGTTTTGCTGCTTTTTCTAAGCCCAGTTTGTGGTGCTGCTTTAACTGCACAATGCCAAAAACATTCGTTCAACAGAATAAATAAATAGAAACCAAACTTAAAATATTAGTAAAAAGCAAAAAAGAAATGTTTATTATTATTTTTTTTTTTGAAAAAAAAACCATCTGTTTTAAACCATGCCAACCCTGCTTTAAACTAATTATAATAAATACCTCCCCTCTAGTACTTCAAGATGTATCTGACCGATTGCACCATGAAGGATCGTTTCAATCCTGAAGAGTACAACGACTTCAAGTTCTGGCGTGAACCCATCGACGAGGTTTCTCTGGATGATCTATTGGAAGTGAAGGTGTCCAAAGAGATAAAGGCGCCAATGAAGGAGCCGACAACGCCAATTTTGAGCCAATATGATGCGTTTATGTATTGGAGGGAGCCGATTCCTGAAATTGATGTAGAACTGTAGATTTGCTTGTTAGTATGCCTTGGGTTCGTACAGTGCAGTGTTTAATGATTTGTTATTTTCGAAAATTGTTATAAGTGTTTTTTTTCTCTTATTGTGTGAAATTTGTTTTGGTACTTATGTAAGAAAAGGAAAATTAAGAAAATGAAAACATATTTGTTAATTATTAAAAAAGCCAAATTATTTACTTTTTAAATATTATTTGGATAGAATTTTGTTTATAAAGACATATTCATGATTTTATTCTGATTATAAATTTAAAAATGGACTACCAAAGCCCGGCAAGGTTGGTAAAAAAATAAACTTACTGATTTTGTACAGGTGTAAAACCTTTGAAAGGTTTCAAATTTGTTCAAGAAAATGTCTTTATTTGGTTTTGTAAAAATCTGAAGTAAAAAGTGTACGAACCCTGTATTCTTTAGCTGCCTGCACTGTTTTGTAGTTCCTATCAGCAAGTTGTCTCTTTCATTTGCAGAAGCTATTGTCGTTAAAGACGTGTTTGTATAAATTTAATGCATTCCAAATAAAAATTGGAATTGTAAATATTTGTTTTGAAATTTGCTTATGCTATGGAAACAGTATGTACAGAGCTATCAGATGTATTCAAAGAGTATTTTGTCAGATGATAATATTGCTTCAATGTGGTTTTCTTTTCAGCTTTCCAATATCTAATATCTGGATATTAAATAACAGTTGAAGTATTTAAATATATCAGATAAAGACTTAAAATTATTAAATTCTAAAATTATTTTGTTTCATGGAATTTGTGATATTGTAGTTTCCTTCCTTATGCTGTTACATTCCTCTAATAAAAGAGCAAGAATTAAAAATGATTGTAATATTTTTTTAAAGATACACATACAACTCACACAAAATTTCTTAAGGGGGTTCAGTATCCCAAAATCGGTGAAAAAATTAAATTATTGGCTTAAAATACTGTTACAACCGTTATTAATAATGTCACAAAGTATCAAGATGATTGAAAAAATATTTTTGACATTAAAAGCCATTTTATTTAACCCTTTCCTTACTGAAACGGGTTAACAATAAAAACTTTAAACGCGTTTTTCTCAGAACTTGATTTTTTGAACTTCGGTGTACCTTTTCTCAAAAACTATGCTATGTTTTCTCGTAAACTTTTTTTTTATGTAATACATAGTATAGATTAATCTGAGGTTATAAATTTTAAAAAAAACTTAAGTGAAAAAAATTTCATGGGGCAAAAGAGTGAAAAATTTCATGATTTTTTGGGTAATTTAAAACTTATTTTATTTAAAAATCTAACAGTTATTTAAAAAAAAACTTTTAACCTCAGATTAATATATAAGGTTGCTATAACACACACAGAAAATTTTAAGATGATCAGATCAGTAGTTATTGTGAAAAGGTACATTGCAATTGGCCAATTTAACATTACCGATATACAACATACCTAACCCCTTTAAATAAATTTTTAAATCATTCCCATTTCTTATGTTGGTTCATGGGTGATACAAAAAGTGGAACTATGTCTTGGTCAGATGCCAGATATATGGACCCAACAAAATCTGCCTTAATAATGCTTTTACTGCAATTAATAATGATTTATACTTTGAAAAGGAATTTTAAAAATATGATATTTTTTGGCAATATATATTTCAGAGATGGATTAATTGCTCAACAACAATGACACTATCAATACATCATACACAAATGATTTAATAACAAAATAACAATGGTACATAAAACTACAAATGGCTTTGAATCCAATCAACTAGCTGACGCGGCAGCTTCCTTTTCCTCGTTTTTCTCTTTTTCTAACTGATGTTGCCGAATTTTCCATGCTAAGGTGTAGGCATGGGGGTGGATGGGTACAACACCTGCGGTACCTGGAAAAAAAAGATAAAGAAAATCATTAAGAAATTAAAGACAGTGCAGCAACAAAAAAATATAAACATGCATTTGTTCGAAATATCTGAAAGTTCCTCGGAATAATTGAAGCATTGTGACAATGATTTGATTGTATTGCATGTTTAAAGGCATTGTAAAATTAAAATTGCGATTAAAATGTTCTGGTCAAATTATACTATGAACTTAATTAAATCTCTAAAAATTTTTTTTAATTTTAACACTAAATAAATATTTTTCTGTTCATATTACATAAGGGTATTATGTATTCGATTGTACAGACATTTATGGGTCATCAGAGTAAATTTAGCAATGCTTGGGACCAAACCCTTGGCATCCAAGGCAAGTGATTTACTGACAGGTGACAGGGCTACCAAACCCCTCAAGAAGATAAGCTATGATTCATACGAAGCATAAAATTTTCTACCAGGGTTGCCATACTATTTAATAAAAAAATCAAGGACTATTTAAGAACTTTTCAAGGATATATTTCTCCATTTTCAAGGAAATTCCACGATAATTTTTTTTAATTAATTTAAAAAACGAATAAGAGCTCTATAATTTTCAAATGAACTTAAATACGTGATACAAAATAACCATTTAGCTACCGAAAAGATCTGTGAAGAACGGCGTGAGGAGCAACAGAAAAGCAACGAAAATTTACGTTACTTTGTTACCAATAAAAGTAACTGATCTACAATTACAGCTACTTTCTAACAAAATCTAATAGCATTACTTGGCGTTAGTTACCAAAAAAAGTAACTGTTGCAAGTAACACGGCACTCCAATCCATGGAAAAAATGGTCACTTCAAGATAAATTCATCGGCTCTAAAAAATTAATTACTTTTCAAGATTGATAATTTTTTTAAAGCACTTTTAATACCTTGAAAATCAATGTTTTTTTTTTTCAAACACTTTTCAAGGACCGCAGCAACCCTTTTCTACACAAAAAGACAGTTGGCAGAGCAACTTTAATCTCTTCAATAGATAGGGTAGACTGACCAGTGAGTGAACAGGCCCCAATGAATGAACATTTGGTAAATATAATTAAAAAATAATGATTGAAAATTATTCCACTAGATGGATTGGCAACACTGACTTCCTCCCATGTAGTAGGAAGCTATCTGACATATGGTTGGTTGTCCTGGTCATTATGTCCTTGTGTTCATTCACTGGCGAACGCAGCGCCTTAAATGTTCATTCACTGGTTAGTCTACCCTACAATACAAAACAACCAAAAATACAAACCTAAAAGCATAGCCAAAGACGATCTCAGCCAAGCCCCTCCTGCCATATAGTACTTGAACCGGTCCACATTGAGAGCAAGCAGTCTTTCTCCCCTCTCATTCGCCATAGGATCGAAAACCCCAAGTTGCTCAATGCCGTGGCTTGTGCAGCGATCGTCCGTTGGTGCAACAACAATGTGGAAGAAGGGCCTGTTGCCACAGCCCTGTTGCAGAAGACGGATGGACAAGGGTTTTATGTTGGGAGGGACTTTGACCCACATTGTTTCTAGAAAGAGAAATAGGTATTAATTTGGGTTAGGTTTGAATTATCGTCGCACTAGAGCTACACGAGGGCTATTGGCGACGGGCGTCGTATTTTAGAACCATCAGCCAGCACCTGAATAGGCACCCAACGCAACCGTTAAGGGCGACATTGTACGCAGCGTTAGGACTTTGAAGGATATTTAACGTGCACTTCCTTACACGGGGTATTATTCGTCAGACATTTTTGGCTGCACGGGCCGTTTATAGGTCGACAGTTATTTTGGCGATGCCCTTTCGCATACTAGGCGAGAGAAATAGGTATGTGATATAGATGAAGTCACTCAGTAATGCAGGTTAGTATTTTGGCGGTTTTATCGAAAGTAATGGTTTAGTTGCAGGGCCAGATTTCTAATTAGGCTGTAGCCTAAAGTGGCGATTTTTTGGGGGGTGGCAAATTTCACGACCCATCATAACGGCATTCAACCAAAAAATTATTATAAAGATACAGATATTTTTAAGAAAGAAAACAAATAATTTACATTAATGCGTGAACCGTAAACTTATGGCTAATATTTTGTAGCAAACATGGTCACCTCCATTATTTAAAGTTGAAAGAAAAAGAGTAGAACAGTTTAAAATATTCGGCTATTTAGCTTTCGATTTAGTGTAGCACATACCACCCATTTTGCAGCTAGCCAGATAGCTATTCCATGATAGCCATAAGAGGAGAATATTGTGACAGGGGCAGTAAATCAATCGTAGCCTACAGGTGCTACGCTAATAGGCTGTAGCCTACAGTTGACTACGCTATTTTGAAGCTAGCCAGCTATCTTTCCCAAAGGGGGAGAATGTGACAAATCATTCGTAGCTTACAGGCGGCAAATCTTTAAATACGGCCCAGCTTAGTTGGGTTAACAACATTGCTTGTGAATGGTTAATCCTAGTCTCTGACCCAGAGCAGTAGGATTTACTTTTTGAGCTTGGCGACATCCCAAAAATTGCGTTTTCCGAACGGTAACTTTTCTTGCAATTATGTTTTGCATGCAACCCTAAACTCAATCTGGATAAGCGACTGGATGCTTGCTAAAGTAGTAAGATCCCCTTCCTTGGTTCAATGTACATGGTTGACAGAAAAATTATTTATCACTCTTTGAGATTATATCGCCAAATCTGGGAGTAGGATTTTACCATCTTATAAGTGGGAATATACTTGCATTAGTAACAATGTAGACCGTACCTGAATGATTGTCAAAGATAATTTAATAAATATAACTTTAGAACTAAATAAAAGTGTTTTTAAACTACTACTTTAACAAATAGTTTTTGAATTAAAAAGATTAAGATACGCACAATACATGTGACAAAATAAGTAGGCTTTCCATCCCTTGATCCAATAAATTAAATATAACCAAAATAGTTATCACAATAAAATATCTATTTTTAATTGTCATTTAATATTTGTTTTACACATTTATATGAAAATACTTACTATTTTAAACGAGGAATTTCAATTTAAAATTTAAAGCCGGATCAAAACAAAAACAAGGACATTTTTTCCGAGATTACTAAAGTAGAAGTAAGTTTTCTAAAATCCAGCACAAAAATTCTAAACAAATTTATTTATAGCAAAAAGAAAATCAAAATGAAATTAATCATTAAAAGTAAAATATCCAAAAGTGTTACAAATAGTTTTTATTTTAGAAATTTCTATGAATTAAAAAAAATTAAACCGCTCACTGTTATCTTGATACATGGATGTGGCATCAAAACAGAACCGAAATTAATCCCTTTTGAGCCGATCCGGCGGCCTAGTGGTTAAGACATTAGCCTTTGGAGATGCTGGGTCCGGACTCGAATCCCGTTGAGGCATGGATGTTTGTGTTTGTCGAGTATATGCGGAGTACGTGCTTGTTAAATCTGTTGGGTCCGAAAGTCTTGTGGGAGGTCATTGCGTAGTTTCCCATGGGTACAGGTCCCTGGAGAAAATTTCCCTCCCCTTCTGGGACATGTCTAAATTGTGGAGGTGGCGACAGACAGCAGCATCTGTCATTTGTGTATGTTTGTGTCTTGTGTTTTCCTACTGGACGATGGTTTATAAGCGGGTCCTTGCGACCAAGCACTGAAAATATATGTCTACCAACCAACAACCAATCCTTTTTGAGGTGTCAAGTCAATGTACCCGACGAAAAAAATTACTCTAATTGCAATGAAAAGGTAACTAGACGTTTTATTTTTTTGTGCTTTTTCTATTGAATAATTTCTTTCTTTCTAACCAATTCTAAACTTACTCACATGTTTCTCTGTTTGTGTGTGTAACTTGTCTTTTCAGAAAATCTTGAGAAATCAAAATCTGATCAAGATGTCATCTGCGAATGATGATTATAATCCTTTTGAGGTAAAATTAAAATTAGCGGTATATAGAAATGTAGTTTTAGAAGAGAATTTTGACAATTACTTGCAGGTATTTTTCGGGATTTATTATTAATGTAATTAACATATTGTCATCGGTCGTCGGCCTTTTACTTATTGCGCACGCCCCAAAGTTGTTTATATTTACGCAGTATTTGTTTATTCACCAATTAGTAATTATTTTTATGGTAGAAAAAATCGTATATTTCTGTCATTTTATAACCATTAAAATTTTTGCTCATGTATTTTGAAAACTATTTTTTTTTAAAGATTTGAATTTTTTTTTCTTCTAGACGTTAATATTTAAAAATTATCATTTAAAAAAAATAATGTCTTTAGTTCAACTTAAAAGTTAACATTATGAAAAATATATTATTTTTGAAAATGGGTACGTTTTGATTTCTAAAACATGGTACTCTATTTTTCAAACATTTTATTCTAACCATAGTCAGTCTATTTGCTATGTAAGCCTCAAAAAGACTTTCTTCCCCCGTCCCTTAGCTTGGTTTTCTAGGAAACAGTTGGAGAATTTCTTTTCTAAACCTAACGTGTTTGAGGTTAACAACAGACATGTGATTCTTCCGCCAATTGGCGGAAATCCGCCAATTTGTTTGGCAAAATTAAAATTCTGGAAATCCGCCAATTCCTACGCCAAAATCCCAGTTTTCGGATCGCCGTTGTTCCGCGACTTTCGGATCCCCGGAGTTATGCGACTTTCGGATCCCCGGAGTTATGCGACTTTCGGATCACCGTAGTTTTGCGACTTTCGGATCACCGTAGTTTTGCGACTTTCGAATCCTCGAAGTTCTGGGACTTTCGGATCACCGGAGTTCCGCGACTTTCAGATCTCTATATACCTTAAAATTTTAATTGTATTTATTTTGAAAAAAATACTAAATCGAACACAGACATACAATTCTTATAAAATATAGAAATCCGAGGGATCCCCTTATTCCTATTTTTTTATGGATTACACATAGATTTACCGAGTTTGGATTTTTCCTTCGGCCAATGGAAGACGGGCAACATTGGCCCATCAGCCGATCTAACTTTTGAACTATCGGCATCGGCCGAAATTCGCCATCGGTCGATCCCTAGTTAGCTGTCATAATGAGCAAATTTCGGCTATAATTTTTTCAGACGATTTTTTCTTTGACCAATCACATGTCTGTAACAATCCGAACAGTTCAAACCCAAGTCAGTGCGAGAAAAAACGAAACAGCGCCGATTCTAAGATAACCACAGATGGGGAAGGAATATACTTCCGAGGCTTGCATTCTAGATAGACCTACTATATATGAATTCAAGCTTTGCATATTTAGTTTACATTTCTAAATTTGCGATATTATAAAATAAAACTTACCTATTCTCCTTATTCAAATACTGTAATATGTAGTTAACTAACTTATGTAACCAATATGATTTTTTTAAAAGTATTACACTTTACTAAAAAAAAATTTCTGCCTCTATAAATACTTTTCATTCTTTTTAATCTGTTTACTCTTAAACTGGGCTTGAACTTCTTGCCTCTTTATTCAACTATATTGATTTGAAATAATAGCAACTGACTATATAACTTACTTAAAAAGTTTTTTCTGTTTGACTCCAGTAAAGCAGGTTTTACATTTTAATGTATGAAAGAAGAGTTCCATAGAGTACAGGTACCATAAATATTAGGTTTACGCTTTTCCCCAAACAAATCATAAGAGTGAATTTTTTTTATTTGGTATACCAAGCAATTTATAAAAGTGATTGTATGGTTACAGAGTACAATTCAAAACTACTTAATTAAGATAACACAAGAAATAATTTCAGTTTTATTTTTTATGATAATTTTATAATTAAGTTTTATGGATTGGATATGCACAAAGTTTGCATATGACACTTTGCAAAAAATATGAATAATCAACACTTTTGTCTGGAAGGGAAGTAAAATTTAACTTAATTATTTTGCCATTAAATATTTTTTTTTTAATTCTTCGAACTGTTTCTCGCAAATTTCTTATAATTAAAAAAAAATATTAAAATTGTAAGTTGCACAACTAATAAGAATTCCCACACCCTTTAAAAATAATAAATTTGAACCGGTTTTAAATGGCCCCTTAAAAGACCTAACATTTTCCCTAAACCAAAGAAAATTAACTTTTGGTTTTTAACCCTTTCAGTCCCAATGACAATTTGGCATCATTTTAGATTTTTTTTTTCTGATCATCTATAGCCATTTATGATAAATCAAGAAGCACATCATTGGATTCTTCAATTTTTTTTTCCATTTAGAAAATATTTTTTATTATTCCCAATAGATGTCAACCCTATTTTTTTATGATTATGATCAGAAACATGATGATGCCAAATGGCATCACTGGGACTGAAAGGGTTAGTTTGCACTTAGATCTGTACAAAAATGGTTTTTGCAAACTGTATAATATATACTAAATTTAAAGAGTTTATGAAAAAGGAAAAACTTAATTTATTATCTTTAACCCTCTGAGGGATGCATGCATGTATGAACCTGTCACCTGACTCATGTTTTCCACAACAGCATATTTTTATAAATTTTAAAATTTTATTGAAGTTTAACCACTTGAGATCCAAGCAAAATCCTCCACCTATATTCTTAGTCTAAACATACTTTTCATACAAATTTATGCTAAAAAAAACTCTAAAAATACAAATTTTTGGTGCTTCAAATGCTACAAAAAAAGGCCATATCACTTATTTGTAGTTAACTTATTATTTTAACATTGTTTTTATTGCAAAATGTCTTTTAAATTAACTACAGAAAGAACTTTGGTTGGAAAAAAATTAAATAATTTTTTTAAGAACTCTAATATGGTATTAACCCTTGTTCAACTTTATTTTTATAGAAATAAATTACTGATACCTGTAATCAATGGCTTAAAGCTAATATTTGGATATTCTATCGGACCAGGTTAATTTGAGAACTAATTAACGTTTTAATTGTTTGTGGAGAGGTTTTAAAAAATGTCCCCGAATGGGGATGCCTGATCGCAAGAGGTTTTAGTATGGAGAAGTCATTAATAATTTTCTTCATAAATGCAATTTTTAAAAAATTAATTTTTTTCATTCAGTTACAGTGGTGGCCAAAAGTGTGGACACATTTTGGAAGTTTCATATTTTTCAACTTTGTGTGATTACTTACAGAATATATTAATTGTATATCAAATTAAACAATTGTATATCAAATTAAAAGTAATTTAATCTTTATGAGGACCACTGTGTGCAGATTGCTGAAGTAATCTATGAAACTTTTGGTCCCATATAAACTATATTCATGGACACAATATCATGATCATCAAAGTAATTTCATGTAGAATTAAAAATAAATACAGTATTACAATATATGTATTAGGAATAAGTTATGCAACTAATAGTATGATCTGTCTTAGTTTTGCAAGTCATTGAACCACCCACTTGTATTGCAATTTCAGCATAAGACAATCCATTGATTGTGCTTGCTTGTTCTACTAAAATGAGCATAACTTTATTTTTAATACATATACTTTAATTCTGTTTTGTAGTGAAATTCTACATTAAATTACCTTCAATTTAACATTTAAATGTTTGTATTTAAGCGAAATTTAATAGATGCAAGAACACAATTAACAGTTGAAACACATGAAACTCTTAAAAAGTGTCCACACTTTTGGCCACCACTGTAAATAAGTTTACACTCATCCAATATGGATATACCTCAAAGGGTTAAAAGGGGTAATTGTCAAAAAAAAAATCAAAATATCTCTTAGCCTGTTTTCCAACTAAACTCTTCAATTATGAGAAACTAAAGCAGCATTTATCTACTCTAACATTCAATGTCAATGATGACAACTGAATCAACAAATATGCAGGTAGTTTTGCCGTGACATCTGTTATCAAAACTGGTATCATAGTGTACTGACACTGTGTACAATGTAGTTATGCGGAAGGTAGAATTTTAGTTTTTTTATGTAAGTGATACGAGGGTTTGTGCTATTTCAATAAAATTAGTAAAAAACTTTATTTATATTGTTATTATTTATTTTAAAGATATTGTCTTTGAAAATGTTTTGTTTGGAATTGCAGTTTTATATGTCTTAATCATTTCATTTTACTCAATCGTATTAGAATTTTAAATTTTTCATTAAAAAGATTGTGAAGATTATTATAAATAAATTTATTATTTTTATTTGTTATTTTGCTTATGATTTTTTTTTTACTACTAGAACTCTTTTAAGGTAGTTGGCTCTTAAAATATGTTTTGAAGTTTCTGTATTATATCCACAAGCATGTTATACGTATGAGTATCACAATTATGTAAAATAAATTATTTTCCTTTAAATGTAAAATTATAGACTAGAATAGTTTACTACTTTTTTTTACAAAAAAAAATTGATGTTTTTATTTAGTATGGCGGATAGTGTTAGCAATTTATTTTGTTACCTAATATTTATCTCTCTCTCAAAATATAGTAAATTGTAGCTATAAAGTGTATTTAATCACCCTAATAACCTTAATTTAACTATGTGCTTTTTCTAAATACTCTTAATTTGTATATTTATTATCCAAGAGTCAAGGTCTAGTTTTCCTTTTTTGAAATGAGTTGTGTTTTTTAGGATCCAAGTGTTAAAAACTTGACAAATCAGCCTACTGGGAATCAGGATAATTTAGGGGCATATAATCCATTCGAAAAACCTGTTTCAAGCAATCAGGTACAGTTTTTTTTTACTTTTGTAGTATTTCATTGTTCTTGGAGTAATAAATTAAGTAAATGTCAGAAATTAGCTAATTTTGACAGTTACAATATAGACTTCTGATAAACAGAAAAGTTGAAAATGTAATGAAGTTTTAATATTTTTTTTAAAAAAAAGTTTGTTTTATTCAAAATCAAAGTTTTAAACAAGACTTCATTTGGAAGCAGTTTTTTTATTCAAAAAACTTAAAACTTTGTTGTAGGCCTACTCTTTTTCTTTCTTACCTAGCATCGTGTTTTAACACTAAGTATTTACCAAAATTTAATTATCTAAGTGCGGAAACTCACTAGTAAAAAAAATAAACGTTACCTTACCTACTTGCCTTTCACGCAAAAGGTTCGGGTCCAGGCTTTGCCAAAATGGCTGGGGTGCCCAGTCGGTTAGGCATTCTCCACCATGCGGAAGGTCTCCCAGGTACAGGTCGGGCATTGAATCCATCGAAGTTTGGGCCTCCTTCATGCAATGGTGCTGATTGGTTTATAGTGGAAGACTTGATGTTAAAGAGTAAGGTATTCTGCAGTGATGTCCAGCAAATTTCATCCAGTTGACTTTTATGCAGTTGATGATATCTGCCTCCCTATATATCTTATACAGTTCACTGCCTCCAAATACCATTGATGTTCACATTTTTATGTAGCCAAACCCATAAAAAATAATTGTAATTTTTACTTATCAGCCAGTAAAAGCAGCTGGAGGAGAAGCCAAAGCACCTACCCAACCCCCTCCCCTTTTCAAACCCCAACCTTTCAGTCAACCCCAAGAAATGCAGCAACCGGTAGAATCGCCTCCTCCTTATGAAGCATCTGGGGCACAGAATGCGGCTGCGGCTGATTTGCAGAAAAGACAAGAGGTATGTTTGTTTCTTTCTTGGCTCTTCTAAAACTGGTGTTTGACAATGAAGGGCTTAAGCCCTGGTTCGTACGAACACAAAATTGGACTCTGAGCAGTGCATGGGTCATTCTCTGTAAAAGGGACAAATTGATGTCCCGGATACTTTTCTCTTTTTTTTAAAATTATCTATGCATGCTTGTGATTTGTTAGTGTAAACTGGCCTACAACCTAACTAGTCCCACTTAAAAAATTTAAAATAATTATAATTTACTTACATAAAATTTCATTTAAATACCCGATTTGTCACTCCCTCACACTGTCCCTGCATGCTTTTACAACTTTCAACGTCGTAAAAAAAGCCATTTTAAATATATGATCCTTTTTGGCGGAACTAATTATGGTTAATTAGTTTCTGTAGTTTCCGAAAATGTGTTTGATGTTTTTCTACCATCAGTAGTTTTATGTAATTTTTTGAGTATGTATGTGTCCCTGGGTTATACAGTTACTCCTACAACACTGCTTTAAAGTTCAATTTAAAACTTACTGGAAGACTAAGAAATCGAATTTAAATTGGCATATTATTCCTAAAGGATTGAGGCTTCTAAATCAGCCATCAGTTGTTTTAATACATGAGTGGTAACGTTTTTACAGTACTTTTAGTATTAAAAATATCATGGGAGTCTTTTACTGCCGTCACTCACTCAACCTCATTTACTGATTATATATAAGTGCGAGAATCTTTTTACTAGTCTCAAATTGTAGGCATTTAAATGTAGATCAACATACAGTCTCTTTATTTCATAAAAAATTCTAAGAAAATGAAGTTATTTGACTTTTCCTACGGAATCGTCACTCACTCACGCGTCACTAACTCACAAATCAGCTTTGAAGGTCAGTCCAAATTGGATAACTTCATCTTAGATCATTTTTTCGAAGCGCATTCAATACCGATCGGTTGTTTCGCTTCAAGTGTAATTTTTTTGAAAACGCATGCCCTTTAGATATTTTACGAGAGTGATTATTCGTTTCTTCTTCTACGTTATAATCAAGAGTTGGGGTCAAACTTGCCGACCAGGCGGCGCAATGGTTAAGGTGCTAGCCTTTGGAGCTGCTGGGTTCTTGTTCGAATTCCGGTATGGAAAGGATGTTTGTGTTTGTCAATGTATATTGTTATTTGTCCATAGGCGTGTTTACATGGGACATCGAATCCATAGATTGAAAGGCACACTCAGCAGTTTTTCCCTCTTGGGGATTTTCTCCCAGACAGAACCGGAATTGCAGGGTTCATTAGGGTAGGGGGGTTCTCAAACTCTCCAATGAAGGAGGGTTTGATGTTTCATGACATGGATTCGGCCACATACTATCATTTGGGTTAGAAATCCTGCTCGTCCTCTTTTTCCCCTAATGGAGATTTTGGCATTCTATGAATTCGATGGCTCATGTAAACGCGCCTTATGTGTTTGTGTCGTCTTTCCTTGTGTGTCTCTTGTGACTGTCTCTTCTGGCTAGCGGGATAAGGAGCTATTAAGCCTATGTTCTTCCTTTCTATAGGTCGCACTCACTGTCATTTGTTATAGGGTCAAACTGTTAATTAATTATTTTTACACTAGAGCTACACTTAGGCTATTGATGACGGGTATCGTAATTTAGAACCACAGTCGCGTTATCAACAAGATATTTATGACGAATAACTAAAATAAAATGCGGTGGCATTTTTTTTAACCTGCTCTTCTCGATCAGGAGTCGTTTCCTCTAAACACATTATACGCATATCAAAACCTTCTTAAACACAATTTATTCCTTTGAAATTATTCTTGACCAATATTCAAGTATGGTCAGCGTCGGCTCGTCACTTGATTGCTGTTCTAAATTACGACGTCCGCCGCCAAAAGCCCTCATGTAGCTGTAGCGCGACGGTATTCAAACTAACCTAACCTAACTTCCCCATAAACAAAAAAAACTAGCATTCCTCTAGAGATGTATATCGTGTAATGTCTACTGTAGGTTTAGTTGAGTCTGTTATTCAACCAAGCCTAATCGACATGGACTTGAATCACACGTTTTTGAACTATAACACAAATGCTTAGCACTTGGCGCAAGTCAAAGAGGCATGCAATGGTTTCGGTGCCGCATGAGCATACATTGTCTATTGCGCATGCTCAGCATCTAAAGAAGTTAACGATAGTTTTCAAATGTGGAAAAAAAATATATTTGATTAAAAAAATTCATTGAAATGATCTGAACCTTTTTTTTTTGCTATATATGAATATGTGAAACACATATAATAAAAATTATTCAATTAGAAAAATATTTTTTTCTCCAGTTTTTAAAAGTGCAATTTGTCCCATTTACAGAGAATGACCCGCATCCTAATTTTCGGCTTTCTTATTGGACCTCGTTGTCACGTGACCGAGCTAAAAATGTAACGTTGATCTCAGCATTCGTAAATCTCGCATCAGTCGTGGTTTGATTAGAGCGTCCAAAACCTGCAAAATGGTTGATGTTTTTACAAATAAAAATTATAAAACGGTGGTCTTCGCTTACTATGCATGCGTTACATACAGTCGCATCGCTAGACGTGAATTTTAAGAAACCACTAAGCAAAGATAAGACGCTATATTGATGAGCAGGGCGTATTTTAGTGCCTTGAAGTGCGTCTTCAGTCCTTACAACTTACAAACCAGGGCTTAAGTGGTAGAACATGCTAAGTGACATTTTTGACAAAACTTTGAGATCTTAGTGACAATGCATACAATACATCCTTTGAAGATAACAAGTGTCCCTTTTTTTAAAGTTTGCAAGTGCTGTTTTAAAGGGCAAAGGAAAAACTTTAAAGATCAATTTCACTTTTTTGTTACTTGGCAAGTTCTCCCACTCTTCAATTGGCATACTAATTAATACTTATGAACCCAGTAGCAGAACTTTCTGAATGTGGCTGCAGCACGTTTTTAAGGAAAAAATATGGCTGCAGGGAATAAAACCACACCCCCCCCCCCCATTTTACGCTATGGAAGGATTTACTGTTACACCGGATAGCGGTTGTGTTTTGTCTGAAAATGTGCAATTAAAAAATTAAAAGCTTTATAAAAATATAACCAATCACCATTCTGCAGTACAAGATAATGTGTATATATTACAAATGTATCATTTAAATATCAAATTCGCCTTGCATACACTTTTAATGAATTCATCTCAAACAAGTTACATTTAAAAAAAAATAGACAAAAAAGAATCATTGAAAAATCATAACAAAAAAAAAATCGATTGAAGCATCTTTTTGTTTCCGAATCTTTAATTTTCTTAAAACCAGGGTTCGAAATTAGCGGGTGCACCGTGCACCTAAAAAAAAAATGTGCACATAAGTTTTAAACGCACAAGTGCACTTCGTGCACCCAAGTTCCGACAGTCGCGAAACTACGACGATTCGAAAGTCGCGGAATTTTGGGAATCCGAAAGTCGCGGAATTTTGGGAATCCGAAAATCGCGGAACTCCGGGTATCCGAAAGTCGCGAAACTACGTGGTTCCGAAAGTTGCGGAGCTCCGGGCTTCCGGAAGTCGCAGAACTATGGCGAATTGAAAGTCGCGGAACTCCGGAACCCAAAAGTCGTGAAAATCCGGGGATCTGAAAATCGCGAAACTACGGGGATCCAAAAGTTGCGGAACTACGGCAACCCGAAAGTCGCGGACCTACAGCGAATTCAAAGCCGCTGAACTCCGGGGATCCGAAAGTCGTGAAACTCCGGGGATTCTAAAGTCGCGAAACTACGGGGCTCCGAAGGTTGCAGAGATCCGGTCTTCCGAAAGTTGCGGAGCTCCGGGCTTCCGAAAGTTGCGGAGCTCCGGGCTTCCGAAAGTTGCGGAACTCCGGGCTTCTGGAAGTCACGGAACTACGGCGAATTGAAAGTCTCGATCCGAAATTTCGAGAGTTTCGACAATTTGGCCGCAACCCCCTAATCGGGCCGCAGCATTGCTGCCATGCTGCGCGGTTTCTGCTACTGGGCTTATGAAATGTTTTAAAAATGAAATTAGGACTATTACAGTTGTTGTTTAATGTTTATTTAGACTTTTTATGTGGATTGACGTAATAATAAATTTATAATGTTTAAAATCAGAAGCAAGGTAATGTAGCTAGATATCACAAGTACAAGAACAGGGTATGTTTACTTTGAAACAGGTAAAGTTTGAGTATAATAAGATTTGAAGAGAGAGAGAGGAGAGGTTGAAATTGACACATTGTTAAAGATTGCTATCTCCTTGCAACTTGCCACTATAATTGTACAACTTAAAATATGTGGTACTGAAAAAAATATTAAGGAATGGAAATCTAAGTTACAATCAATCTCTCTTTTTCTAAGTAGTTCTCTATATCCGAATAAAATAACACTAGTTAAATAAGAGCTCGGAAGAGACCACTAAAAATTTTCATTATAAGTGAGGGCTCACCATAGGGGGTTCAACTGAATTATGCTACTTGCATTTTTTTTAACAACAGTGCTAATTTATAAATTTTCTTTATTTTAGGAATTAGAAAGAAAAGCAAATGAACTCCAATCAAGGGAAGCACGTTTAAATGCCACAACTGCTGGTAACACTTTTATAATTGGAATTTTTTAAATTGTTAAATAACCTAACTGTATAATTTGGCAATTTTTAATATGCAGTAGTAGTTTTTTAAAAAAATAAGCATTGCTTTTGTATACATTCTGTAAAATAATTCAATTATCTCTATACAAATCTAGTAAACACTATTTTTGCTTGATCAGGTCTATACCAGTGTCAACAAAATTGATTTTGATAATAATCCCTAATTCTTTACCACACCTTTTAATATAATGTTATCAAAACTACTTTGTTTAAGAATTATTAGTGTGTAATGTACCCTTTATTAGCATGAACACCTAGAAGGGTCATAGAATGCAAACCTTTAAAAAGTTTTAATTAACCTCTTCATTCTAAAAGAAGCTTCTACTCGTATGAAAGAGTACACTGGAAGAACCACTTGATTTTTTAGGAGTCTTACTTTATGTGTGCTTGGCGGACATTGGCGACAGGAAACCGGTTGTTTTTCATTCGCGGTACAAACGTGTTACTTGTGTATACTGATCTCTGGCGTGAATCAGGGTTGCTGCGGGAAAAAATAAAGCGAGTAGCCGGTTTCTTTATACCAGTTTAGGCGATTTCTCACTATCATTGCCAAAGAAGCCTATTGAGGAAAGCCTTCTACGAAATCAAGTGGTTTTTTCCCTTGTACTCTTCATATATTATATGTTAACATATTATATATACATATATTAACATTCTTTAAACAGTTATATAACTTCTTCTTCTCTAATGGGCAACCAGCTCTGCAACATTGGCGGTCAAGCCTTTGCATACTCGGCATATTCCCCAGACCTGAGATCTTAGTAAACTGTCCGGCTTTTACACTGAGCAGACTTAAATATTGTAATATTTAAGCCCATCTATCCATCATATTTTTACTCATCCCCATATCATGCCTTGTTTTCATTTTTGATTGGCATTGGGTTTTATTCTTTGATTTAAGTATCGTTTCTCATTGTTATGAAATACACTGCTCAAAACAATTAGGGGAGCACTTTTTAATTCCAAATTTAACTTCACTCCCAACTTTTTAATTTTTATCATATAAATCAAAAATTTGTTAAATAGGTTCACTATGCATTCGAAATGAAATAGTAAAAAACAGGAGAAAAATCTTAAGTTTTTAATACTTAAATTTAAAGGGGGGAAATGGAATAATAACTTTTTAATAAATTATAACAATAATTTTTTCAAAACTTTTTTGTTAAAAATAATTGAAATATATTTTTAAACATCTAAAAAATGCAAGCATGAAAAGTTAAGGGTCAATTTATTTTCTAAAACTCTGTTTTAAAGTGAAATTTATTTTACCATATTTTTCATATTTTCATTTATATAAAAAATATTAAATTCTTCAAAATACGTTATTCTTCCATCTAACGATGTAACTAACGATACATAAGTGTCGAATTTAACTTAGTCAGAAAAAATCACAAGCTGATGATTCCCAATGTAATCATTGGGAGCGAAAGGATTTAAAACATGTGCTCCCCTAATTGTTTTGAGCAGTGTATTTTAAGCCTCTTTAGTCGGAATAATGTATAGTTTGGAGCAGTATGGCCTTAGATGCCCTTGCGCCATAAAACCCAAACATCCAGTCCAATCCAGAACTGAGATCCATTTTTTGTGGCACCATCCATAAATATCGAAGAAGTTGTGCAACGATGTTTCCCCCATATAAGTTACCTTATTTTTCTGTTATGTTACAGGCACTGGCAATAACTGGCCCCCTTTACCAGCAAAGTGCTGTGTGGGACCCTGTTTCTACCAAGACATTTCGGTCGAAATTCCAGATGCTTATCAGAAGACAGTGCGGACCATGTACTACTTGTGGATTTGTAAGTTGTACTGCTGTCTTTTGTATAGCAAATAATGTTTTTTTTGTGTATTTAGTAACTAAGTTTCTTTGGAAATCTGGATATCAATGCAAAAATGAAATTGAATTTTTTTTCAATGCATTACTTTCATTGTTACAAAATTTAAAACCTGCCCATTTAAAGAAATAGTGTTTGTCTGCATGAAGATGCTACATCACATGAATAAGTTGTTTGAATAAAAAAAAATCATTAAAACAATACAATTTTCGGAAAATTAAAAAATTATTTATTTCTGGATATTTTCTTAATTTTTTTATTGACTTACTTTTTGTGCTTATTATCAGACGGAACGGTCGTTCCGCCCGCCAATCTCAAAATGACGCCAAGGGCTAAACGGCAGTTATGTATATATACAGAAAACATTTCGCTATGTTAAAAGCGAAATTGATTTTATTTTCTACCACGCAAACTAAACTTAGTAGAACAATTAAAAAAATACAGTAAAGTGGTTTCGTGAATTAGTTTCAATAAAAAAATTTTGGTTATTCTAGTCAAAAACAGCGGAGAAAAAAAATATGGAAATTTTCGAAAATGAAATCTTTCGAGCAGTTTTAGTCAAATTTTGACCTAATTTTTGAAGTGACCTACAGCCATTACTAGACCATTAATCTGGAAGCGGTTTTTACTAAAAGATTCAGAATGCTCCAATTAAGCCCCTTTCATAGGTTTGAAGTTTCAAAAAGAACTCGTTCTATTTTTAATTAATTAAAATCTATATTACCTTTGGCGGTATGAATGTGCGATAAACAAGCCATCCTAGCAGCCAGGTACCTCCGAAAACGAGCCAAGGTTTACTGTATTTTCATCGAAGAGCCGCATAGCAGCGTTGTTAACTATTAAGTTATTATTACAGCTTCTAAAATAATTGATTAATCTAATATCTGAATGGACAGATTTAAAAAAAAATCTAATCAATAAACGGAAACTCTTCATTTCAACTTTTTGGCGTTTTTATTTAAAAAAAACTAATGAATAACTCGAGTGGATGAATCAATCCAGAAATGCAAACAAACAGTCATATTTGCCAATTTGGTTGCCATATTCAGTTACCAATACCATTAAAAAATAGTTTTGTTGGTTTTTTCTTCATAAAAAGTAAGAAATATATTTTATCCCTAAAAATTATTGAGGAATAATTAATTATGTCAAAGTATTATTTGCTTATTTTTTTATGAAAAGAAATGATATTTGTTTCTAAAATTTATTGAGGAATATTTTATTATGCCAAAGTAATATTTAATTATTAAAGTTACATTTTTTAACATGAGCTGTTACTAAATGTTTGTATTATAATACATAACCGTAATCTAAGAATTGTATTTGGTTATTGTTTTTTCGTGAATAGGCTGGATATTTTTTAGTTTAATAAAATTAAATTGAAATAAAATATGCCTACAAAAGTGAAAAAAAAAACTAGGCATAAAAGACGGATGTGATACACTAAAAATAACAGCTGCGATGTAATCTCGAAATGTGTCGAAAACAATACATCTGGAATAAAACGTCATCTAGAAACTGTTCCTGAAAATAACAAACGGGAACGTTACGATAATGAAGATTCGGTTATTAAAACTGTTCCTATTTTTCAGTTACAGATGTGACAGGGGAGATTTCTTCCCTTAAGGGGGTTCAGTATGTTGTATATCGGTAATGTTAAATTGGCCAATTTCAATGTACCTTTTCACAATAACTACTGATCAGATCATCTTAAAAATTTCTGTGTGTATTATACCAACCTTATATATTAATCTGAGGTTAAAAGTTTTTTTTTAAATAACTATTAGATGTTTTTAAATTAAATAAGTTTTAAGGTACCCAAAAAATCATGAAATTTCTCACTTTTTTGCCCCATAACATTTTTTTCACTTTAGTTTTATTAAAATTCATAACCTCAGATTAATCTATACTATGTATTACATCATATAAAAAAAGTTTACTAGAAAACATAGCATAGTTTTTGAGAAAAGGTACATCGAAGTTCAAAAAATCAAGTTCTGAGAAAAAGGCGCTTAAAATTTTTATTGTTAACCCAATTCTTTACGAAGCCATGGCATTAAAAAGGCTTTTAATGTCAAAAATAGTTTTCCAATCGTCTTGATACTTTGTGACATTATTAATAAATTTTGTAATAGTATTTTAAGCCAATAATTTTTGTTTTGATTTTTTCACCGATTTGAGGGTATTGAACCCCCTTAAGCTGTTTCTACTAAACGATTGAGAATGTCCCAATTCAGGCCCTTTCGTAGGTTTGAAGTATCAAAAACATTTTTTTCTATTTTTAATTAATTAAAATCGATATTATCTTTGGCGGTACGGTTGCGCGATTGACTAGCCATCTTAGCGGCCGTATTACCTCCCGAGACTGTGCCATGTCTAGCCAAATCATGTCGTCAATTTTGTAGTAGTATTGTGTCTGTATCTTTTGTTATTTAAAAAAAAAACTACTGATATCCCCCCAAAAAACTTCGTAAAAGTAAACAAACGCCAATCTAAAAAAAACTATTTTATCAAAAAGCAAGTTCATTATGAAAGTTGTGGCTAAAAAAGCCGTGATATAAAATGAATGCCAATCTCTTGTGTAAAACTTCCTGGTCATAATAAGTAGTATAATTTAAGTTTTGCTGCCATAAAAATATTGCACTGTTTGAGGTTGGTGCACAACTTAATCCCCCTAAAAATTTAAATCACGCCAATGAACTTGAATTACTAAATCAGAATAACGAAAGATACTTAAAAAAAAAAAACTTTAACAAATGTATGATCTCAATACATTTATATAAAGGTATAGAGGGTGGTTAAGATGGGGGGCACCAACCTCAAACAGTGCAATATTTTTATGGCAGCAAAACTTAAATTATACTACTAATTATGACCAGGAAGTTTTACACAAGAGATTGGCATTCATTTTATATCACGGCTTTTTTAGCCACAACTTTCATAATGAACTTGCTTTTTGATAAAATAGTTTTTTTTAGATTGGCGTTTGTTTACTTTTACGAAGTTTTTTTGGGGGATTCTAAACTACTAAGTTACTTTAAATTTTTTTAATAGTGAATACAGCTAATCTTAAGTTGAAAGCTGTGTATTTATTTCATTATTCGAAATAATAGAAATGTGTAGTTTTTTAATTAAGAAAAATGTCTGAAGTTATTACCTTATTTGTTTTTTATAAATTTTACTTTTTATTGTTTTTTATAACTTTATTTATAAATTAATGTCTGTTAGTTTTAATGCAATAAATTATTATTTTTAAAAAATAACCTATATTCTTCCAGTCTATGCTCTGCTCCTGTTCCTAAACATGGCAGGAGCCCTGGGTCTCTTTATATCAGACATCAGCTACGGAACTACGTTTGGTATTTCCATGTTGGTGTTTGTTCTGTTCAGTCCTCTTTCGTTTATGTGCTGGTTCCGTCCCTTGTACAAAGCTTTCAGGTAAGTGAGTATGTCAATTTTAGTCCTTGGTAGGTTTTTAAAAACTATTTGTAAAGTTAAAAGTTGCCTTATAAACTTGTGGATAAGCCCAGAAATTGTGATAAAATTAGTGCCTTAAAAATGAGGATCAAAGAATCAAGTGTTTTTAAAAAGTTAAATAATAACCCTTTATGCTTGAACTACAACTATAGTCGTTCTATTTACTATGTGAGCCTTGAAAATACCTTTCCCCCTGTCCCTTTGCTAGGTTTTCTAGCAAAGGTGGGAGCATCGCTTTTCTAAACCTAACCCGTTTGAGGTTCTGTTGTGAGGTTAACAATCCGAACAGTTCAAACCCAAGTAGGGTGGTAAAAAACACGCTCACACCGTTTTGAAGAAAGCCACATGCGGAAATGAGGGAGAAAAATGCTTTCAAAGCTCGCATTCCAGATAGACCTACTATAAAGTTTAGATGCTATTTAAAATAGACATATAAGCAGTTAAATTCTAAAGATGTTAAAAATAACATTGCTATCTGTTCTCCCCATGTACTAAAGATGCCAAAGTAATTGTTCTTGATATGATGAATGCTCATCATTGTTGAAATTTTGTTTACAAAGGTAAAAGTTGTGGTTTCTTTTGTTCTCTTCAGTAGCCTATTTTCTATTGCCTTTTTTCTTGACTCAACTATAGTTAAACTCATAGTTTCCTTGTACAGAAGCCACGACCATGGGCTGAGCTATAAAACGCGCAGAGCAATCAGATGACGACAAAAAGGCTGATTTTCTCTTTATCTGATTTACTCTGCTTGTTTTATAGCTCCACCCATGGCCGTGGCTTCTGTACAAGAAAACTACAAGTTTAACTATTATGTAAATTTTTAACTTGCCTTTAAGAAATTTATATAAACAGAGTTTATAATTACTACTAAATATTTTTATGAGCAATGCAATGTTTAATTCCATTAAAAAAATATTATCTTAAAACAAGAAGTTCTAAAAGAACTAAAATAGCCTACTTTCCTGTTACTTAAATACTTACTAAAATTCTTATCTTGAAAAAACTAGGATTGTTACAGTAAGTGACATCAACAACCGTTTCTACATTAAATTTATATACAAAAGAATAAATTTCACTAACCACAGCATCCAGCTATAATTTCAACTTCGTAAAGCCATTATTTTCATTTATTTTCTATCACCAATAAAATAAATATTACTTATCGTCCGCATGATTTATTTGCAGTTATAAATAAATATTTAATTTTTCGTAGAAAAAAAACCCATAAAACTATTCCAAAATGCACTTAAAATAATAAATGTAAATAAACAAGTAGGTTTGTAACAGAATCTGTCACTTAACCTGCTTCCAAACAACAGTTGTGTTTAACAGGTAAAAAGGCGCCAAACACAGCATTAATTCTATATTAAACATTTACCAGCTAAATTCAGCTAGTTTCATTTATTTATTTCGAGAATTAAATAATTATCACTTAAATCGTTTGCAAAAAATTATATTTCAAAGAATAAATATGTAATATTTTTCTCTTTTGAATAGAATGAAAACATTGCTTACCTACATACAGAATCTTGAAGTGAAATATATTTGACGTCATTTCAAACTGATCGATGTCGCAAAAATAAATCTATTTTAATTCATTGTCTAAAAGAATTAAAGTTTCTCAAGCGATTGTTGCCATGGCAATGGTGATTTATTTCTAATAAAATGGCTTCCTATGCTTTTTAAATGAGCATTAAATGTTAGTTTTTTAAGTAATTGAAGTACTTAGAATTCGAATTCTTTTCTGAAATTTTCAATATATTCTCATTTGGATACGCTGAATTTTTTGACGTATATCACTTTTCCGTAGCATTTATAGTTAAATTCAGATATTTAAATGACTCGATATTGAATTTCAATGCTAATTCAATGAGAAATTCGTTGACAAATAGTAGATTTATGTCCGTCCGTTCGTAAAGACAGACAGACAAAAAGTATGAAAGTCGGGTCTCTGAGGTAATAGCTTTCTAACAAAAAAAGAATTTTTAAGATCGGATGGATAGAACCGATTTTGGAAGGGGGGTACGGACGGACGGACATCGACCGCATGTCAATACCTACTTTTTTATTTTTTTTAATTCTTCGAATTAAAAAAAAAGAAAAGTAGGCTTAAAATTAGTTCTTTTGCATTCATTAAATACTAGGTAATTTGACATGTTATTTTGAAAGCTTCATTTTATAATGACATTCTTTTGCCTTCTAGGTCGGACAGCTCGTTCAATTTCATGCTTTTCTTTTTTGTGTTTTTCTTCCAATTCTTGATTTCTGTGTTCTATGCTGTTGGTCTCCCTAGCATGGGATCTTGGTAAGAAATGATATGTTAAAAATAACCATAGAGTAATATAAGTGTTAGTGAAATAAGACAATATTCCCACTACTTAAATATTGTAAAACTATACACTGTCAACCTCATTTACTGTAGCCTTGATAAAACTCAAGTAAAACTCTACCCTTGTAATAAAACCACAAGATTATGTCGGTTGCATGAATCGTTGAGTCATGATAGAAAGTTCAAGAAGGTATGCACATCACGTGATCAGTTTGACTGATTCAATTTTACTATGAACTCCTGAATGAGACCTCGAGACGTGGGGTAGTTGGTGGCCATTCTTGGCCCTGGATCTAAACGTTGCAATATCTCGCATTTTAATATATATTTTTTTCTTGCCTATTTATACTAATTAAAGAACTTTGAATGACGTCCAAAAGTAATACATTCCTAGAATCAACTGAGCAGATATCCACTCTTCCTTGTAAGGAGAAAATCCCTTACATATATAGTATAATTATTATTCTAGAATATACATTAAACTGCTTGCACAAAGTATTCAAACAAAAAGTTTTATTTCAAAGTTTATTGTCAACATACTTCAAATAAAATGAAAACTTCAACTGTGAGATTCTAAAGAGCTTTAACATTAAAAAAATATATGCATTTAATGCTTTTTAGTTTCACCTCTGTGATATAAATTCATGATGGAAATTTTAATTTATGTTTAACTATATTAAGGAATGTTAAGTTTTACTCAAGTTCACTTTAATCCAAAAATCATTTTTCGGTATTCTTTTTCCAAAAAAAAACACTTTTTTTTCACATCCCTAATTGTTTGTAAAGTTGAGCTTTTAAGAAACCAGTGTACCAAGGTTACTTTTAGGCACAAGTTAGTAAAGTACTGTATCAAGCATTGGGAAATTATTTACCAACATAACCACTGTGTATGCAGCCTAATTTATTTTTTTTGCTCATGATTATAGATCAAAATGTTATAAAAAATTGTGCTTAAATTAAACTTTTGTGGAAAGTGGAAGAAATTATTTCGCTTTAAGGGGGAATGGGCACGCTGAGCTGGGGGTCTCCAAACTCAAGTGCCTCAATGTTATTTCAATAGGAAAAAAAATATTTCTCTGTAAAAAATATTCAATACAGCCGGAAAAATATGGCAGAGAAAATAGCCTTTCTTCATTGGTTTAACACTGATGCACTTCGCTTTGGAGACCCGCTATCCAGAGTGCCCATTCCCCCTTAATTTCACTTCACCGGTTTGCCCAGTTTTTTGCTTGAACCACTAGCCCTCGTTCCTATTTAAACCAGGTTAAAAGAGTATCTACTGTACTCAAAGTTTCAATCGAAAACTTCAAAACGAATCTAAAATACTCCAGAACTTTCAGGTAAAAAAACCTTATGAGCTTTCAATATGTACTATTAGTGTTTTGTTAAATTTATGCTTATATATTTTTTGCAGTGGATTGCTTAATGGAATCACAACTTTAATGGACAAATCCGACCACAAAATCAGTACTTATACTGTTGGAATCATCGCAATCCTGATTGGATTCTTGTGGGCAATAAATGCATTGATCTCATTCTACATGCTTGTAAAGGTAATAAGACTGCAGATTCATGTATTGAAGAAATAATAAGTTATACAGGAATTTGAAAACTGCAGAAGGATACAAACAAATAAGCCTGTCACCTTGACTTTACTGTTTTCCAGAAACACCCCTAAATTTTTTTATATATTGATTGTATAATTTTAGTAAAGTTTATGATTTTAAGTTTAGAGGAGTGATTTATAATCATCTGCTTCAGAAATTATTATTATTTTTTTAATTAAAGTATTTATTAAAATTTTAATTCCATGCAGTGATGTCAAGTTTACCGTTCATTCAATTTGCTTATGCCTTAGAGAATTAAAAGAATTGGTTTGAAAAATATAGGAAGACCTTTCTTGGTCTCGTAGTTTTTAACCTTCATAAGTACTACTGTTAGATTTATTTCAAACAAGGAGGATTTTATTTCAAAAGTAAGATTATTACCAAGATATGTCGATTAAAAAATTTGTCTTTTAATTATTTTAAAGACGTATACATCTAAGTTAGGATAAAATTCTGGATGTCATAGAACTCTAACAAGTAGAAAATACCATAATATTTAAATACACCACATGAACACAGCTTATTATGATTTCTTCATGAACAAAAATTATTTTAATTTAACACTAATATTTCCCTTGTATAAATAGTGCATTCCAAAAGATAAATTTATCTTACTATGTCAAATTTCACATAGACTATAACCAATACATAACTTAATAATTCCAGATTCACCGCATGTACAGAGGAACCACCGCCAGTTTCGCCAAGGCCCAAGAAGAACTGGCGTCCGGCGTGATGCGGAATCCCCACGTCCAAACAGCTGCCACTCAAGCAGCTACTCAAGTTGTCACCCAAGCTGCCCAGCAGACCTACAATCAAGCGGCTTCTGGGTTGAGATATTAGTTGCCATGTGAGTTTTATTTTGCATAGGATTCTTTGGTTAGTCATTATATATTTCATGATGGATGGTTATAAGTGCTGCAAGTGGGGGTAGACGCAGGGTGACGTGTCACCCTACTTTTCAAGAAAATGGCTATCCATCCCCCCACTTCATATCTCTCTCAAATCCATAATCCATAGAGAAGGGATGGGACATGGCATTCTAAATGAAGGCATCCCCCCACTTATTTTTTTGCCACTTTCACCACTAATGGTTATACAGTAACCCCTCACGTTATCGGGGCTCGTTACATCACACCTTGTATCATGCCAATTTTCCCACCTTGATATTTTAGGGAAAACCAGTTTTACGAGAAAAATCAAAGCAGCTAGCTTTCGATGAATTTTGCACTAGAAACTAGTAAAATATGTATAATATTACCCATACAATATTGTCCAATGTTTATAGTAATTAATAATAAGTCTTTTCTAAATGTCTGGTTCTTTTTTCAGAGTACATTCTTAAAACAAGAGTGAAATCTACTTCTGTAGAAGAAGTGCATTTTCGACACTGGAAAAGAGCGAAAATTAACATCTTAATCTCTCGTAATCGCCCTAAATCACTTTTAATCACCTTAAAATTGCTGATTTGTTAAGATTATTAGAGGTTTAACATAACAAAAGAGTGAAATCCACTAATATAAAGGAAGGGCGTTTTTGACACCGAAAAACGTGAAAATTAACTCGGACCGAGTTAAAATCGCTCGTTTGTTTTAAGAGTGTATAGTTATTTAATATGATTTAGTTTTATCTTCCAAATACGAAGTTAGTTATAATCAAAGTTAGTTTAGTTTTATCTTCCAAATCTTTAAAAGTAATCCTCTTTAATTTCAGATACTTCCTATGCAGTATAAGTAACACGCATGTTAGAATCCTCCTCACCACGCTTGCGATCCTTCGAATTGCATCATCTTACCCGAGACTGGTATAATTTGTTCTAACAACTTTCCGATTTTAAATCCTTTTTTAAAATCAAATGCTTTCCCTTGTCTTTCCTTTATGACGGTTTAATCATATGTATTATTTTGTATATTAATGTTGTTTAGTAATAAATATTATAATTCTTACTTAACTAAAATGTGGTGATTTTTCACAGAATGGAAGAAAAAACATACTTATTGAGCATCATCAGTCTTTATTTTGTTCTGAATTGTGTATTTTTTTTTACAATAATTTACATTTCAGTAATACTGGTGTTTGTAGAGTTGCATAAGTAGGCATTTCTATTTAAAATGTTCCCTCTTACACCAAACTTTTTTTTGAATGCATAGGCCCAGTTTATTGGTGTGGTTGTTTTGTAAAAAATAAAACAATGATCTTAACCTACAGTGGTGGCCAAAAGTGTGGACACTTTTTGAAAGTTTCATATTTTTCAACTTTGTGTGATTGCAGAATATATTAATTGTATATCAAATTAAACAAGTGTGTATCAAATTAAAAGTAATTTAATCTTTATGAGGACCTCTGTGTGCAGATTTCTGAAGCCGTCTATGAGACCTTTGGTCCCATATAATCTATATCCATGGACACAATATCATCATCATCAAAGTAATTTCATGTAGAATTAAAAATACAGTATTACAATATATGTATTACGAATGAGTTATGCAACTAATAGTATGATCTGTCATAGTTTTGCAAGTCATTGAACCACCAACTTGTATTGCAATTTCAGCATGATAGAATCCATTGCTTGTGCTTGTTTGTTCAACTAAAATGAGCATAACATTATTTGTAAAACAGGTATTTTAATTATGTTTTTTTTAATGAAATTCTACATTAAAATACCTTCAACTTAATATTTAAATGTTTGTATTTAAGCGAAATTTAATAGATACAAGAACACAGGTAACAGTTGAAACACATTAAACTTTCAAAAAGTGTCCACACTTTTGGCCACCACTGTAATTACAATAGGCTCCCTCTTAAAACCAGAGTCAGGGCCTGCTCTTCCATTAGGCCTGTTAGGCCCACCCTGAAGTTCAGTTTTAATGCTGTAAATCCCCAAAATATCAGTAACATAAAAACAAAACTAATACATGTGCCCCTTTGATCGATTTTGAATGAGAAATTGGCCTAGTGTTATTGCTGCCGTCGATATTTATAGGGAAGCCAATAAAATTGTAGGAAAATTTGATACATAGCCCCATCATTACTGAAATCATGTAGGATTTTCCCTAAGAGGGCCCGCAAAATAGGTTATGCCGATAGGCTGAGCTTTTTTAGAACAGGTCTTGACCAGAGTTAAAGTTTTTTATGACTAGAATCATCAATTTTCTCTCGAAAGTTTAGTAACTTGTTATTATGCTTATATATTGATAAGTGTGGTGCGATTTGTATATATATTTAAAATTATCTTCAAGTTGACTAGCATTGTTTTCCTCGTCAGCTTATAAAAGAAATTTTCTAAACAGTGGATAAAAATATTTTTCATAAACAATGTCAAGAATTTTGCTACATTCAAAAGTAAGGCTTATCAATACTTAAGCATAACAACAAGTTCAGAAACAGAAAATTGTCTATGCTAGTCATGAAAAACTATCCGATTACTCTATAAGTTAACATTGAGAAAGTTAGTTTCATTTTTGGAAAGTTGTATCGCTTTATTAGTTGAGAACTAACTATATCCCTTAATTTCTGGTTGATCATCATTGATAACTACAACCCCATATACAATAAAATGTCTACTTTCAGCAACTGTATCCACCATACAAACATCCAATAATTCCTCAAAATTGGTTTTTAGTATACAGGGTGGTTATAAAATAACGCTCGCTATTCGGAGTGGTCTGTAGCTTTAATGAATAATCCAAATGCATCAAACATTGAGACACTTACTAATCAAGAAGGGGGAAAAAGAATGGAATCATAAAAAACAAACTCGTCTCTTGACCAGGGTTCTAAATTACGAGGCGTAATTGGATGTGTTGGCCGTAATTAGCCATAATTGGCTATGCCTCGTAATTTATAACCTTGGTCAAGAGACGAGTTTCTTTTTTAGGATTCCATTCTTTTTCGAAAAGAAACTCGTCTCTTGACCAGGGTTCTAAATTGCGAGGCGTAATTAGCTGTGTTGGCCCTAATTGACAACGCCTCGTAATTTAGAACCCTGGTCAAGAGATGTTTGTTTTTTATGATTATTTTTAGGATTCTATCTTTTTTTATGATCCCATTCTTCCCCCTTCTTGATTAGTAAGTGTCTCAATTTTTGATGCATTCGGATTATTCCTTCAAGCTACAGACCACTCTGAATAGCGAGCGTTGTTTTACAACCACCCTGTACATTCGCTCAAGCTCCCATCTTGCTTCGTGGCCGTCTCGATGACGTGGTGGGCGGGCCCTTGCAGCTTCTTTTGTGGACCCCTAGGCGGTCTGGGAAGAATGTTCTGGAACACAGTGGGCAGGGGACCAATCGCTGAAGGTGGCTCTCCCAAGCGTTATTGCCGAGTTCCGCCAAGCTGGCTACGTCCTCGTCTGCGAATATAATAGTTATTTAAGCAACTAGTGTTGAAAATGACACTTTATTAGCGAGTGGCTTTTACGAGGGAGTGAAATAATGACAAGAGCTTAATAAAGTGTCATTTGGCACGTGCTTGCTTACAATATTTTTTATAATAACGTGCAGAAAAGTATTTCTACCAATGCGAATGATTTTCAAGATATCATTTAGTTTCCATGGCAATATTCTAAAATGCAAAGTAGTGAAAGAAAAGTTGTAAAATAAATTTCTATTTTGAATCAAAATAGTATTTACATTAGTGCTACCGAACATGGATGAAAATGAATTTGAAATGATTGTTCGACCAACTTCCAGATTAAATTGAAAAAGCAGCTAAGGAAGCTACGTTGAATCTTCTTCCACAAAAGTTTTGTTGGGAGTGAAATTTGTGTTTACTTTTATCTTACTTCATTTCCTTTAATAATTTTTGTAATACTTGTACTTTCCATGGAGATATTAGAAAATGCCAAAAGTGATAAACCAATAGAATTAACTGAGTCTCATGACCATTTATTTTCCACGGAGATATTCATGACATCATTTTGTTTTTCTACCAATAAGATAGTCTTATTTACTTTACCGCACTAGTGCCGAAAACCTCATTTTCGCCACTGCCTGTGACGCAAGCACGTAATGTTTCATTTTCGCAACGATTTATGAATGAATATGATATAAAAAAGAACTTTTTTGCATGTTGTTATAAAAAAAATGTAGGCAAACTTGGTTACATCATTGCTTGTTTAACCCTTTCAGTCCCAGTGATGCCATTTGGCATCACCACTTTCAATTTTTTTTTCCAAATGTTTATGTTCCATTATGACATCCAAACACACATCATTCGATTCTTCACACTTTGTTCTATTCGACAATTTTTTACATTAATCACAATAGAAGTCAGAACTACTATTTTTTTTATTTAGCAAATAGTCAACAAGCGTTTCACCTGATTTTTGAAAAGTTCACTTCAGTTCCACATATTTAAAACAAATTTTAAACTATTTCGGTTAAAATAATTACTAAAATTTTTTTAATAATATGGTCAGATACCTTAAAATAGGTTTTTAGGTAATATATATATATATTTATTTTGTTGTGATCCACAGTTAAAAAATTCGCATTATTTCAAAAACCATATAAAAAATTTTAATGAATTTTTTCTTTTGGAACTCGTATATTTGATCTAAAATAAGCTTATTTTGTGAATATCAGAAGTTTCTGTAGTGTAGTAAATTTTTGGGACTGAAAGGGTTAAGCGTTTGTCCCGTGAATTGCAAATGGACCGTAACGTTGAAATATCTTGTTTTTAGTGAAAGTTACACTGCTCAGAACAATTAGGGGAACGCATGGTTTAAACCATTTCGCCCCGAATGATTCCATTTGGTATCATCAGCTTCGAATTTTTTTTCTCACTAAGTTGAATTCTTACTTATTTATCGTTAGGTGGAAGAATCATGTCTTTTGAAGAAATAAATAATGTTTTAATTGAATGACAATATGAAAGACATGGTAAAATGGCCAAAGACAAAAAAAAAGAAAGAAATTAGTAAGAATTTTTAAATATTGAATTGTTGTTAATCTGTGTGCTTAACAAGTGGAAAAAATTTGAAAAGTCAACCTGTAAAATTAAAAAAAAAGTTTTCAAAGGGTATCGAACCCTCTTTACTTCCTGACATCTCTTTTTGAACATTCAGCTATTTGATCGGTCTATGGAATTAATATCCGTATGGTCCGGAAAATAAATATGCATAAAAACGTGTATGCAGGAGGTTTATATATGCTGATTAAAAAATAGCATGTTTCGTGAATAGAGATCGAAGAGTGAGTGAGGATAGACTTCATTTGAGCCATAATTTAGACAAATAAAAGATTGAACCCCATATGTACAAAAAAGTCTTTAATGTTTTAGCAAAGTTCCTATATTACATTTTAAATTCAATTGGGATAATTCAATTATCATTATTCTACATTATGAAAAATATTACAGTGGTGGCCAAAAGTGTGGACACATTTTGAAAGTTTCATGTGTTTCAACTGTTAATTGTGTTCTTGCATCTATTAAATTTCGCTTAAATACATACATTTAAATATTAAATTGAAGGTAATTTAATGTAGAATTTCACTATAAAAACAAAATTAAATTATCTTTATTACAAATAAAGTTATGCTCATTTTGGTTGAACAAGCAAGCACAACCAATGGATTCTCTTATGCTGAAATTGCAATACAAGTTGGTGGTTTAATGACATGCAACTAATAGTATGATCTGTCTTAGTTTTGCCAAACTTATTCGTAAAACATATATTGTAATACTGTATTTATTTTTAATTCTACATGAAATTACTTTGATGGTGTGTCCATGGATATAGATTATATGGGACCAAAGGTCTCATAGACGGCTTCAGCGATCTGCACACTGTGGTCCTCATAAAGATTAAATTACTTTTAATTTGATATACAATTGTTTAATTTGATATACAATTAATATATTCTGTATCACACAAAGTTGAAAAAATACGAAACTTTCAAAATGTGTCCACACTTTTGGCCACCACTGTATATATTTTTAAAAAGACAAATGCAATTTTTGATTATCCTTCATTAAGTTTAAATAACTTATGAATAAATTTATTGCGACCAGATTTTTAACACAGACAATTTCTTGGTCCCGCCTTATATCCGAAATTTTTTCATATAATGCCCTCTACCCTAACCTTTTTCATATAATGCCCTCTACCCTCTAAGACTATAATAAGAAAACTATAACTATTATCATAAGTAATCAGATATAAATTTAAAGGACTTGTAATAATCTTAAAGTGTTTTTAAGGTTTTTAACAAAGAGTATTCACATTTTTTTTTTTTAGAAACTGATATTTTCTTCGTTTTTTGGAAGGACTGTAAGAGAAAAGCCAGACGTTTTGGCATTACAGTGAGACAAAAAGCGGGACTGTTCCAAATCGGGACGTCTGGTCACATAAAATAAATTACAAAATTTTAATTGCTAAAATGTCATTTAATTATAAATTGAGATTCTCAGTTCTGCAGGGCAATCCGGCTGTACAAACGGATGCGTGTCTGCAAAAGCTTTTACTTCGCTGAGCCTCGATGCAATTTCGTTGATGATCGGGAACCGAGTCATATCCACGCTGAATCTATTAGCATTGAATATCTGAGGTACCAAACACACATCAGCCATGGTTACAACATCCCCAACACAATACGTTCCATGACTTCCTTCCAGAATTCTTTCGATAGCACCGAAACCACATTCGATCCAGTGCTTGGCCCACGAAATGGAATTCTCTCCTTTTATGTGCTTCAGAACCTTCATGTTCTGAAGAGGTTGAATACCGGACAAAATTCCATCAACAATTTCGCGAACTTTAGCTCGGGAGGCCGGGTCTTGAGGAAGCAGAGCGGGACTTGGAACGGTCTCTTCCAAATATTCCAAAATGGCCGCCGACGAGGCGATGGTGTTTCCTTTGTCCGTTAACACTGGCACGTTACCGCATGGGTTCAGTAGGAGAAAGTCGTCCGTCTTGTGATCACCGACGAGTAGATTCACGGCCTTGTATTTGAAGTCGATGCCTTTGTAGGCGAGAGCGATTCTCACCCTCCACGAACACGAACTTCGGAAATAAGAATAAAGAACTGGTTTGCTCTGCGCCATTTTTTTCCCCGCTTTGCTACGCGAGAAAGTGAAACGCGTATGACACGAAGCAGTGACTGGGCTGTTCTGAGTGAGCACCAAATCGCTTTGACGATAAACTGACCGACCGTTCTAGAATGACAGAGGTTAAGGTTCGGTTTATCAATTTATCTTATTGTTACAGATAAACAACCCGGATTACAAAGTTATTTAATTCAATCACTCAAGTCTGATTGAATCATAGAGATAGTAAAACAGTGCTCACTTTCTACTTAGATACGTAAGAAAATTATGTATTACGTAATAAAGAACGAATAAAGGTAACGAATTAATTTTTCAAAACAATTAATTTATTTGTATATTTAGTACTAATATTATTATACTTTGAATACTGCCAAAAACGTAATTTCACAACAGTTAATAACCTCACTCTTTAATTTTGAATACACTTTTGCTACTGTCATCTATGAGGATTATTAGTAACTAAAACTTCAAAATGGAAAGTAATAGATGAAAAAAAATTGTCGGGAGGGAGCTCTACTTTAATAGAATAAAGTGGATTATGTTACTTGTTGCGAAACGGCAACAGTATGCATTAGAGGGTTAAATGTTTGTCCCGTGAATTACAAATATACCTTAAAGTTGTAATAGCTTGCCTTTAATGACAATTTCTAATTAAATCCTGGGTGATATTGCTGTAAAAATTTAAGAAAGCATTTTGGATATCATATAAACTTAAAGGAAAAAAAAAATAGAAATTTCGTTATCCCAGAAATCCGCTCAGATATTAAGAGGACTCCCTTCGGATTTCACATCTTGAAAATCGTAATGTTATTCCTAAGGAGAATATTCGCAAGTCAATTACCGCCACAATTTCATTAAAAGGTTACTAGTTTCTTGTATCATTGTAAAGAATGAAAGGGACTAAAAGGCTAAAATTAATTTGTTTTGTGAAAATCACGTATTTAGTATTTTTAACAATTTTTTAAAATTAGAACTTAATGCTTACTCCATTTTATACTAACTTCAAAAAATTATTAAAAATACTAAATATGTGATTTTCACAAAACAAATTAATTTTAGCCTTTTAGTTAATTTCGTTCTTTACAATGATACAAGAAACTAGTAACCTTTTAATAAAATTGTGGCGGTAATTGACTTGCGAATGTTCTCCATAGGAATAACATTACGATTTTCAAGATGTGAAATCCGAAGGGAGTCCAGAGCTAATGCATCGTTTTAAAATCACAACTTCTGCAAAAGAATTACTTTGCCATGTCATCCCATTTTCACCTTTTATAGGAAAATCGTAACATCAGCTTGAAACAAAATTTATTTAAAAAAATAATATCCGGTTATTTAATTATTAATTGATAAAATTTTAAAAAAATGTCGCCATCTGCTGGGTATTTTAAAACTTCAAAAATGTATAATTGAGTAAACTAGATAACATTTTCATTTTAAATTAGTTTCATTTCGATGTTGTGTTGATTCCCATACCTGGGTGAAAAGGCAAAGCAATATATGGATGTGGAAGTTGTGATTCCAATAAGACTAATGCAATATAGCTATGATACAGGCAATCCCTCTTAACCCTTTCAGTCAGTGATGCCATTTGGCATCATCACTTTCAATATTTTTTTCAAAATGTTTATGTCCCGCTATGACATCCAAACACACATCATTCGATTCTTCACACTTTGTTCGATCAGACAAAATTTTACTTTAATCTCAATAGAAGTCAGAACTACTATTTTTTTTATTTCGAAAATAGTCAACAAGCGTTTCTCCTGATTTTTTATAAGTTCACTTCAGTTCCACATATTCAAAACACAATTTAAACTATTTCGGTTAAAACAATTACTAATTCTTTTTAAATAATATGGTCAGATAACTTAAAATATATAACACGAAGTGTTTTTAGGTAATATATATTTTTTTATTTTGTTGTTTTCCACAGTTAAAGAATTTTGGCATTGTTTCACAAACCATATAAAAAATTTAAATGATTTTTTTCCTTATGGAATTCGTATATTTGACCTAAAATAAGCTTATTTTGTGAATATCACATGTTTCTGTAGTGTAGTAAATTTTTGGGACTGAAAGGGTTAAAAAGAATAGAAATCAAAAATAATTTTCAAACAGTTTCTCTTTGCCACGAAGTCCCAATTTCTATACAAGAGATACATAACTTTAATTAGAATTCACTGTTTGCAACTACAACACCAGTGTAGATTTCGAACACGTGTATTTTTGATCTGCCTACTTCCGGCACTCCTCTGTACTGTGGCTAATTCCATTCGTGACAGACGTGACAAAATACAAATTTCTTGGCTCTTAAAAAGTACTAAATGTTAATTGACTGAAAAAAATTACCATGGGGTGATGCAAATAAAGGTCTTGATTATAAAAACTGAAATTTTCATTCAAGAGAAAATACTTGAAGTTAATTGGGTTAAAAAAAAACATGCCGTGACGAACATGACAAAATTAAGACAGATTTTGAGTGACCTTATATTATTACCATTCTTTTAACTGGTATGCATTTTAAGTCTAGAATTTTTTTGGAATAAATTTTTCTCAAGATTCTGATGTGCTAACCAGAAAGGAAAAAAAATTAAGAAATTTATAAATAGTAAAATGTTATAAAATATTTATTAGCGTGACGGACATGACAAAGTTTGATGTTCTATATTTTACTCATGTTTTCAATTTAATTTTCGAATTTTTTAACAAACTGTTTATTTTGAGGTATAAAAAGGGAAAATAAAATGTCAAGAATTTTTGCAGAGCAGATTTTGTTTAAAATAAAGTTGAAATTTAAAAAATGATTTCCATAGCACATTTTCGTGGAATCAACCCTGTAAGTTTTATTATTTAATTAAAATTCTCTATTAACCAGAATTTTCGATTATCCGACATAAACCTTGATCACAATTACTATATCGGATAATCGGGGATCTACTATCGAGTTTCAAAATGTCTGTCCCAGATTTCATATTATGATGCCATCTTTGTATTATTCAATTTTACTGTCGCAAAATGCAATGTCAAAATATGTTTTAAAATGGAATGTCAAGCACAATTTCCAATTAAAACGATTACAATTAATAAAAGAATTACAATTTCGTGTTACGATAGAATAGCTGTAGAAATAAGAATGGCTTGGAACGTCTTCGCAGTGGATCACAACAATCACTTCTTAGACCATTATTGCTCTTAAATAATCAGTCTTTTAGTACAGTTTCTAATAGGTTAGAGTTATTGAGTACTTGCAACAATGGTCTAAGTCAATATGTTTTTTTCAGTTTTTATGCCCTCGGCAGATTTCTTAGGCTGAATTGAATATTTGTGGGGTTTTTTTTTATGATAAATGTAGCTGACTTACAGGGCTCTATAATTCCACTTTTTGAATTTGATCCGAATATTATTTTGTAAATTAATTGAAAATTAAAAAATATATATATATTGGAACGAATTTTAAAAAGTAATTTTAAAGGCCCCTGTAAGTCGGCTTCATTTTTTCCTACTGAGAAACAGTTTGTAATAGGGTCAAGTGGGGTAAGTGTGATAGGGTTTCTGCATTTTGCATTAAGAAAATTCGTTCTCTGCTTCAAGTAAATTCCAAATCCTAAAATTGGTAGTGAATTATTATAAGAAACATACATATGTAGAAAAAAAATTATATGTTTGAATTCCAATTTTAAGTGTACAAAATTTGCATTTCAAAATCCATTGCTGTTTTATCACACTTACCCCACATAGGAAAACCCACATAAAAAGAAGACAGTTGCACTTAAATTCAAAAGCTCAAAACTTTCTTTAAACAAAAAATAAGGTCAATATTTCTTTTTAGTTTAATTATAAGTGGTCTTATGTTATATATTGCAAACTCTCAGATTTTTAGAATGATTTCCAAAGTTACAAGAGCTGTTTATCACACTTACCCCCAATCACACTTACCCCACTTGACCCTACAATATTTTTTGAACATTTACTGAAAGTTTATCAATGATATCTTTTGTAGAGAAATTTTCATTAAATATTTTCTGGAGTCGTTCCTATAAGTCTGAATACGCATTTTGTCTGCTTCCAACCATTTTTCTCGGTTTCGCATTTTTCAATTCTTGTTTGATGACGCATTCGCCCCTGAAAGCTTTTTTGCTAATTGAGTTAGAATTTTGAAATTTTTAACCTATGTTTGTATGGTGCACAAAATGTGCACGGAACAAGGTCAATTATGTAGTTGTTTTTTAACCCTTTCAGTCCCAAAAATTTACTACACTATAGAAACATCTGATATTCACAAAATAAGCTTATTTTAGGTCAAATATACGAATTCCATAAGAAAAAAAATTCATTTAAATTTTTTATACGGTTTTTGAAACAATGCCAAAATTTTTTAACTGTGGAAAACAACAAAATAAAAAATTTTATGTTACCTAAAAACACTTCGAGTTATATTTTTTAAGGTATCTGACCATATTATTAAAAAAAAATTAGTAATTATTTTAACCGAAATAGTTTAAATTGTGTTTTAAATATGTGGAACTGAAGTGAACTTATCAAAAATCAGGAGAAACGCTTGTTGACTATTTTCTAAATAAAAAAAATAGTAGTTCTGACTTCTATTGAGATTAATGTAAAATATTTTCTGATAGAACAGAGTATGAAGAATCGAATGATGTGTGTTTGGATGTCATAGCGGGACATAAACATTTTGAAAAAAATATTGAAAGTGATGATGCCAAATGCCATCACTGGGACTGAAAGGGTTAAATGTTGAAATCGATTTTTTTTTTTTGTGATTTTCCGTATAAAAATGCATGTTACTTTTTAACTAGATCACATTTTAAAATCCATGCACAGTTCTTGAACAAATAGTGTAAAAAAAAAACTATAAAAGTTTGGTGGAGTTATTTTCAAAATTAAAAGTGGAGTAGCGTTTTAAAAAAGTTTAAATTTAAAATAAAATGAAAAACTAATTGTAAATATTTGCTTTATTGCTAGAAAATGTTTATTTAGAGTGAGCATTACACATCTAACCACTATAATTTACAAGTTTATTATTTCTAACAATAATGTTTTGAGTACCGTTTCCCCTTAGGACCGATTATTTTCCGACATCTCTTTCTTGAACATGTAACATAAAAACGTATGCAGGAGGTTATATATGCTGTGTTTAAAAAATAGCATGTTTCTGTAAGGGGGTTCAGTACCCTAAAATCTGTGAAAAAATCAAAACAAAAATTATTGGCTTAAAATACTATTACAAAATTTATTAATAATGTCACAAAGTATCCAGACGATTGGAAAAATATTTTTGACATTAAAAGCCATTTTACTGTCATGGCTTCGTAAGGAAATAAGTTAACAATAAAAACTTCAAACGCGTTTTTCTCAGAACTTGATTTTTTGAACTTCGATGTACCTTTTCTCAAAAACTATGCTATGTTTCATCGTAAATTTTTTTTATATGATGTAATACATAGTATAGATTAATATGAGGTTATAAATTTTAATAAAACTAAAGTGAAAAAATTTTAAGGGGCAAAAAAGTGAAAAATTTCATGATTTTTTGGGTACTTTAAAACTTAATTTTTTTCAAAAAAATCTAACAGTTATTTACAAAAAACTTTTAACCTCAGATTAATATATAAGGTTGGTACAACACACACACAGAAAAATTTAAGATGATCTGAACAGTAGTTATTGTGAAAAGGTACATTGAAATTGGCCAATTTAACATTACCGATATACAACATACTGAACCCCCTTAATAGAGATAGAAGAATGAGTGAGGATAGACTTCATTGAGCCTAATTAAGACAAATAAAATTTCTACAAATAAAAGACTGAAACCCATATGTTCAACAACAAGTCTTTAATGCTCTTGCAAAATTCCTTATTTTACATTTTAACTTCAATTGGGATATTTCAATTATCATTATTTAACATTATGAAAAAGATTATATATTTTCAAAAAAAATATGCAATTTTTGATCATCATTGATTAAGTTTTAGTATAAAATAAGAACTAATGAATAAATTTAATGTGACCAGATTTTTAAAACAGAAAATCAGGAAATTTCTTGGTCCCGCCCTGTATCCGACATTTTTCATATAATGCCTTCTTCCCCCTTATTTCAAACGTAATGGCATAATTAATAAGACAAGACTATAATAAAAAAAACTTGAAGATGAAATATAAATTTAAATGACTACAATAATCTTAGGGTCATTAGGTTTTTAACAAAGAGTATTCACAAATTCTTACTATTACTTTAATCTTTTCCAAATTTTTCTAGTGACATAGTACAAATATAACGAACAATGCTTTTTGGGCAATTTTTTATAATTAAAGATAATTGGATTTATTTTAAAGGGTGGTTTTTCAACTTAAAAAAGGGGTTTGCGCCAACACTTCTAGCATAAAAACTTTTACATTAATTTACCTGAATTTTTTTACAGATGCTATTTCAATATATATTTGTGCCATGAACCTCTAACATCTGGTGTAAATATACAAGTTTTTTTTTTAAATGTCCAAGTGTAAGTTAATCGAACAAAATCCTTTTTTTTGTGGTTAATTCATAAAAATTTTCTTAATAACTTCTTTTCTTGTAATTTGTATGTAACTCTTCTAGAGGGTCATTGCATGCATCAGTTCAAAACGAAAAGTTTTAACACATAATTAATGTTTATAGGATGATAATTCAATGTGGTAGACTTGTTAGCGTAAACCTCTTTTTTTTAGTAGAAAAACACCGTTTAAAATAAATAAATTATATTTAAATTTTAAAAAATGCCTAAATAGTATTATTCATTATATTTGAAATCATTATGCCAAATTTAGAAAAGATTAAAGTAACAGTAACAATTTTAGAATTTTGGGTATTCGCCTACCTTAATATTTTCTCCGTTTTTTGAAGGACTGAAACAGAAAAGACTGAACAGTTAAGGCGGGACAGTGAATAAAAAGCGGGACTGTTCGAAATCGGGACGTCTGGTCACATCAAATAAATCTCAAAATCTTAATTGCTAAAATGTCATTCAATTTTACTTTGAGATTCTCAGATCTGCAGGGCAGTCCGGCTGTACAAGCGGATGTGTGTCGGCAAAAGCTTTTACTTCGCTGAGCCTCGATGCAATTTCGTTGATGATCGGGAACCGAGTCATATCCACGCTGAATCTATTAGCATTGAATATCTGAGGCACCAAACACACATCGGCAAGAGTGACAGAATCGCCAACACAATACATTCCATGACTTCCTTCCAGAATTCTTTCGATAGCACCGAAACCAGATTCGACCCAGTGCTTGGCCCACGAAAGGGAATCCTGTCCTCCTATGTGCTTCAGAACCTTCATGTTCTGAAGAGGTTGGATTCCGGACAAAATTCCATCAACAATTTCGCGAACTTTAGCGCGGGAGGCCGAGTCTTGAGGAAGCAGAGCGGGACTTGGAACGGTCTCTTCCAAATATTCCAAAATGGCCGCCGACGAGGCGATGGTGTTTCCTTTGTCCGTCAACACCGGCACGTTACCGCATGGGTTCAGTAGGAGGAAGTCGTCCGTCTTGTGATCACCGGCGAGTAGATTCACGGCCTTGTATTCGAAGTCGATGCCTTTGTAGGCGAGAGCGATTCTCACCCTCCACGAACACGAGCTTCGGAAATAAGAATAAAGAACTGGTTTGCTCTGAGCCATTTTTTCCCCCGCTTTGCTACGCGAGAAAGTGAAACGCGTATGACACGAAGCAGTGACTGGGCTGTTCTGAGTGAGCACCAAATCGCTTTGACGATAAACTGACCGACCGTTCTAGAATGACAGAGGTTAAGGTTGGGTTTATCAATTTATCTGATTATTGCAGATAAACAACCCGGATTACAAAGTTATTTAATTCAATCAATCAAGTCCGATTGAATCATAGAGATAGTAAAACAGTGCTCACTTTCTACTTAGATACGCAAGAAAATTATGTATTACGTAATAAAGAACGAAAAAAGGTTTATGACCTTGCGCGGAAGCCATGCTGACATCTGATCGCCGAGTAGTGTAGAATGAAACAGTTCTAAACGTTTTTTTAGACGGAACTGGACTGATTCTCAAATAATTTATGTACTTCAAATTTTGTTACTTTACTCAGTAATAGTTATACTAAATACTCGGTCCGATCTTAATGTTTTAATTAAATACATTTCGGATTAAGATGGATTACCTTTTTTTTCAAAGGCATGGCAAGAATAATGCCAAGATCATCGGGTATTCCAAAGTTTTTATATCAGAGGCTATGGATTAGGTTTTTGAATTTTTATTTTAGTAGACCGACCAGTGAATGAACGTTTAAGGAGCCGTGAATGAACACCAGGATATAATGACCAGGACAACCAACCATTTGTCAGATAGCTTCCTACTACATGGGAAGAAGTCAGTGTTGCCAATCCATCTAGTGGAATGATTTTCAATAATTATTTTTTAATTATATTTACCAAATGTTCATTCATTGGGGCCTGTTCACTCACTGGTCAGTCTACCCTACCGGTTATACTTTTCTACAACTCGATTTTTCCTCAACTAACACTTATAAATTATCTATAATCAAGTATTATTAGTTTAACAAATTAGATGACGCATCATTACATTTTTAATGAGTAGTTTGCATTTAAAAAGCACAACTTTATTTTTTAGAAATTAATTAATAAAAGATTTATAATTGATTTTCAAATAATTTAGTACAAAGGCGTAATACGATTTTTAACGAAACTTAATAATAAATAAATCTTTTTAAACAAAATTAATAAAACAAACAGTCATACAGAGTTAAATTAAGGAATATTTATCCAAGTGTTTATTGGAGAAAAATTGAGTTTGACGTACCATTTTTTTCACTGAATAGAAATTAGAAATAGAACTAAAAAAACAATTTTTCACTAAGCGCTATCCCAACTTGGGTAAAATCAAAGAGTAAAAAGGCAGAAGGAAAAGCGTGGTTGGTCCGTTAATTGGAAACTCTTGTAAGGTAATATTTACATACAAAATGATCTGAATACAATTTAACCAAGATACACTTTTCATTCTGATAAAATTGCCAAATTTTCTCAAATGATATTCAATCTGTTAGACCTTGAACGAAATTAATGTTTTGAACTTGTTTTCTGGATGGATTCACAAATAACTTATGGAACTCTTTACATGCGCGGAAGGATCTTCTCCGTAGAATATTTCTATCTACCCAACTTAGGTTGGCAAGGAGTTTAGTTTAGTACCGTTTTTATCTACACAACTCCTTTAGCTGACCTCAACATCGGAAAACGGGGACAAAATAAGTTTTTCCACCCCTTCATTTGTTTTATATTTTTGGTTACTCCAGATCAACTTAACATGAAAGATCATTTTCGCGTGGAAAATATTCTTAACAATCATCGGGAAATGGGTTAAGGGAAATATTTATCTACTAAAACTCTTTGGTAAATAGTTACAAATAATTACGCAAGATATTTTTTAATAAGTAAGAATTAAACTGATAACTAGTTTATGTTGTTAGGCTTCTGGACTGTTTTTAGTCGTCCATTTGAGTATTTTGCATACAGGGTGGCCCAAAAGTAGCCTAACAGTTAATGCTGTACCATTGGTAAGAACTTTGGGTTATTTAGAACATGTATTTGACGTAGCCATGCTTTGTTTTGATTTTTGGCTAAAATAAAGTCGTACTACAGCGTATCTTAGCCAAAGAGTAGCAATTCGTTGACTTCGATTGGTTTAGTTTCCAGATAGATTTGGTTTATTAGACCTTACCGACCAGGCTATGCACCAGGCAGGAATGCATCAATGTCAAAGGTAGACAATTAGAGCACTTTCGGGATTAAGAGTGTAAATATATTTATGTAAATAAAGCTGTCACTTTCGACTATGGTTCTTAATTACGATTAATTACTTTCTTAATTCAACCAAACTAAACTTCACTTCTATATTAAAATAACTGTTTCTGTTTAAACAACTGTATACCTAACTAACTGTTAGGCTGCTTTTGGGCCACCCTGCATATTTTTAACAAAAAAGAGGGCTTGGGGAGCCCATTGTAAGTTGGGACCATCACTAAAAAATGAATGCTCAAAAACGACGAAATTTTCCTTAATTTTGACGATCCGTTAACTGGCAAATGCTCCGAGTTTTCGTTTCCTCAAAGTGAGGAAATCTGAATCGTCATTTTAATGAGGATTTGAATGTCGTCTAATCTAAAGAAATATTTCGTCATTTTTGAGCATGTGAGCACAACAATGAGATTCAGTTTCCCCAAAATCAATATACAGAATCGACAAATCACGATCGTAAAAGTGAGGATTCGCGTTTACTCAAAAGTCACGTGATAGTTTGACGAAACAATCCTCAAAATTAACGAAATGAGGCTTGAGGATTCATGAATCGTCAAAAATGAAAGTGTTTCTGAGAGTGAGTGCGTATATAATTACTTTTTAAAACAGTAAGTTTCATTTACCAGGTGAATCCGGATACTTTTTAGGTTCTTCTTTCCGTTCTTCATCCGGCAGTTTTTCGTTCTCTCTCCTCCATTTCTTCAGACACTGCTGCTCGTGCATGGAGATGACCCAAGATCCGTAGTTGCGGCCGCAAACGTAGCAGGGAACGTAAACGGCTGGTTTGACCTCCTCCTATGGAAAAAACAGAAAATGTTTAAAATTTGGAGTATTTGATAAATTACGATGTTAAGGAGGAATGGGCGTGCAGGACCGGGGGTCTCCAAACTCAAGTGCCTCAATGTTAATCCAATGGGAAAAATTATTTTCTTTGCCACATTTCTCCGGCTGTATTGAATATTTTTACAAGCGGATTTTTTTATGTGATAAATGTAGCTGACTTACAGGTCCCGACAATCCCACTTTTTGAAATTAGTACGAATATTTTTTTTAATATTCAATTAATTATTTTACACAAAATATTCGAAGCAATTTCAAAAAGTGGGAAGATAGAGACCTGTAAGTCAGCTACATTTTTCACATAAAAAATCCGTTTGTAAAAGTATTCGATACAGCCGGAGAAATGTGGCAAAGAAAATAGTTTTTTCCCCATTGGATTAACATTGAGGCACTTGAGTTTGAAGACCCCCGGTCCTGCGCGCCCATTCCCCCTTAACCGAGGGCTTTATTTGCAGCGAACATATAAAATAAACGTCCTATAATGCTAAGAGCGAAATTGAACTAAAACGCGATTTCATTATTGAACTAGTAAACTCTTAAAACAAAAGAGTGAAATCCACTCCAGTAGGAGAAGTGCATTTTCGACACTGGAAAGGAGTGAATATTAACTCAGAGTGAGTTAAAATCACTCGTTTGGAGTGATCCTGTCGGAGGTTTAACGAACAAAGGATCCACTCCTATAGGGGAAGTGCATTTTCGACACTGGAGGAGTGAAAATTAACTCAGACTGAGTTAAAATCGATCGTTTGTTTTAAGAGTGTATGATTATATTAACTAATATTTATTTGATGTGAAGATATAAAACCTCCTTGCCAATCAAAGTTGGGTAAATAGAAATATGCTATGGAGAAAATCCTCCCGCGGATGTAAAGTGTTAAATAAATTATTTGTGAATCCATCCAGAAAAAAATGTTTAAAACATTAACTTCGTTTAAGGTCTAACAGATTTGAATATTATTTGAGAAAATTTGGCAATTTTATGGGAATGAAAAGTATATTTTGGTTAAACTGTATTCAGATCATTTTGTATGTAAATATTGCCTTACAAGAGTTTCCAACTAACGGACCAACCGCGCTTTTCCCACTGCCTTTTTACTCTTTGTTTTTACCCAAGTTAGGGTTGGCACGGAGTTTAAGGTGTGTAACACAACACGACCTTCTATTACCACTCAATAAATATATACATGAAATAGAATAACATCTACTTCATAGAGTTTTAGTTAACTTCAGAAATAAAGGCAGATTGGACGTCTAACGATGATTTTATTATTTCATATTGAATATTTAAAGTACACTGCTCAAAACAATTAGGGGAATGCATGGTTTAAACCATTTCGCCCCCAATGATTCCATTTTTTGTCATCAGCTTCCAATTTTTTTGCTCACTAAGTTGAACTCTTACTTATTTATCGTTAGATGGAGGAATCATGTCTTTTAAATAAATAAACAATGCGTGTTTTAATAGAATGAAAACATGAAAAACATTGCATAATAAAATTCACTACCAAAAAGTTTTATGAAATAAATTAACCCTAAATTCTTCACGCTTGCATTCTTAGAAGTCTAAAATTTGATTTAATCTTTTTTTACAATTAAAATTTTGAAAATAATTATTGTTATAATTTATTCAAAAGTTATGATTCTAATTTTTAGCCCCTTAAATTTTAGTTAAAAAATTAATATTTGTTTCCTGCTTTTTACCATTTTAATCTGGATGCATAAGGAATCTATTTCATAAATTTTAGATATTTAAAATTAAAAATAAGAAGTTTTAACTGGACGGGTAAACAAAAGTACGCAAAGTGCTCCCCTAATTGTTTTGAGCAGTGTATTTAAAATGCAAGCCTTTACGGTTGGTAGAGTGGGCCGAGAGGCCGCCAAAGCACACAACCTCACTTATTAAAGAAGCGACGATATTTTTAATGATTATGAGAAGAGTGGATTAGAAGTCAAAACAAAGTCTGCTGCGTCTGCGATTTCTCTGGGAAGGAATGTATCGACGCCAATTAAAGCGTGGGAACTGTTTTATGGATAGCAAAGACATTAACTGAGAGTTATGATAGATATTAAGAAAGAACTGTTATAGGAGTGGTTAATATTATAATTTTATAGGGATTTTTGCGAAATATCACACACAAAGTAATTATAATACCCTATAAGGAAATTTCGATAACTTTAAAACCTAAACAGTCTTATGTCAACTACACTTTGAGCATTTTTGCATTTGCATTTTTTTTTTGTTGAAAACCTCATCATGACGACTGACAGAGTGAAGCAAATTTGAAGTCCGTAGCTCTTTTAGTTCGTGCTGCAGAGTGATTCCAGACAGGCAGACGGACGAATGTTCTAAAGCCACTTTTTTAGAATGAGTATCCCCCCAGAACGTGTAGAAAACACAAACTCTCCATTTTGGATTTTCGACCCCATCAGAATACTTTCATTACCTCATCTATAATAATAAAAGAAAGAGTCTGTCTGTCTGTGGATGGCAAAAGACCTACTTAGACTGCTCTAAAAAATTCGAAATTTTTAATATAGATTCCTTTTAATACCTACGTGTGCACCTGAGGCTTAGTTTTTTCATATTTGATTGTGATTTTTAATTAATATAATTAGTTTAAAAAAAACGTCATCCACGTGGGATTGCGGGACCATAACAGGGCTTGAAAATACATGGATCTGGCCAAAACGGGGGCTTAACGCCATCCTCTATTAGTTTGATTGGTTGAGTTATGAGCTCGCCCTAAGGCTGCTACAATCTCTATTAGTGTTTGCTTTTTTAAGTGCCAACACGAATTTAATTTTGTTTTGATTTTGAGTAAGTAAGTAAGCATGCCTCTAAAAGGAAGCAATACGAAGTTAACGGGTTCCCAGTAAGGCGGGACCATACTGCTAGTATTTCATATTGCTAAATTGAGTTTTAAAAAAAAATGCGCGTACCATAGCTCAAAACTGGATTGTGGTAATATAATTGCAAGTCCTTGGATCAATACAGATAAGACTTCACTGTAGTCCATAAAATGTTTTTCATGACATTCTCAAACCCTGTAGTACAAGACTTTTACATATATTTGGCATATGGAACCTTAACCCTTTCAGTCCCAGTGATGCCATTTGGCATCATCACTTTCAATACTTTTTCAAAATGTTTATGTCCCGCTATGACATCCAAACACACATCATTCGATTCTTCACACTGTGTTCTATCAGACAATATTTTACATTAATCTCAATAGAGGTCATAACTACTATTTTTTTTATTTAGAAAATAGTCAACAAGCGTTTCTCCTGATTTTTGATAAGTTCACTTCAGTTCCACATATTTAAAACACAATTTAAACTATTTCGTTTAAAATAATTACTAAATTTTTTTTAATAATATGGTCAGATACCTTAAAATATACAACTCGAAGTGTTTTTTAGGTAATATATATATTTTTATTTTCTTGTTTTCCACATTAAAAAAATTTTGGCATTGTTTTAAAAGCCATATAAAAAATTTAAATGAATTTTTTTTCTAGAATTTTTTTTCTTATGGAATTCGTATATTTGACCTAAAATAAGCTTATTTTGTGAATATCAGATGTTTCTGTAGTGTAGTAAATTTTTGGGACCGAAAGGGTTAACCTCTTGCGACCTGGCGTCTCTATTTGGGGACATTTTCTAAAACCTCCCCACAGACAATAAACACGTTAATTAGTTCCGAAATTGACCTGGTCCGATGGAAGAAGATCCAATTATCAGTTTTCAGCCTTTGATTACAGGTATCAGTCATTTTTTCTTTAAAAAAATGAAGTTGGACGAGGGCCAATACGATATTTGATTTCTTAAAAAAAATATTTGATTTTTTTTTCAAACTTTTAAAAAAGTTCTTTTATTAGTTCATTTTAAAGACATTTTGCATGAAAAACAATGTTAGAATAATCCGTTAACTACAAATACGTGATACGGCCTTTTTTGTTGCATTTATGGCACAAAAAATGTGTATTTTTAGAGTTTAAGGAGTGTCCCTATTAAACTTTTAACCATTTTTTTTAATTCTTTGAAAACATACTTTAACATATGTGTATGAAAATTATTGGGAATTTATCGGTAGGAATTTTTCTCGGGTCTTAAGAGGTTAAACTATAAAATTTAATAAGACTATAAAAATCCCTCTTAGATTTATAGTCTATTCTTAAAAACACACCCAAAACTCGAAAATTATTAACCCTTTCAGTACCAAAAATTTACTACACTACAGAAACATCTGATATTCACAAAATAAGCTTATTTTAGGTCAAATATAGGATTTCCATAAGAAAAAAATTCCTTTTAATTTTTTATATGTTTTTTGAAATAATGCCAAAATTTTTTAACTGTGGAAAACAACAAAATAAAAATATATATTTTACCTAAAAACCCTTCGAGTTATATATTTTAAGGTATCTGACCATATTATTAAAAAAAATTAGTAATTATTTTAACCAAAATAGTTTAAAATGTGTTTTAAATATGAGGAACTGAAGTTAACTTTTCGAAAATCAGGTGAAACGCTTGTTAGCTATTTTCTGAATAAAAAAAATAGTTCTGATTTCTATTGAGATTAATGTAAAATATTGTCCAATAGAACAGAGTGTGAAAAATCGAATAATGTGTGTTCGGATGTCATAACGGGGCATAAACATTTAGAAAAAAAATATTGTAAGTTATGATGCCAAATGGCATCACTGGGACTGAAAGGGTTAAAACCGTATATAATAATTATGCTTTTTGTGAAATATTGTTAAAATATAAAATTATTCTAGCTTATGCTCCTTGTTAACTTTGAAATGGCTTTAGAAATTACTAAAAAAGTTCCTAAATTTGCCTATAGTTTTTTAATACGATTAATACATTTGAAGAGTACAGGGGAAAAACAGCTTGATTTCGTAGAGAACTTTTCTCAGCAGGCCACTTTGGCGATGATAGCGAGTAATCGCCTAAACTGGTGTAAGAAAACCAGTTTCTAACAACCGAGATTCACACGCAATGCACGATTCCAACGCTTGGACCAAGAGAAGAAGAGAGAAAATGGTTTTCTGTCGCCAATGTCCGCCAAGCAGACACAATTACGGGATGACTCATAATAAATCAAGCTATTCCTCCCCTGTACTCTTCATTCATGATTAATCGTATTCTCCAAAACCAAAAGTCCTACATTACAACTCCCAAAAGCACTTTCTACCATTTTTATGAAGCCATTAAAAGTTCTAAAAATAATCGACTGTCGTGCTGGAAAACATCATTACAGAAGAATTTTATCCATTGTCACGTATTCATTAACTATGAAAAATCTCAACAATTTAAGCTAATGACAAAAAAGAACGTGATTCATTTGATATTGAAGGGAATAAGATATTAAGGTGGAAAGTTTGAGACAAACGAACTTTTTTTTCAACTCTTAAGGAAACTTTAAAAGATTTTTCTCTTGCTAAAAATAGAACTGTTTTTTTATTTTAAAGCTCTTTAGTCAAAGAATTTTAAACAGTGTTAATTACACCAAGTCAAATATATTATTAATGATATATTCTGGAATTAGCGGTGTGCAAAATATACGATTTTCAATTAAAACTCAATAAATCAAAACAAATTTAAAGATAATTATATATCCTATAGATCAATTTAAATAATTTTAGAACCTGAAAAGTTTTATGGCAGCTACCCTTTGCTCATGCGCGAATTTCTCCGAAACCTTATAATAATGTGTATTTAGGGACCCGTGAACCAAATTTGGAATCTATAAGGAAAGCAAAGATAAATCTGCGCCCTCTAGCGTGAGGATGATATTTTGAGGTTGAGTGTGTGGCACTGAACTGAACTGAAACTCTGGAAGGAGTATCGAAACACTCGTCAAACGGGTCGGTGAAGCCCGGCAACCATGTAAGAGCAACCCAACCTTTGCCGCCAATCCTATACTTCACCTGTTAAAATAGACATTTTTAACCAACTTTTTCAATAATTTTTTAAACAGAAAATTGATAAGTTATTGCTTTAGGAGGTTCTTTATATAATGAAGTTTCGGAAACATGTACTTTTAAAATAATATAATTGCAGGTACAATCTTTAAAACTTAAATTCCTTGGAGTACTATTCTTGGCGAGCGATAGCAGGGCGGAGATTCCAATGCAGGCATCCAAAACTGTCAAGTCAAGTGTCCATTGTGATCGGCGAAATCATGCCAAATATGCACATATTCTCCCTAAGAGCAGTCTGCCAAGTGACCTCAAAATAGGCTTCACCACAGCACTTATCATAATAAGGGAATGCTTCTTTCTTTCAAAGTTACAGTTTCAGTCCTGGTTCTGTGGTGTGTGTGGTAACCAGCCATTTAAAACAATTTCACAAACCTGTTAGGTTATTTCGAAGTTCCTACCGTCGGCGTTAAGTAACTTTTATTCTGCAAGAATAAGTGAATCATTGTGAATAACCTTCCGAAACAGTAGAAGTACAGCTTGAGTTGGCACCCGCATATAACTTGTTGACAATATAACTTTTCACTGTCATCAGGTGCCGATGACAAACATTTATAGTAGATTTTAAGGCATTTCACACAGACCACTGTGGCACATTTTGATGATTCATTTTTATTTCGTAAATGACGAGCTTAGTGGAAGAACGTGCTAAGTGACATTTATAGCAAATTGTGATTCGTGCCAAATGAACATGTTATTTCCACCTTAAAGGTAGCAAGATTTCAATTTTTATAAACTTTAAATGGAATGCATTTTTTACCTTTTGTAAGTTCCGTTTTTAACGTATCCAAGTGCAAACGAAAAACTTGCTCATTTTCACCTTTTGCCTTATAGGCCTGTAAACGAGTTTTTTGGATAAGATTACGAACATCGGATATTTCCTCAAAAACTGCCCGTTTCATCGAAAATTGATCGTATATGTCCCCTTGGTCGTACACCCATCGATCAGCTTCAATCAATGGAATTTCTATAGAAGGGTATCCTATCATGACCTATAGCTGTCCTAATTATATATAAATCTTATAGCTAATGGCTTTAAGTAGATATTAAGAAAATTATGTAAACGATCATGTAACTTACCCCTTCAGTCGACGAAGCAGACCGTTCCCTCAACGAAGCCGCCCTTTTCAATGGACTCGGACTAGACTTGCCTTTGCACACTCTGCTGTGCACGGGCAGTCGTTCAGGGAAAAACGTACGACCGCACAAGTCGCACGGCACCAGCTGCGATTCCATGGACGTACAGACGAGGTCATCATCAAATTCGTCATCGTCGTCACTCGTTGGCCGACGAGGGGGAAGTTGGCGGAGGTTTGGAGTGAGGGAGTTGTTTTCTCGTTTCCAGTTCTGGAAAGAAATGGTTGGTTAGAATTATTTATTGTATAATTTGTTCCTCTTTCGTTGATTATTATGGTTCTTTGAAGCTGAAGTAAAGTTATTACCACTTGCTATATACCCATTACACAGATCATATACAGGGTGCCCGTAATAGAATGTCCGAGTTTCAAATTGTTATAGTATCAGCTGTAATCGTTCGACAGTTGTGGTTAAAGGCGAAGAATAAAGAATAACTCCAGCAGTTTCAGATTACCGCATGCGTATACCCGCTACGTCCGTTTTCAATCAGTTGCAGGTGTCATTTATCCATTACTTTTGCTTCCATTACTCCGGACTTGCTGCAGAGTCCAGCATGTGGAAGAATTGCGTTTTCGTTTGGATGTGTGCCGTATCACTAAAGGCTCACACATTGGCAGCACACCATTGAGCAATTGAGCAATTCAAGAAAAAACTAGGTTAGTTTTCCTTTAATTGTCAATTTATATAGATGTGTATTTAGTATAAAAATAAACTCCTGTACTAATTATACCATTCCTCATTTTCTAGCCAGAAATGTAAGTTTTTTCCTATTATAATATTTTAATGTTTTGGTTTCAGAATGATAGGGCTAAAAATAAGTCAATCGAGGGCCAAGATTTAAATCGCTATTTACTCAATAAAAATTTTGTTGTTGATACCATTATAACAAAAGTAACACCGACAGTTATATAAATCCGTAAAAAAAAAATTGAAATCCAGAAACTTTACAATTTCAAAAGATTTTTTCAATAACTTTATTCAATTTTATATTGTTTTTGAATGGCCAGAGAAACCAATGATGGCGGTGGTTTTAATCCCCCAGAAAATACCATCGAGTCAACATCTTGCTCCATGCAAGTAGTCAACATCTATGCTCCCTTTTTTCAAAATTGGATTTTACCTTTTGAAATTGGACAAGTAATTTTGACAGATTATAAAGTTATAATATTGTAAATCTACTTTTTTCTCACAATGCAACTTCCCAATTCATAGTGCAAGCCAGACTTTACTATACCCTTTCAGGCCATACATAATTTGGCAGCAATAAAGCCATACTTTTTTTTCTGAACCCTTGCTGTATATGAACAATGATAATTTGGCAGCATCATTTTAGAATGTTTTTTTCATGATTCGTCAAACTTTTAGCTGTTGTATGGCGTCAAGTAAGCTCATCATTCGATTCGTACAAAATTTTTTCCTCAAGTAATAAATCCAGCCATTGAATCCCAGCCATTTTTTTTTTTTTACAATTATGATCGCAGAAACCATGATGATTGATGCCAAATGGCCATCACTGGGACTGAAAAGGGTTGAGGGTTGATACAATGATGATTTAACGAAAAAAATTGTTCAGTACCTAGAAATCGGAATAAAAGATTAACCATTTTATAAATTCGTAGAATTTGTTTTATGTAACGCATTTCAACAGTTCCTTTTCCATGGATATACCAGAATGTATAGGAACATAATTACCTATTCGGAATCAACGATTTTGCTCTATTCGCAAAAGGGAAGAATAATCTATTTAAACGCCCAGTAGTGCTTCAATTAATCTTTATTATGTATGTGTTTGAATAATGTCATATATGCACAATATAATACGCTGAACCTCTAAAACCTCCTGTGCCAACACTAACTTGGGTAAAAACAAAGAGTTAAAATCGGCTCGAGGGAGGAACAGCGACGATTGGTTCATCAGTTGGAAACTCTTGTAAGATAATATTTACCATACAAAATGATCTGAAAACAATTTACCCAAAATACACTTTTTTCATTCTTACAAAATTGCCAAATTTCCTCAAATAATATTAAAATCTGTATACACCTTAAACGAAATTAATGTCCTGAAACATTTTTTTCTGGCATGGATTCATAAATCAATTTATGGAAACTCTCTTACATCGCGGAAGGATCTTCTCCATAGCATATTTGTATTTAGGGGGGGGGGGACCAACTTAGGTTAGGCACAGGAGTGATACATATGTTTTTGGATCGAAATATGCTCTATAGAGCAAAAGCGAGCCAAGTCAACCAAATTAACAGACTCAAACGCGAATTTGTTGCGTGATGTTATTAAATAGACTTTCACAAAGATTTACCTTTTTTTTTTTTAAGTTACTTACACTGTTTCTAGAGGTTTTTTTGATGTTTTTTAGCTTTGCAGAACGTATAATAGTTCGTTGCATGCATACGTACGTGAAGGTTTTCTTGGAAATAAATTGCGTGGATTAAAAATAATTTTAGTCTACAAGGGCACAATTTTTTATTTCTTGTTTAGATTTAAATCGTTTGAATTTTAATTACTTTTTTGTCAGATAGTATGGTAGGGGAAACTTTAGTTGCTACATGAAATTTTCGCGTTTCTTCTTCTAATACAGACTCGTTTTGTGCAACCTTCGTTTCACGGGTGGGTCAGTTAATAAAGAATATCATTCACGATTATGCAATAAAAGTCTTCCATCTTTCCACAGCAAACAATCCGAGTTTTACCTCTTCCAAAATTCAACAACGTATTACATCTTATATCTAAACATACTTTATCATTACAAATGCTGTGCTCAAAAAGTATGTTTTGCAAAAGTAATTTTATATATATATATATTATATATATATTATATTATATATAATATTACTATATATTATATATATATATATATATAATATTGTAATATATATATCTTATAATTATACATAAAGGCGACTTCTGTTTGTGTGTTTGATCGTGTATGAGGACGTAAAAAATAAAAACCACGCACTGGATTGTCACAAAAAATATGGCACAAAAATTCATCTCATCTCCAGAACAAAACATAAGGCTAAGGAATTTCTTCGAATTGGACCATTCCTTCTATCGTTTTCGAAACGTTTTTACGAGACAAAATACACACTTCGCTCAATTCCGATACATTTTTTCTCTTTCGTGATGCCATCAGGCAGACAAATTTAAATAAAACAATTATTTTTGATGAAAACAATTGAAATGAATAATGTTTAATTTATTTACTATTTGTTCATTTGCTTCAGAAACAAAATAATAAATTTGTCGAAAAATAGTTGAATATGTTCAAGTTACGTATCCTACAGTCTCCATATCTATTTATTTTATTGTGTATATATGATTTTAATTTGAATTTTTTAAATAGCTATAGTTAAGCTTTTTACTGAAATTATGGTTGTTTTTTGAAACGAAGACCTTTGCACTACAGATGATATTTAGGGTTTCTATGTCGTCCTTCTTTCGCAATTACTTTGCCAAAATTCGCCATAATTATTACAAAGAAGTGCAAAAGCAGCACTTTTTTTTAAATCGCTGGTTAGGTTGTTGTGATGGTCTTTGCGCTTAGTAGCAGAATGGGTTTGTAATCGGTAGCTACTAATTTTCCTCGCAAATTTTTCAAACCCGCCAAAAATGGGCTTAAATGTTTTTAATCGGAAATGTACGTGCGAAGATTATCTGGCGTTAATTTTATAGCATTTTTTAAATTTCGAATTTTTAATGTATATAGTAGCAGGATTTTGTACTTTAATACACGCAAGCCCCCCCCCCCTCATCAGCAACATATAGCTTTTTAAAAGCAAATAAACTTATAAAAACATGCAAATCGTTTTGCGTGTTTGCTGGAGTAGCTTATTGTTTTTAATTCATCTTGATTAATTTCTTTTTACCCTTAAATTTCGTTTCTCTTTAATTTGAGCTTCTTATTCAAGGTATTTTTGAAATTAATATTAATTATTATATATCAAGATGGTAATTAAAATGGAAAAAAAAAATATAACTGTTTCATATCTTAAGTAACTCAAACCGGGAAGAAAAATAGTTAAATTGACTATAAAATTATTTTTTCCTTCAACCCGTGCAACGTGGGTACTAAACAGCTAGCATCGATATAGTATTATTTTATTATATATCTATAGTATTATATTATATCTGATATATAATATATATATATATATATATATATTATAATATATATATATCTATATATTATATATATATATATATATATATAATATATATAATTATATAGTATTTATCTATATATATATATATATTTATATTTATACTATATATATATATATAGCATATATATATATATATATATATAATAGTTACTTAGGGACACGCCTTAAAATCTAAAATTACACCTTGTTTGTGCTATAAATGCAACAAAAAGAGCGGATCACTAATTTGTAGTATACCCGGATTATTTTAACATTGTTTTTAATGCAAAAAGCATATAAAATTAACTACTAAGAGAAATTTTCGAAAAGTAATATTTTTTAAGAACTTTAATATCAAGAATCGTATTGACTCTTGTTCACACTTCAAACTTTTTATAGAAATAAATCTGACTGATACTCCGGTAATCAAAAGAGCTGATGAAAACTGATTTTTGGATCTTCTTCTATCGGACCACGTCAAATTCGTAACTAATTACAGTGTTAATTGTTAATGGGGAGCTTTTAAAATATTTTCCAAATGGGGACGCCAGGTCGCAAGAGGTTAATAATGAAACCTCTCAAATATTCAGGATTTATGCATAAATAAAAAGTCTGCATAATAATCTTCCATCTTTCCAAGAGCCTTATTGCTTTCTAAAAAAACTTTATTTTATACGTGCTTGGATTTGCAATTTTAGATTGAAGTGGTCTAGGATCAGTTATATCGTTAGTCGTTAGAGGTATTCATTCGTTAAGTAAAAAACACAAAAAGCGGGATAATTTATATTAGATGCTATTATCATTGAGATTAAATATATTAGATTATTAAAATTTAGTTTGGTTTAGTTTGAAATACCGTCGCACTAGAGCTACATGAGAGCGTGTTGGCGACGGGTTGGTAGTATTTAGCTATACCACAGTATCAAGTGACGAGCGACACTCAGTAGGGCACCCAACGCAACCAGTAATGGATGACATCGTACGCAGCGTTAGGACTTTGAAAGATATTTAACGTGCACTCGGGGTATTATTCGTTGGACATTTTTGGTAATTTAAAAACCAGTCTCTTGCCAAATATTTAAGATGCTGTTATTTATTATCATTTATTTTGCACTTTGCTAAAACTTATTTAATTTTAATTTCTAGGCTGCTTGAACGGGAATGTTCCCGTAAGCTGCTAATTATAATGATTGTTTTTGTATTTATTCATATATTTTTAGTTGATATTAATAAAAGTTATTATTAAAACTTAAGTTTCTTTAAAGTTCGGGTAACCAACCAAACATGCAAGCTGTCCTTTAAAAAAATCATTCAACTCTATTTTAAAACTACATTTTGAAGGGTCAAAGAACTTCCTGGAACGAATTTTAATTACTAAAAACCAATAGAGCAATTCAAACCTAAATATAATTTCTAAGAAAATCCCAACGAAATGCTACATGCGCAATGTCTCTGTATTTCCTCAATTAAGAATAAATACAAGACCCGGTGCGATCTTGAAATCGAATATTCACTAGGGACAAGATAAAATAAATAAAAAATCTCCAACAAAGTACCTTCTTTCGTTTTCGAAAGGTTTCTTCTTTGATTTTGGAAGCGTGATTCCAAATTCAAGATGGTTTGGTGTGACGACTCGAACGTTGATGATACAGGGGGCGTAGATTCCAAACAGAAATTAAAACGGTTTAATACCCACCACAATTACAATACACATAGAGACAGGGAATGATCTTGAATAAAGCTGTTTAGGCTCAGGCATAGGGCCCTCAAATTTTAGGACTCCTAACTTTCAGTTTCTTTAATTCTAAATGTTGTGGACCCCCAAAAGTTTAACAAATTTTAAAATGCATTGGGCGTGACTTTGCTTATAGCTTGACATTAACTTAACGCGACTGGTTTGATCAATATAATTAAAAAAATATATAAATAATATAATACATCGAGCGCAACTAGCAACTAATCATTAAACCCTTTCGTTTACTGAAACAAGCGTCCCCAAAACGCCCGAACAACTAAGGATTCGATAATGTTATTCCTATCAAATATTACGAGGAAGCAAAAAATCCTTCGCAGCGAAAGGGTTAAAGGAAAAAGTACACGCACAAATTCGTAAGGAGCCCCCCAAATTCTATTGTGCCTACTGCCTATAGTTAATGTTTTTCTAGATCAGTCCCTGCATAGAGTAAAAACTAAACTCCTCGGCGCAACAGCACATTACTGGACCAAGGCCTGCCATGCCCATTTCAGCTATCGTGATTTAGGGCTCTGGGGTGCTAGGCATATGTCTCGGTAAGGTGGTCAGCCTCACGCGGAACCCCCAGTGTTAGTTCCCAAGCATGCTTGGTATCCATTTTATCGACCCACTCAAGGGATGAAAGGATGGGCTAACCTCGCCCAATCCGGGATAGAGCGATTGACAAAAAACTGTAAACTATATTGTTTTCTAAAACATGTACAACAAACATATTTCAATGTACCGCAATGTATTCCAAGCTTTAGATAGCTATTTATCCGAAACTTTAGCACAGATACTGAGCTACATTTCGGAAGAATACATGCGTGCTGTGCAACACAATTTCTGTAGTAACCATGCATTATTATTGGGTCGCAATGCAATTTTGTATTGTGTCAACACAAACAGTAATAACAAGGGAAAACACAATATTTTTTTTATGTTAAAAGAAGACACAAGTTTTATCTGGATGTATAAACTGTAGTTTACTTGAAACATTGTATACTCTCTTTATTATAATGCAGCAGCTAATTTAGCTTCATTGTTTTTCATTTTAATGCAAGAGTTATGTAAATTTTTCTTTCATTTATATAAGACTAGCTGTTATACCCGACGTTGCACGGGTAGAGGTGAAAAAGTAATTTTATAGTCAATTTTACTAATTATTTTCTTTCATTTGAGTTACATAAGATATGAAGATTACCCAATAATTTTTTCCATTTAATTACCCATCCTTGGACTATAACGTAATAATTAATATTAATTTCAAAAATACCCTTTGATAAGAAGCTTCAAATTAAAGAGAATACATAATTAAGTAAAAAAAATAATCAGTAAGAATTAAAAAATAAGCTACTCCAGCAAACAGCAAACGATTTTGCATTTTTTTATAAGTTTATTTCGCTTTTTAATTACGCTTATGTTGCGTGATAACCGTTCGTTATTATAAGTAACCAAAAATCCCGCTACTTATATTACATAAAAAATTCAAAATTTAAAAAAATGCAATTAAAATTGTAACCAGATACATGTCGTAGTACATTTTTCCGAATAAAAACATTTTAGCTCCTTTGGCCGTTTTTTATGTTTGAAGAAATTTGGCTGAGGAAAAATATATAGCTACCATTACTCCCATTTCAGCTCTGGCGCTGTAAAGAACCTATCGCACAACCAACCAGCTATTATAAAAAAATGCTCTTTTTGCAAACGTTCTTTTGTAATAAAAATTTGGCGAGTTTTGGCAAAGTAAATTGGCGAAAAAAGGAAAGACATGAAATCCCTAATATGCATTCCTGTAAGTGCAACGGTCTCTAAAAAACCAAACATAAGCTCAGTAAAAGCTTAACTATGTTATTTGTAAAAAATTCATAATTAATTAAAACAATAATTTATTACACAAATAAAAAATAATAGAATGGAGACTGGTAGGATTACGTAAACTTGTAACATATCCAACTAAAATTTAATTTTCAAATATATTAATTTTGTTTCTGGAAGGCAGTGAACAAATATTAAATAAATTAAATCATTTATACGATTTCAATTGTTTTCTAAAAAGTTTTATTTAAATAATTATCTGCCTGATTGGCATCACGAAAAGAGAAAAAATTGGATCGGATTTGAGCGAAAGTGGTTGTATTTTTTCCCTTAAAAAAAAAAACGTTTCGAAAACGCTAGAAGGAATGCGTCCGATTCGAAAAATTCTTAGCCTATGTTTGTTCTGGAGATGAGATGAATTTTTGTGCCAAAATTTCGTGGACGATATGTTGCTGTGGTTATTAAGTTTTGCGTCCTAGATTAAACAGACAAACACACAAACAGAAGTCGCCTTTTATGTATATAGATATAAGGTACATTTGTTACTTTTACACGTTTTTCGATTTAAGGTATCTTTTAGCAAACTAATTTTATTTTTAATTTTTTTAGTGTTGAAAGGTTTTTAAGTTTTACATAGATCTTATAACGTTTTTCCAACAAATAAAAACCAGCTAAAATGCGAATCGATCTATAGATAAGTGTGAAAATAAGTCTTAAAATTTCGTTACGTGTGTTACTCTCCAAATTCTTGATAATTTTTTAAAAAGCATTTTATCGAGCCAAATTATTATTATATCAAATTTCAACGGTTATTTATCAAATGAAACGTTCTTATCAACAATAGCGATTTGTTTATGGGCAATTAAGAATTATAACAACATTTTAAGACTATTTAAAATGAGCGTTTAACGATATCATGCCATAAAAATCCCTTACCAAAAACATAAAAATGGCTACATTCCACCTTACGATGAAACCCTCCCGAATATTGTTAAAATTTCAATTAAAGCTTGATTTTATAGACTTACCCACACCCCCTCACCCCGAAAAAACTATCAAACGACAGTCTTTATAAAAAAGTCGTAACCTGATGTATTGAAAATTCAGGCCATAATACTATAACATTTTTGACTTTTCATTATATTTGAATTTTGAGACATGAAGGACCACTTTTCATGGAATTGCCTTTCAGAGAAAATCCTACATGAGCAAATGGTAACTGCCGTTTTTAACTTTTTATATTATAAATTTACTAAACTTTTCTTATAAGGCGTGCAGTTACCTTTAAAGGTGCATTTGATTCATTGAGTGTAAAATGAAAAGTCTGCGTAGTGGCTAACCACTTCTCTAGTTTTATAACAAATTATTTTAGCGTTTGAGATATAAATGTTTAAACAAATTCAACAACTTAGCTATTAGTCGAATTAGGTCTTTAGAGAGCAACTTTCAGGAAAAGAGATTTAAATTAATACTTATATATATCCAGAATGTGATTTCGATAGTAACAAGTTCGTAGGTAGTTTCCAGCATCGTCAGCAAAACAGGCCAAGACTAATTAATGAAAGATACTAGATCTTTCGTCCCTTTACAGTTATCATTCTTTAGGGATGAGATCAAGTTGTTTTCCCCCTCTTTTTTATTAAAAATTATTGAGTTGAAATAAAAAGCTAAATGTAAAAAAGTTCCAGTTCACAAAACTTCCTTTACTAAAATATGAAATGACTAGTCTTCAATCTTAACTACACTGCTCAAAACAATTAGGGGAGCACTTTGCGTACTTTTGTTAACTATTTCATTTCCAGCTTTTTATTTATTTTTAATTCTAAAAATCGAAAATTTGTGACAGATTCATTATGCATCCAGAATGAAATTTTAAAAAACAGGGGAGAAATCTTAATTTATTTAATCTAAAATTTAACATTAAATTATTGGAAACATAACTTTTGAATCAATTATTTAAAAAAAAATTCAAAGCTTTATTTGTTAACAAAAAAAGTTAAAACTCAATTTTTAACAACCAAAGAATACAAACGAGAAGAATTTATGGTCAATTTATTTCATAGAATTGTTTTAGAATTGATTTTATAGCTCCATGTTTTTCATATTTTCATTTAATTAAAGCAAACCTTATTTAATTCTGCAAAAGATATGTATCGATATCGATGGAAGAATCATAAGTGTGAGCTTAACTTAGTATGATGATTCCAAATGGATCATTGGAGGTGAAAGGGTTTAAACCGTGCGCTCCCCTAATTGTTTTGAGCAGTGTACTTGCAAATGTGCTTGAATCCCTCTTCTGTCGCTGATGCTTCTTGTCTTCGAAGTCAATTACTAAATAAATTGATATATTTTTTTTTACAAAACTTGACAATAGTTACATCGCTCTATAAGCTAGTTCAGTGCATTAAAAATTTCTTTGCTCTACCGTAAAAATTATGTCCCTTAAAAAGTTAAGCAGAGTTGACACATGGACGATATTTGATAAATTATAATTGCAAAATACATCAAATTATGACTTTTGGGTCCTTTGTTAAAACAACTCTTTTTCAAACGATCTCGTAACATCTTAAACAAATATAATTGGCGACATTTCTTCCAGATTTCATTACTGCTTTTCCTTCAAAAGGGGCTCCAATCAGTCCCGCTCAGTTCTCACGTAAGTTGGTTGGTAGACATATATATTCAGGTTTAAGAGCTTCGTCACCCCTCTACAAACCTTCGTCAATTAAGACAGGCACAACACGCGCACACACATAAGTGACAGATGCTGCCATCTATCGCCACCTCCGCAATTTAGACATGTCCCTAAATTAGAGAGAAATAGTCCTTGTAGGGACCTGTACCCGTGGGAAACGTGCGCCATGCGTCCCCAAACCGCCCAAGAGTCATTCCACGTCAAATCAGACCACTCAAAAATCTTCATGTCACGAGAATTTCAATCTGTGATTTTATTCCAAGTACTAGAGACAAATTATTATTAGAACACGTATTTTTTATTTTTTTCAAAATTTTTAAGAATTCAAGAAAGTTATGATTTTTTGAAACCGAAAAGTTAAGGCCCTAACTTTTTTCTTCATTTAGCATTCGCGGTCTATCCCAGTATCATACTTAGAAAATAGGGAAATTTAGCTATTATTCGAAACGAGTATAACTAAAAAAAAAAAAAAAAAACAAACACCACCACCAAAATGGCGTTAACCTGGGAACAACTAAAATAAATTTTCGTATGGAATACTATTTGACTAATGGTAAACATTTTGGTAAAGTGCAACTGTTATTTCCCAAAAACGAACTCCTACTACTACCAAATAACCAAAAGACTAATTTTTTTTTAAAGTCAGAGGAGAATAAAACATTAGTTCCAATGGAGAAATTTGTACAATAGTTTTTGTGTTTATTCAAAGAATATGTGCAAGCAACTATATTTTTTTAAATGAAGTATTAATAATAAAATTTCTCATATGATACAAACATTTTTTTTAAATACTTGTAGCGTGTCTATTGAAAAATTTAAGTCTGTATTTCCCCCTCCTTTCAAATTTTTAAAACTTATATTTCATATAGTATTCTTTTTTTAAATTTAATATAAATATTAATGAAATTTCAAAAGGTTAGGGGTCGCAAAGTGGGTGTAAGTGTGATTGGGGGTAAGTGTGCATAACACAGCTCTTGTAACTTTGGAAATCATTCTCAAAAATCCTGAAAAGTTTACAATATAATAACTATTAGGACCACTTTGTTAATTAAACTCAAACAAGGAATATTGACTACTTATTTTTTTGTTTTAAAAAGAAAGTTTTGAGGTCTTTTGAATAATGCTATTTTATTACATTCTTTTTCCCTAAGTGGTTGGTAAGTGTGATATGTACAGAAATGGGATTTTGAAATGCAAATTTTGTTACACTTAAAATTGGAATTTCAAAACATATAAATTATTTTATTCTACATATGTATGTTTTCTTATATTTATAAATTCCCCCCACTAACTACCAATTTTAGGATTTATAATTTACGGTGACTGGTCACTGAGAACGAATTTTTTTATATGAAAATGCAGAAACCCCTATCACACTTACCCCACTTGGACCGCTACAAGAGATTTACATTTTTTCAATAATACAAAGTGTTTAAAAATATTTGCTAATGGTAATTTCAACGCGGTAAAATACGTCTGTCTAATAAATTTGGTCTCTAGTTACTTGGAAATAAAATCAAGATTGAATTCTGTGAACAACGAAGATTTTGGTGCTGGTCGATTTGACGTGGAATGACTCCCACAGGGACTTTACGGACCCACATTATTTAAGGTGCACGTACTCCGCATATACTCCGGTGTGTCTTCAGTGCCTTCGTGACTCAATTGCGGGACCTTTCCTGATTCCAGAGAACGAGCCCTTAACCACTAGGGCTACCATTGACCCTCCCA